>LNAC01000095.1:2636803-2814303 GCA_002007465.1 Ailurus styani
GGCTCAGGTCATGATCTCAGGGTCCTGGGATCGAGGCCCGCATCGGGCTCTCTCCTCAGTGGGGAGCCTGCTTCCTCCTCTCTCTCTCTGCCTACTTGTGATCTGATCTCTCTGTGTGTCAAATAATTAAATAAAATCTTAAAAAAAATATCCTGTAGTATAGTTATATATTTCCAGAATATAACCAAAGCTATAGAGTATACCATGTGGTGCCAGTTAACACAGAGAGAAGTAAGTAGAATTTAGTACATTTTGAAGAGAAAACAAAAAGACAATAATTAAAATTAGCCTCAATAGGCTATGTCAGATAAACATGCACCAAGATTTAATAGAAAATGACACAGAAATATTTGCAGACAAGGTTATCAGTAAATCTACTGAGACAGTTTGAAATGGCCATCTTTTCCAAAGGCATAGAATTCATTATAAGTAACTCTTTGTATTCAGTGTAAGTATTATACAGATTTTTCCCCCTCAGGATATTATATGATAGGAAGTGAATTAAGGCTATTAGATTGAAATCTTGGCTTAGAAATGATCCCAAAGTCTCAAGAAAATAATGAAATGCATTATATCAAGCAAGACAAAATTTTTATCCTTTATTTTTTGATCCTCTATTTGTAAATGCCTTTTCTCATATAAAATCCCACAAAATTGCTTATAGTTACCATCTATTAGAAATTAAATCTGATCTAAAATTTTCAAGGTCTGTTCTACAGCAATACTGGATTTCTTCCTTAATACTTTCTTGATCTGCTTGTAGGAAATGTATTCACAATCCTATGTCTATTTTCAGGCCTTGCATCTATTTGGATCTTTATTAGTAAGAGACACATAGATCTTTTGGAGGAGAAATTCCACTTTATGTGTAAATATTTAATAGTTTACCATTTAAAAATATATATATATATTGGCTGCTGAGACTTTTCTATGTTGTGTGTTGTACTAGGCTATTGTGCTAGATCTTTCCAATAGGCTTATTCAGTCTTTAAAAGACTGGTGTTGGTATTTTATTGGAGTTGGGAAAATGAGAAAGATACTAAAAAATAACAGAATGTCTGAAGACAAATTAACAAATATTCATACAAATGACCTCTATAGAGATTAGAACTAAGGTGCTCTGGGAATGGAGACTTATACCTGGGACTTGAAAGCAGATTAGGTCAGAAAGTGATTTTGGTGAAGGCATGTACTCAGTCGGTGAATCAGAGAAGTTATACATAGGAATCAGGAATGTGTAATTGGAGAATAGGCAGGATGCCTGTGTGGCTCAGTTGGTTAAGCGTCTGCCTTTGGCTCAGGTCATGATCCCAGGGTCTTGGGATTGAGCCCTGTATGGGGTTCCCTGCTCAGCAAGGAGCCTGCTTTTCCTTCTGCCTGCCACTCCCTCTGCTTGTGCTCTCTCTCTGACAAATAAATAAATAAGATCTTAAAAAAATAAAATAAATTGGAGAATAGGAGTTAGGACTCCTGAGAAGATTATCTGGGCAACACAGTATCAAGAAATGTGATTAAAATTTATGTGGAAAAATGGGTAATTATCTTGCCAAGGTGCTTGGAAAATCAAAACAGAACAAGATCAATAAAATAGAATTTGGTTGTTTGCTAAAGTCTTTGGTGACTGAGATGCTGCCTGTATACTTTTACAGAGTATAATCATAATCCAACTCAAAAGGTGAGTGTGCATGTAACTTTGCAGACAGAGGAAGTTCTTGTCACCTAGTCAGGATGGGTAATTCAAGGGAAAATGAAGAAGGCATTTTTTTTTGCCAACTTTCATATTTGCAAATGAGGGTTGAGTAAGGAAAGTCCAAAATCACCCATCCATACATCCATCATTCAGTCAGTTAACAAATAATTTTGAGCACTTACATTTTCCAAGTACTTTTCCAGGTGCTAGGAGAATGACATCCGAAAAAACTCTAATCCCATTGGTTCACATTCTGATGAGAGAAGAGATAGACAATACACAATTAAATACAAAAATGGGGAACCCATTTATGATTTCAGATGAGTAAGAAAATAATAACAACAGGTGACAGATCAGAGAATGGTTCTTTAATTGTGAGGTTCTCTTCTTCTCTGAGAAGGTAATATTTGAGGTAAGACTTGTATGTTGGAAAGGGTCCAATTAAGATGAAGATCTGGAGATGGGCATTCTAAGTTGAAAAAGGAGCAGGCACAAAAATTCTTAAAAAGCGATGATTATGCAATGAATATCAAAAAGGAAACTGAAGCAGTCATGAGCAGGGGAGTAAAGAGAGAGGTCTGGGGCAGTAGATAGAGGTAGAGGATGTTGAATTCAGCAGGCCATGATAATATTCTAGTTGTAAGATTATATTCTAGTTGTAAGAAAAAGGCTTTAAAGAATTTAAGAAAGATTTCTAGGGCGCCTGGGTGGCTCAGTTGGTTAAGTGGCTGCCTTCGGCTCAGGTCATGGTCACGGTCCCAGAGTCCCGGGATTGAGTTCCGCATCAGGCTCCCAGCTCCATGGGGAGTCTGCTTCTCTCTCTGACCTTCTCCCCTCTCATGCTCTCTCTCTCTCTTTCTCTCAAATAAATAAATAAATAAATAAATAAATAAAAAGAAGGATTTCTACAGGAACTGTCATCAATAAGCCTGGGAAACTTTGTATGCTGTAGAGCTATATTTCAAATTAGTATATTATAAACTAAGNTAAAAAGAAGGATTTCTACAGGAACTGTCATCAGTAAGCCTGGGAAACTTTGTATGCTGTAGAGCTATATTTCAAATTAGTATATTATAAACTAAGAATTTCAGTTAGGAAAGTACTTACCTTTCTAATCTAGGAGTTTTCAAATTTAGAACCCTTTTGTTTCTAATAATCTAGACTTTCCAGTTGAGAATGGTACACTTTGTTTTTATCTCATTTGATCCACAGTATGTATTCCCTCCATTTCAATGGGTATCATTTGATCCAACCAGGTTAAGCCCTTAAGGCCTCTTCCCCCATGGGAGATATTCTCATTCATCACTATAAACCTTTGCTCAATGCTAAAAGGCCTTTTTATATCCCTTTAAAAGAGAAGATTTATTTATTTTTATTATTTATTTGACAGAGAGAGAGAAAAAGCATATGGCAGGAGGGACAGAGGAAGATGGAGAGAAAGTCCTAGGCAGAGTTCCTCATGGGGCTCAATCCCAGGACCCTCAGATCACACCCTGAGCTGAAACCAAGATTCCAACACTTAACTGACTGCACCACCCCCATGCCCTAGGCCTTTTTATGTCCTAACTTCCTATCAAAATCATAACTACTCTCTATGACCTATATAAAAATCTTTTCTATGAAGCTTATTAATTTTTTCCTTTGATATACTGTATTCCATGGTAAGAAGATTAAGAGTGTTTCACTTAAAAAATTCAGCACTCTAATTCATGTTCTATCAATTACTGTGAATTTTGACTGTAAGAAGTTCCTCTAACTCTTAGATTCTAACATTCTAATAGTAAAAAGTTATATAAAAATAATTACTTTCCAGGGCGCCTGGGTGGCTCAGTGGGTTAAAGCCTCTGCCTTCGGCTCAGGTCATGATCTCAGGGTCCTGGGATCGAGGCCCATATCGGGCTCTCTGCTCGGCAGGGAGCCTGCTTCCTCCTCTCTCTCTGCCTGCCTGTCTGCCTACTTGTAATATCTCTCTGTCAAATAAATAAATAAAATCTTTAAAAAAATAATTACTTTCCAGAAATATCCTTACAGGGAGCTTGGGTGGCTCAGTCTGTTAATCGGCTGCCTTAGGCTCAGGTCATGATCCAGGGTCCTGGGATTGAGCCCCATGTCAGGTTCCCTGCTCAGCAGGGAGCCTGCTTCTCCCTCTGCCTGCTGCTCCCCCTGCTTGTGCTCNTGATCCAGGGTCCTGGGATTGAGCCCCATGTCAGGTTCCCTGCTCAGCAGGGAGCCTGCTGCTCCCTCTGCCTGCTGCTCCCCCTGCTTGTGCTCTCTCTGTCAAATAAATAAATAAAATCTTAAACAAAACAAAACAAATACTCTGACATAAGTGAAAGAACTTAGAAAAGTGTTTTAGCTAACATTTAGTGATTGTTCACTGAAGTAAATTGTTTTATTTGCATTATTTAATTTAATCCTAATGAAAATCCTTTTAGTTAAGTCTATTAAACTCATTTTACAGAAGAGGAAACTAAGGTTAAGGAAAATTAAGGTTAAGTAACTTGCACGATTCCATAGGATTTTGTAAGTGGTAGATCCAGAATTCAGATCCAATTCTGTCCAAAGTCCATGTTTTTACCCAGGCTTCTCATTTTATAGAGAAGAAATTGTTACCTTAGGCTAAAAAATTTAACTTGAGGACGTATGTCTAATCTGTGTGATTGCACATCTTAGAAACAAACTGTCTTGGGTTGGTTACATAATCCTAAGCATGGGCATTTATTTATTTAATTTATGTGCCTTGAATGGCTGAGAACTATACATATTTCTTGGATGGGTTTACTAAGTGTCAGGTACAGGAAAATGGTAGTACTATGATACAAGGATGATGTCAGCCTTAGAGCTGTTGTGTAAAAATGCCATTCTTAAATTCTGAAGTAGGATTGTGAGGATATAGTTTATTCATATTAGAGATAATTACAACCAATTTCACATAGCAAACTAATTTGAGTGGGAATTTCTATTTCTCTACCCAAAATGCTATTATGTTTTTCTAGCTACGACTATGTTGTGCCAAGAGAGTGACATTTCTGGAAAAACTAAAGAGACCTAGGAATTTCCTGGGGATGTGAGAAGGAAGGAGTTCAAACAGCTGCCCTGTAATCTATTTCTCTTTATTGGGGAGATGATTTCAGGGAGAGAAAGAGGGCAAGTGATCCAATCTTTTTGGATGTCTTAAGGAATAAACTATTTCTATATAGTTTGAACTATTTCTATATGGTAGGTCCTTATCAATGGAATGCTCTTAGAAGAATGCCCTTGACTAGGATAGCTTATGGTAAACAAACCTAAGATATGTGATGTGCAATTTCATGGAAAGTATCAAGTAAAATCACCTATCTGAGTATAAACTAGAAATGTTCCATAACCTGATGTTTCCTACTGTGTGGGGTAACTGATGTGTCATCTTCTACGGAGACCTGGTATTCCCAGCTAGAAAGTGTATGTCTAACGAATGATGTAATGACCTGGGAAACCATCATTAACATCCAGATCTCTCGCTACTCTTTTACTTGCTACTACCTTGTATCCTTGAATTCTTAGTAAATAAATATGTATGTCTGATCTGAAAAATCAGATTCTTTGGTTAGCGCAGGGGAAATGAGAAGAAAAAGAGTTAAACAAAGCATAAAAAGTTGAAGATAGAATAGAGAAAGAAAGAAACTTGAAGTTGCTAGAATAGCTGACTTAATCTGGAAGAAAATAAACACTATCACTGTCTTTTTTGCAAATACAGAAGTAAATTCTATATGATATGAAAAGTTAGTTGTAAAAAAAAGTCTTTCAAAATCTTCTTTACTAGTTCCTCATCTCACTTTTCATTTCTTAGGTGTTTGATGCAGCAACACCCCATTTCCAAGTACCAAAATACTGTTGCTTCTGGAACAAATTACCACAACTTTAGTGACTTCACAAAAGAAATTTATTATCTTACAGTTCTGGATGTCAGAATTCTGAAATGGGTATCACTAAGCTAAAATCAAGGTGTCAGTAGGACTACATGCCTTCTGGAGGCTCCAGGAGAAAATCTGTTTTCTTGCCTTTTCCAGAATAGAGGCCTTTTACATTTCTTGGCTTGTAACCTCTTCCTCTGTCTTCAAATCCAGCCATGTCATATCTTCAGATCTTTCTCTGACTCTGATACTCTTGTGATTATGATAGGCACACCTGGATAGCCCAGGATAATCTCCCTATTTTGAGGTCAGTTGAAAGGCAACCTTAATTTCATCTGCTACCTTAATTCTTCCTTGCTCCCTTGCTATGTAAAATAATATATTCACTGTTCCTGGGGTTAAGGGAGTAGGCATCTTTGAAGCAGAGCATTATTCTGCCTACCATAGATACTATACAATAAAGGCAAAATATAGACATACGTATATATTTAATGTCCATATTCAAATGAGTTTATACAATCAATAGAGAGTATTTCTGTCATCTGTACTTGTGCTTATAGTCTTCCTCTGGTGAACTCAAGCATGACCATGTAAATTACTTTGGCCAGTGAAATGTAAATGCAAGGATGTATGTCTTGTGTTAGCAGAAATTGCAAGAGTGATAGTATGTTCCAATATGTTAATTTTTCCTTCTGCAATAAAATCTTAAATATCCCAGATAATGGCTACTCTACCAGCTTGACTCTAGGGGTAAAACTTAAACGAAACTGTGAGGATAGGAGCTTGAGGTAAGAAGCAATCTGGTTAACCATTAGCTCTCCAGACTGTGCAAAACTTGATAAGAAAAAAAATGGGGATAAAATCACTAAATAATACAATAATCATAACACTAAAAATTGAATTAATTCAGAGACACAATAATTTTACTCTCAGAAGACAAGCAAGTTTTTGGGGTGCCTGGGTGGCTCAGTCAGTTAAGCATCTGCCTTCGGCTCAGGTCATGATCCCAGGGTCCTGGAATCAAGCCCCATGTCATGCTCCCTGCTCAGTGGGGAGCCTGTTTCTCCCTCTACCTCTGCTGTGCCCCCTGCTTGTGTCCTCTCTCTCTCCCTGTCAAAAAAAAAAAGACAAGCATTTTTAAAAAGCAAATTTATTACTATAAATTTGTTAATGCATGAATCTGCTTGTGTTTAAAGAATGAAAATTATCAAGCCACCCGGGTGGCTCAGTTGGTTAAGTGAATTCAGCTCAGGTCATGATCTCGGGGTCCTAGGATAGAGCCCCACATCGGCCTCCCTGCTTAGCGGGGAGTCTGCTTGTCCCTCTCCCTCTTCTTCTGCCCCTCCCTGCTCATGCTTTCTCTCTCTCAAATAAATAAATGAAATCTTTTAAAATAATGAAAATTATCTTTGAAAAGGACGTAGATCTAAAATATAAAATTTTGTGAAAATGAAGACAGCCATTTTCCAGAATTTGGTAGCAATGCCTAAGAAAAATTCCAAGTAAAATGAAAATACAGGAAAAAGACTTAAGTGTGATAAAGGTAATTTACCAGAAACCAATGGAAATGTTTCTTAAGTGATGGGATGCTGAAGCTATTGTGGATAAAACCCAGATCAGGACACAAATTTATCACTGGCTAGGACAGTTTGGAAAATTTTAGATAATACAGTAAGAAAAAACACAAAATATTGGGAATAAATATAGGAAAAGGAACCAAACTTTCTTTATTTGTTTATTATGATAACTTACATAAACAAGAGTGTTCATTTAATTACTAGCTAAAAAAATCAATGTAATTTAATTAATGCTAATATTTTAATATTAAGATGTTAAATATTGANACACAAAATATTGGGAATAAATATAGGAAAAGGAACCAAACTTTATTTGTTTATTATGATAACTTACATAAACAAGAGTGTTCATTTAATTACTACCTAAAAAAATCAATGTAATTTAATTAATGCTAATATTTTAATATTAAGATGTTAAATATTGAGTATAAACTCAAAATTTAATAACTTTTTCTAATCAAATGTATCTAATTAGAACTGGGAACGACAAGAAAAAGTATAAAATAAAATTACTGATTCAATAACAGAAACTTGGGGTGTATGTGATATAATTCAAAATATTAAAGAATACAAAGGAAATAAATATTTGTGATTTGATGACAAAATTTAAATTCATGAAATATCGTCTTTTCCACAATGTACATGTAATTTAACTACAATTTGTTCAGCATTTCAACATTTTCATGAAAATATCTAACTACACAGATACCTAAGAAATGAGATAAAATGATTTTACATTCCTATGGAACAATGAATATCTCAAATTTACAAAAATAGTTAACAAGTTTTAGAAACATTATAAGCAAAAGAATGTGAGGTTACCCCAAGAAAATATAAATTAATCAGATTCAGAAAGGATTGAGAAATCAATCCATGTAACTATGGATTTTCCTTGTAATGAGTGCTTTCTTTGCAGAGAAATCATTCAAGGCAGTGTGAAATGCTCTTTAGAATGTGATATGATGTTATTCAAGTGTATCTTTTAAAGTATAAACCTCCTAATTCAGCAATGCAATTTTAGGACTCACTCCTATAGGAAAAAAAAGCTACCAGAAAATGAATATTTATTACATCACATCTTTTTTTTTTAAGATTTTTTATTTATTTATTTGACACAGAGAGAGAGAGATCACAAGTAGNTTCAGCAATGCAATTTTAGGACTCACTCCTATAGGAAAAAAAGCTACCAGAAAATGAATATTTATTACATCACATCTTTTTTTTTAAAGATTTATTTATTTATTTGACAGAGAGAGAGAGAGATCACAAGTAGGCAGAGAGGCAGGGAGAGAGAGAGAAGGAAGCAGGCTCCCTCCGAGCAGGGAGCCCAATGCGGGGCTTGATCCCAGGACCCTGAGATCATGACCTGAGCCAAAGGTAGAGGCTTTAACCCACTGAGCCACCCAGGTGCCCCACATCTTTTTGTTTTTTGAAGTAGCCTAAAACTAGAAGCAACCTCAATAAACATTAGTTAATAAGGTAGTGACGAAATTGTAGAATAACTGTGTTATAAAGCATTTGGTACTACCAACTGATTTGAATCTGATGTGACCATGCTTCCTGTTTCTCCAAGGGCAGTCTCAGTTTAGCACTGGTGTCCAAACTGAGTTTTAGTAGCATAGTCTTTCTTGTTTTGGATGATGAATTAGTCTTTCTAGTTAGACTTCTGTTGATATTAAGGAATTTCCAAAATATATTTCAGGATATATATATATATATATATATATATATATAAAGCAGATGTAAACAAAAAAATAAAAATCATAGTAACTATTTATATGAACGTACGCAAAAGAATGGTATATGCTCACCAGGCTGTCAACTTCTGCTGACAGTGATTGGATTGAGGAGGATATTTATTTGACTTTTGGAATTAAAGAAAAAAACTATAAAGAATATTTAGAAATAAAAAAATATAAAGAAATATTTAAAAATATTAAATAAAATATTAAAAATATAAAGAATATTTAAAAGGCAAAAGATAAATATTGAATAGCTCACTTGGTCCCAAATTTTTATGAGACCTTCAAAGTCCTCATAAATTTTTTCATTTTATTTTAATATTCAGTTTCGTAAAAAGTATTCATTTTTTTAAAGTAAGCTCTAGGCCCAACATGGGGCTTGAACTCACAATCCTAAGCAAGAATTACATGCTCTACCAACTCAGACAGCCAAATGCCCCCAAAGTATTCATTTTTTAATGTGATTTTATTATGGAGATATCTGTTACTTTAAAAATTAATAATGGGAATCTTAATTCATTTCAGAAGCTAACCCACATGCCTCATGCAGAGATAATTATTTCAGCTTATCTTTTTACTAGACTCGTGATCTTATAGTGATCTTATACTTGGTACCATGGCCATTTGATAGTCCTTATCAAGGGGATTGAGCTGCACATTTATTTAGCATCTACCATACACCTCACACCATGTTAGGTGCTATAAAAGTGTTTGTTACTCTTCTTTTAGAGAGAAAGAGCTAAGTTTCCATAAAGTTAAATTTTTTTATTACTACTATACTTAGGAAGTATAGAGACAGCATTTAAACTAAAGTCTCCCTGACTCTTGATGCTTTTCTGTACTATACAGTTTCCCGTACATTTTTAGTTCAATTATTTTTCATACAATGATATTAATATACCCTTATTTATTCACACTGAAAGTTTTATACCTCAGAAATTCTTTCTTTTTGAATGGCAATTCCCAAGTACAAAATTAACCTGTGTTTAGAATTATGTCACCTTTATCAACACTGCCACATGCATGACAAAATATAAATAGCAGCGAGTTATATTAGCTTTGTTTTAAAGAAACACAACCTAATGTTAGAAAAGATAAATGACTTGTCCAGCAGCACATTCCAAATCATGCAGAGTTAAAAATAGAATTGTGAAGAAGTTAAATGCTCTTGGCTTCCTAGTCTAGAAAACTATTTATGAGATGCCAGTGATTCTTTTTAGAACATGGCAATATAAATTTTATTGCTTGTCAGGACTGGTAATGATTATAAGTCCTTAGTATTTTTGACTTGCTAAAAATAAAATTCAAAGAAGACTTATTCATTTAAGATTATGTTGGTCTTCAAAATCATTTGACATGTGTTGTAAAGTGGACATACTGAATAATACAATAATATTGAATGTAAGAGGAAGGAGAAATTTTAATTGTGTATTATCTGTGTATAACATTGTCTAACAGAAACCTGCTAACTTTGGCTATTTCATCTCTAGCCACTAGATACTTCTAAAATATATTGTTCATTTTTCTACAAATATTTACTGAGTGCCTGCCATGCACTGAGGATAAAATAGTGAACAAGACAAAATCTTTGTTTTCATGAAATTTACATTATATTGGGGGATAAATGTGAAAAAATATATGTGTGGTCTATATTAAATTCTAGGCAGTGGTAAGTCAGTGCTCTGAAGAAAAACAAAGCAGATCAGAAGATAGAGACAGATGGAGAAAGTGCTATTTTAGATAAAAGGATCTTCAAGTAGGACCGTCTAGTAATATTACACCTGAGACCTGAAAGAAGTGATGAATACCCAGAGGAGGAGGGATATAGGCAGAACGAATAGGGAGTTTAAAGAATCTGAGGTGGATTATGTGTGGCATGATTAATGATAAATTCTGTATCAATGAAATGAGTGACTAAGAGGGGGGAATTATAAGATGAAATCAGAGTACCAGCCAAAGAAAAGTATATGAGGAATCATTAAACCACAGCAAGGACCTTAGATTTTATCCCAGGTGAGGCAGAAAGGCATTGGACACCTATAAACAAAGGAGGTGTATAATCTGATTTAAGTTCTCAAGGAATCTCTTTGGTTCTACATGCAGAACAGATTTGAGGAGCAAGGATTGAAGTGAAAACATCAGTTGGGTGGGAATAAAAGAGTCTGTGTAAAAGACGGTCATAGTGTAGTTTCAAAATAACCTAAAGTTTCAGTGCAATCCCTATCAAAATCCCAGCCTGATTTTTTGCAGAAAATGACAAACTGATCCTAAAATTCATATGGAAACACAAGAGATACAGAATAGTCAAAACAATCTTGATCAGGAACAAATATGGAGGACTTCTACTTCCCAGTTTTAAACTTACTAAAACTTGTGTGGTCATGGCATAAAGATGGGCATATATATCAACTGAATAAGAATGAGAGTCTAGAAATAAACCTTTATAATTATAGTCAATTAAATTTTGGCAGAGTTACAAGACAATCAAATGCTGAAAAGAATAGTATTTTCTTTCTTTTTTTTTTTTAAAGATTTTATTTATTTATTTGACACAGAGAGAGAGATCACAAGTAGGCAGAGAGGCAGGCAGAGAGACAAGGAGAGGAGGAAGCAGGCTCCCCGCTGAGCAGAGAGCCCGATGCAGGCCTCGATCCCAGGATGCTGAGATCATGACCTGAGCCGAAAGCAGAGGCTTTAACCCACTGAGCCACCCAGGCGCCCAAGAATAGTATTTTCAACAAATGATGCTGGGATAAAAGTATATTCACACACAAAGTAATGAAGTTGGACCCCTACTTTACACTATCACAAAAACCAATTTAAAATAGGTCATAGAGAATCATAGAACTAAATGTAACTAAAATTATAAAACTCTTAGAAGAAAATTTAGCAGTAAATCTTTGTGACCTTAACTTAGGCAACTCTTCTTAGATACGATACCAAAAACACAAGCAAGAAAAGAAAAAAATTAAATTGGACTTCTTAAAAATTAAATTATACTATCAGAAAGTGATATCTGGGGGTGCCTGGGTGACTCAGTTGGTTAAGCTACTGATTTCAGCTCAGGTCATGATCCCAGGGTACTGGGATCGAGCCCCTATTGGGCTCCTTGCTTGTTGGGGAGCCTGCTTCTCCCTCTCCCTCTGCCTGCTACTCCGCCTGCTTGTGCTCTCTCACTCTCTCTCTGTCAAATAAATAGGTAAAATCTTTAAAAAAAAAAGAAAAAAAAAGAAAGAAGGTGATATCAATTCACAGAATGGGAGAAAATGTGGAAAATAATTTTAAAGAGATGATGATGGCTTCGACTAGAATGGTAACTTTGAAGATGACGAGAAGTAGTCTGATTCTGAATGCACTAAGGATAAACCATACAATGTTGTTGGCTTTTAACTATTGCTTTGCCTACAAAGTGATTATTTCAAATAGTTAAAGTTAATATTCTGAAGGTATGCCTACAGAGGTATTTTTTTGTTTGTTTGCTTATTTGTTGTTGTTGTTGTTGTTTTTACGCCAGAGCTATGAAATGACTATGAGATTTTAGGCAGAGGAATTGGAAAGATCAGGATGCCATTTACAGGAATCTAGAAGATTGGGAGTAGAGTAGGGTTGAGGATGGAAGCAAGTGTGTTTTTAGGCATATTAATTCAAAAGAGACAGAAGATTACCAAGCGGAGATTACAGTAAACAGAATAGTAGCAGTCTGTTGTTTAGGACAAAGTGGGAGAAACAATTCCCACTGACAAGATTCAAGCATAGTTCACATGGTGACTAAGCAAACTTTTTACTCTTTCAGTAATATTCTGCCTAAAGACACAGTTCTTCTGTTCTATTAATTAGATAAGATGTGAGGAAGTAATCTCAATTCTTTCCTAAAATAACAAAGACAGGTAATTGCAAATAGACATATGGACTAAATTGTTATTAGTCATTGTGTTTTATCTATATGAATTGAACCTTTTAGAAAGCATCTAATATGTAATCAGAACTACTTTGAGAGGTTCAAAAATATGAACCGTTGTTTCTTTCCCAAAAGAGATTGTGGGGTTCATAGGAAAATAACTTTGAATTGCAAGAAAAAAAACAATACCCCCAAAAAACCAGAAGGTCTAAAAGTAGTAAGGGATTAACATATAATATGTAAAAGGTGAATGGCTAAGTGCCAAGATATGTGTAGAAATGAGCCATGCCATAGAGTAGGAAGAGAAAACCACCTGTAGACTGGCAGTGGGAAGAGTTATGAAATAAGTGTGATTCCTATTAGGCCTGAAAGACAGCAGATATGGATACATCGGTGGGAGAGAGAAATAAAATCAAAATTCAGGGAAGCAATTGCAAATACAAGTGAGAAGGTTGAATTGCACATTGATTATTCAGGGAATACTAAGAATTATTATCCTTCAGATTCTCTATAGCCCAATATTTAATAAAGTTAGTTGAATAAATGACCAGCTAAATGGAGAAGAGGACACAATTAACTACTCCTAAGTTAAAGGTAATATACAATATAATATAATAATAATGATAATATCAAATTATCAGCTACCTGTTTATTTTGTATACATGATCAAAGGGTATATTTTGTCTGTCAATTGAACATAATCATGTTCATTTTGAGTATTTTAATATTCTTGGGACTATTTAAAATCAGAACTGCCTTGAAGACTTACAATTTAGCTTAATGATATAAAATAGGAAGATTCCTCCCAACACAAAGCACCAATAAATGTCAAGTAATTACTCCCAGCTCTAAATGTAATAGCTGTTTAGATGAAGAAATGGTGTGGGCTGGGGAGGGGAAAATGATAGGATGGTTCAACTTTATATGTATTCAGACCTATCATTAAGTTTAAATTCAGAAATATGCATACCAAAGAAAAACCATCTTGTCCTGCCATTTACTATTTCTTTTCATTTTGTTTGTGACCTTTTGGTGTCCCCCTTTTTTCCCCCTTCTCTATCTGTCTGTGTCTCAGAGCTCTCTCATATATTCCATACCACACACACACACACACACACACACACTCTTAAGAATGGCTATTAAGAAAGACTAATTATTTNCTGTCTCAGAGCTCTCTCATATATTCCATACCACACACACACACACACACACACACACACACTCTTAAGAATGGCTATTAAGAAAGACTAATTATTTCTGTTCTTTTTTTTGCATTTCCAAGGCTATGATGATAAAAACTTACCTTTCTTCATGGATGGTGTGTGTACTTCATTTTCAGAATACTTAACATTTATGAACCTCTGTTTTACTTTTCCGGTTAGAGGGTGGATATCCATATATCAAAGGAGACATAAATTCTTAGTTATTTTTTAACAAAAACATTTAGTTTAGTTTCAGATAATTAAACTCATTATTCATTTGATTAAGCCATCTTGATTTTTAAAATTTTTATGGCTCTTTCTCTGCTGACTTAATAAAAAATGCATAAAAAAGAAAACATCATTTTTTTACTAGAGCTAAAGAAATAATGCTATTATTTTCATTAGTGCCATGATGAAGCAGATCAATATGAGACATTGTTTATTTCCTTTTAAATAAAGACATTAAACCACCAAACAATGAATTGAATTAAAGCAAAATTATATTGTTTTAATATTTTGTTTCCACTTCACTTGGTAAACATAGATTAACAGCTCAAACTTGGCTACATGTTTTCTCACTGAGAACATAATGATATGAAATTAAATATATGCTTTGAAGCTGGCTTAAGTTACTATAGACCCCTTCTAGAGAAAAATTTAACATGATAATAGCTATAGATTAATTTAAAGATTGTATAGATCCATAATTGCTGGTTTGCTTGTGAAATTAGCATAGTTTTTTTTAATGAAAATAATTTTCTTGCTGCAACTGTATGGCTTTTAGAACACAAGTTCTGGAGAAGAGGGAGATGAGTATTTAAGAAACTTTTATTGTGGGTGCCTGGGTGGCTCAGTGGGTTAAGGCCTCTGCCTTCGGCTCAGGTCATGATCTCAGCGTCCTGGGATCGAGGCCCTCATTGGGCTTTCTGCTCTGCGGGGAGCCTGCTACCCCCTCTCTCTCTGCCTGCCTCTCTGCCTACTTGTGATCTGATCTCTCTCTGNTTCTGCTCTGCGGGGAGCCTGCTACCCTCTCTCTCTGCCTGCCTCTCTGCCTACTTGTGATCTGATCTCTCTCTGTGTCAAATAAATAAATAAAATCTTTAAAAAAAAGGAACTTTTATTGGTTTCTTAATATGTGCCAAATGGTATGAAAAATTCTATAATAAATATTTACAAAGTAGTTGTGAGCATAGGAGAAGAAAAAATTGTTTTGTGTAACAGAGTGGTGCAAACCATGTGTGTGTGTGTGTGTGTGAGTGAGTGAGAGAGAAAGATTTTTTTTTTTAAAGATTTTCTTTCTTTATTCGACAGAGAGAGAGAGAGATTACAAGTAGGCNTGAGTGAGTGAGAGAGAAAGATTTTTTTTTTTTTAAAGATTTTCTTTCTTTATTCGACAGAGAGAGAGAGAGATTACAAGTAGGCAGAGAGGCAGACAGAGAGGGGGAAGCAGGCTTCCAGCTGAGCAGGGAGCCCAATGTGGGGCTCGATCCTAAGACCCTGAGATCATGACCTGAGCCGAAGGCAGAAGCTTTAACCCAATCAGCCACCCAGGCGCCCCAAGAGAGAGATTTTTAACCCCTTGAGAATCCCCAGACAGCTCATGATCATTCCCTCCAGAAGCAAAGCAGGGAGGTCAAAAAAGCATGCAAACAGAGTATTTTCCATACATTTTAGGAGTTCATAGATGTTAATGGAAGGAAGATAAAGACAGCACTGTTTTTAAAGGAAGCTATGGGAGAGGAAATATTGACGTGAGTCTTGAATATAGCCCTTCTGTGTATTTTCCCTCATTGCATTCCTTTCGTAGGGACCAGAAATTATGAAATACAACAACCTTCTTCAATCCTCTATGACTGTCCATCCATAATCTGTCATGATAATCTATGCAGCGATACCAATTGACTTTCCCCAAACACCTTATTATTAAGGTATATTAAAAATTGAAGATTTTTTCTTAAATCATTCGGCAAACTTCTATTTCGGGGATGTTGACTCCTTTCACTGAAATGCCCATGTTTAACTTAGAATCAGCTGCCCTTTCTCATGATACCTTAGATATTTGTCTTTCATAATACTTTGTAATTTTGGAATATATACCAAAAAGTATTCTTCTGTTTTTTATTAATTAAGTCTTCAAGGGAAAATTGTGTTCTATTCCTTATAACTCCTACTTTTTGTAATATATATGTAATATATATTATTTAAAGATTTTAATTAATTAATTAATTAATTAATTAATTATTTGAGAGAAAGGGAGCAGGGGAGGAGCAGAGGGAGAGAGACAAGCAGACTTGACTGAGCATGGAGCCTGACGCTGGGCTTGATCCCATGACTCTGAGATCATGACCTGAATGTCAGACACTTTGACTGAGCCACTCAGGCACCCCGTAATATATTTTTTATTAATAAAATCTTGAAACAAACCAAAAAATAACCAAAGATTACTTTTAATGTTGTTATTGTGGGAAAAAGCAACAAAATAGTACATAAAATCTGTAAAAAGAAATAAATATCATACTTAAGTAAAATTTCTCTTCAAATCTCAATTCTTATCCTTGAAGTAAGCACACTTAATTATTTTCCTTTATTTATTTCAAGACTTTAAACATATATTTACATGAATATATATGCAAATTTTAAAAGTTAACTTAAGTTGGGTTTATTAAAATAAATTATACATACTGTGCTTCAACTTGCCTTTTTTACTTCCTGATGTATGTAGGAGATATTACTTTTTGAGTGTTATTGGTCCAACATAATTTTTTAGAAATTACTATATATGAATTCACTATAATTCAACTTAATACTGTTTTAAAACTAAACATTTGTATTGTTTATCAAATTATGCTATGAGAAATATTCCTGATATAGCACTCTTATATTTATGTTTTTATGCATTTATATTTCCAAAGGCTGGATCTAGAAGTGGAATTACCTAGCCATACTAGCCATGCACATTTTAAATTTTGTATGTACTGTCAAATTTTATACAAAAAGGTACTACAAGATTATACTCCACCAACAGAGTATTCAAATCCCTGTTTCTCTACATCAACATTGGATATAAAATTTTTTCAGACTTTGCTCATTACATAGTTTAAAATACCCTCATTATCTCTGATTGTGTATTTGTGAACTTACCTACTCACTGAAATTGATTTTTTAATCCAAAAATCAATGCTCATGGTGCTTTCTGGACCATTCATAGACATGCTTACAGCAACAACAAAAAAATCTTAAGTGGCCAACACACATTGCCTTCTTGTTTCAGTTCTCATACTATAAATAAGTGTAATTTTTGCAGGCGATTACTTTAGTGCCATGTTTTCCTCATTTTTGTGGTTGTTGGTGATTTTGCTGTTTATTTATTTATTTATTTATTTATTTTTTTAAAATATTTTATTTATTTATTTCACAGAGGGAGAGAGATCACAAGGAGGCAGAGAGGCAGGCAGAGAGAGAGAGGGGGAAGCAGGCTCCCCGCCGAGCAGGGAGCCCGATGCGGGCCTCGATCCCAGGACCCTGAGATCATGACCTGAGCCGAAAGCAGAGGCTTTAACCCACTGAGCCACCCAGGCNTTTTGCTGTTTAAAACGGCCCTGTAGGGGTGCCTGAATGCTCAGTCAGTTGTGTGAGACTCTTGATTTCAGCTATGATCTCAGGATCCAAGGATTGAACCCCAAGTAGGGTCTACACTGAGAGGGGAGTCGGCATGAGGATTTCTCTCCCTCCCCATCTGCCTCTCTTGTCTCTCTAAAATAAATAAATAAAAATTTTAAATACATACATACATACTTACATACATACATAAAATGGCCCTCTAGTGGTGAAGTGATGTCTGGTGTTCCAAAGTGGAAGAAGGCTGTGACATGTCTTAGGGAGAAAATACATGTGTTAGAAAAGCTTCATTCAGGCATGAGTTATAGTGCTATAGGCCGTGAGTTCAATGTCAATGAATTAATCAACAGTGTTTATTACATAAGTTATCTTTAAACATAAGCACTCATAAAACAAGGTTATGTATTGATTAGTTGATGAAAATGTGACTTGAGATTCTCAGAAAACTGCTCCTGTAATTCCTCCAGGAGCAGTGGTTCAGTTTTTGTGGCAAGTTTAGAGAACATAATTATGAATAACAAGAATCAACTCTATCTCATTTTAATTTGCATTTCCTTAATTATTAATGTTGCAGACCATCTTTTGTATATTTGATATTTGCATTTGTCTTTTTGCTATTACCCATTTATAGCTCCTATACCTTTTCCTTAGATTGTCCCTTTTTCAATTCATATGAGTTGTCTTTATATCAACAGGACTGAACATTTTCCTGTATTTATATTGGAAATATTTCCCCCATCTATCGTCACTCAGTTTTCTGATATTTTCAACCACTTCTTTTTTTTAATGTAATGATAGCTATTGTTTACCACCTGTTTTATGACTTTTTTGTTTTGTGTCTAATGTGTTATTGTTTTTTTAACCTAGTTTTGAATTATTTAGAATTTCTTTTCATGTAATGAAGGATCATTGCATTACCCCCTGACAGTCACATATCACTAATTTTTCTAATATTATGCTTTTAAGAGTGTATTATTTTATCATTGGTCATAGATGCAACTTTTTAAAAATGTATTTTTTTGGTCTGTTTTGGATTCTTGATTTCAGTTTGTTGCTTTATTATTTGAAAGGTATCATAATGTTTTAATTACTTTTATTTTATAGTAGAACTTTTTATTTGTCAGGACTTCTCTTGCCTTATTTTTATATATTTTCTCCATATTTTTATTTTTCCTTGTGCATTATTTCTTCCAGAGCTGCAAAGCTTATTTATCCTAGAATTGAACAGGTAATTTTAATAATATTTATTCAAGTCAGAGGAGTAAACTGCATCCATAACTAGAAATGCTTGTGTAGCTTGTTCAGTATACCCAATTTCCTTGTTGTATATATTGCTTCACTTGTCATCTTGAGCCAATCCCCTAAAAAGGCTTATAAAGCCAAGGTGTCATTTGTTTTGTAAGGGGGAAATCAGAGCAAAAAACATGATATTCAAATACTGTTTTGCCTAAGTGCTGTGAAATATAGTTGAAACGTAACTGCCACGAAACAGAATTTACCTTCATAGTTGCCAGGAACTTCATGACAAGAAACAGAAGTTTTCTGTTTCTTGGTTAGTGTTGGAGATATAGGGAAATTACATTTTTTTATTCACAGTCTTCAGAATTCATGTAGACTGACTTCTTTTTATATTGAAGCACAAAAGAATCATATAGATGCAGTTGTGGTCATGTTTCAATTATGTTATCATCACAAATTGATGATTAAACTATAATTACCAACATCCTCTAAGTTTTTACATGTTCTCATCTTTATATGATAGCCTGGATTGTACCTGTGTTATAGACAAACACCTTTCTGCAAGTATTCCCTTATATATTAATAAATTTTAATTATTTTCACATTTTCTTACATATATATTTCCTGGAGACATATAAATACTTACATATGGATTTTGTTAAACTTTTAAATAATTAAACTCTTTTTCTATTTCTGGAACTACCTCATTTTATTTCTATGGATTGACATATACTGCTGAGCACTTTTTTTTTTCCAGAGAAAATAGACCTCCAGAGAAAATAGATATTCTCTAGTCCTATGTGAGTCTGTTTGTGAACCAGCTTGTTGATATATATCAAAAATGTAAAAAAACACTTTCTATAACTGGTTGAATTGTAGATAGTTACCATGCATTAAATATATATTCTGATGATCCTCCACGATTTTTTCAAATGCTGTTCAGTCTATTTTTACTCTCAGTTGAATACCTTTCCATACAACTATAGATCTCTTTATGTAATCCAACTTTTCTTTAAAGCCTATCCATCCTCCTTTTATTGTATTCCAAGCATGCCTTTCATCACTCCAAGTAAGTCTCAGAGAGGCCTGTAGAGTTGTGTATAATTCCTCTGTCTTGGAAGTTTAAATTCACCATGTCACCCATGCTCAGTGCATTAAGCGGTAAACATATTTTGCCCAAAGGCTTCTGCATGCCTCTTATAAAGTTTCTTCCATGACTTATTGGGCTTTAACTCTATTGTTAATATTCTTTTCAGACAAAGAGAAAGAGTAAATCTAAATAAAACTTAGAGATTTTACTACTATAACTTTCAGATCCACCTAGCCTCCTATGAAGAGAAAATTGTTCCCTAAGTGGGATATTTTTTGACTTACTAGATTGTTAGTCTTTAGTGATTCATTCTTTAATTATATCAAAGAGTTTTCCCCCAGAAGTTAAACATGCTAAAGTAAAATTATTTCTTTCCATTTATTTTTCCATTAAAGTGGACGTGTGAGTGTGTGTGTGTGTGTATTATGTCTTGCTTTTAGTTACTGCACTAGCTTACCTGAGATGATTCAATAGACAATAGTTATTTTTGTTATAATTGGTGTTTCTCTTATAGGTAAAAACACGAATCATGAAAATTAACCAGCAAAAAATTTTAAGCATCTGCCAAATATGTGTTAGCCCTAAAGATACCAGGACTAAGGATGTTTGTGTCCTAAGGCAACATCAGCCTTGGGCACCATATATGTACATGATATGACTTTAAAGTCATTTGAACACTCTTCCTGATTCCCTTTCAAGCATTCCCCAGTGCCTCTCACCTCTTCAATATGTGGATTTTGTGAAGAAAATTCACTTAATGGGATACAACCTTATGTAGAAGATAGTAGTATGATTTTGTACTTTAGAGCTTTGGCTTTGGAATGAACCTGTTACATTCCAAATGCTGGACCCATGCTTTCATTATGGGCTCTCTTGAATAATTTATAAAACTACTTTACAGATCCCTGCGCCAAAGGTCCAGTAAAATGAGAGGAGGAGTGTTATTCAAATCATTTAAACCTTGGAAGATCCTAACACTGATCCGTTCAGAAGAATGCTGCTCAGAGCAGGGTCTTGAAGCATCCTTGATGCATCAAGCATCACAAACTTAGTAGTGGGAGATCATGGGGAGGAGGAGCAGCTGGAGTGCTAGTAGGACACTTAGGGTGTTTTGACAATGGTTATTTAACTCAACTGGTGGGGAAATATTTAACTCTTTTAATTGGTTCCACTGAACTGGAGCAACCCACTGACTATCACTGATGCTAAATTATTTACTTCAGCTCTTTTCCAAATACATTTTTTTAAGAACAACAATGACATCAGAAAAGGATAAAAGGAAAAGCATAATCAGATGGATTAGAAGGTTGAACAAGAATCAAGCACATGTTGCCTACTGCACAAATTAATAATCAGTGGTCACGGCACCAGCAAAATCATTTTACATAGGTTGTCACTGTGGCAAGATCCTGGTTAACCTTAGTTCCCTTTGTTTCTGCCTGAGCTGACTCTCTAGGATTCCCAGAGGTTTAGTGAGCTACCAATTGCCTTCCCACTACAATGTTTTTTGTTTTGTTTTGCTTAGGTTAAGATTTGATTTCTCTGATTTATGATTGAGAATATGTATAAGGAACTGGTACCAGGACTGGATTACTGGCAGTAATACCTCCTAATATGTAGAATTGATTTGCTGGCATACCCTAACATATAGAATTAATTTGCTGAAGATTTCTATCATTCCCAGGTAGAAAATTGATTTTTTGCTGTATTCAGTTAAATTATGGTTTGTTGTATATTTGGAATAAGAGCAACATCTTCAAAGACTTGTTAGGATAGTATCAGGATATTGTAGGGTGTTGAGTGATTCTTAATGGCCATCATGAGATTTTTTCAAGAAAGAGACAAACTTCAGTTTGTCCAAACAAGAAATAAAGAAAAGGCAGTTTTATAATAAAAATCTTTTCTCTCTTTTGTTGCTATCCAAACTGACTGAAATACAGATAATTTGATTCTGTGCATTGATGGAAAATATACTGTAATCCAAATTTAAGGTCTGATATACTGAGGCAGAAAGATAGAATTCTCAGAGGATAAGATTAGGTAAAAGATAAACCTGAACTTTTAAGCATCTTTCAAATACCTCAGGTTAACACAGTGGTTTGAATTTTGGCTGCACATTGCTTTTTAAAAATAATGATACAGTTCCATCCACATCGTTGCAAACAGCAAGATTTCGTTTCTTTTGATAGCTGCATAGTATTCCATTGTATATATATACCACTCTTTATCCATTCATCTGTTGATGGACATCTAGGTTCTTTCCATAGTTTGGCTATTGTGGACATTGCTGCTATAAACATTCAGGTGCACGTGCCCCTGAGGATCACTACCTTCGTATCTTTAGGGTAAATACCCAGTAGTGCGATTGCTGGGTCGTAGGGTAGCTCCATTTTCAACTTTTTGAGGAATCTCTGCACTGTTTTCCAGAGTGGCTGCACCAGCTTGCATTCCCACCAACAGTGTAGGAGGGTTCCCCTTTCTCCACAACCTCGCCAACATCTGTCGTTTCCTGACTTGTTGATTTTAGCCATTCTGACTGGTGTGAGGTAGTATCTCACTGTGGTTTTGATTTGTATTTCTCTGATGCCGAGTGATGTTGAGCACTTTCTCATGTGTCTGTTGGCCATTTGGATGCTGAGCGAAATAAGTCAATCAGAAAAAGACAATTATCATATGATTTCTCTGATATGAGAAACTTGAGAGTCAGTGTGGGGGGTCGTGGGGGGTAGGGAGGGAAAAATAATGAAACAAGATGGGATGGGGAAGGAGACAAACCATAAGAGACTCCTAATCTCACAAAACAAGCTGAGGGTTACTGGGGGGTGGGAGGGTAGGGATAGGGTGGATGGGTTATGGACATTGGGGAGGGTTTGTGCTTTGGTGAATGCTGTGAAAGATGTAAGCCTGATGATTCACAGACCTGTACCCCTTGGGCAAATAAATAAATTCTTACTCGATTTAATTTTTCTTAGAAAGTGGTTTGAGCATTGTTTTTTTTTAAAAGTTCCCTAGGTAATTCTTGAAGAATAACTCTTTCTCATTGAAGAAGTCTCTGGAATGTAGCCTGGAGGACAGACTCATATTCCAGGTTTTGATTTATCTCAGTTTGAAGTCATTAATTTGTGAACCAGAGGGTGTTTAGTGCACAAAGGCATGCTGTGAGGAAACAGAAAGTCTCACATTCATAAAAACTATGCATAAATGTGATCTTTGGGTGTTGTTTTTAGCCAACTAAATAAACCTTAAACAAATACAGTATAAACTTACTGAGGTTTTTAAAATAATTATATCGAAATAAAATGTGACTTTAATATTCTGTGTTTTTCTTCCATTTTAAAATAAAGATTTTATTTATTTGTATGTGTGTGTGTGAAATAGAGAGAGAGCACAAGCAAGGGGAGCAGCAGTCAGAGGGAGAAGCAGGCTCCCCTCTGAGCAAGGAGCCTGATGCAGGACTCAGTCCCAGGACCCTGGAATCATGACCTGAGCCAAAGGCAGACCCTTTACTGACTGAGTCACCCAGACATCCCTGTTTTTATTTTTCTGATAATTAAATGAAATACCATAAGTAAATTGCATGTTAGAGTATCTGACGGAAAGTAGACACTCACTGAAAGCAAGTGGTTATCATCATCAGGACTATTCTTATCTTTACCACTCCTTCTACTAACACTACTTCTACTACTATTACTATTACTACTACTACTGAGAATTGGAGACCAGGCGTTTTCTAAATAAATCCAGTGAATCACTCAACCACAGTTTTCAGGTGTTCTTTCTTATATGCTGCAGCACAAACAACTTGTGTGTTTTTTCTTCCTTTTTTTAAAGATTTTAAAAAAAATGTAATCTCTATACCAAATTGGGGCTCAAACTTTACAACACTAAGAGCAAGAATCACATCCTCTACTGACCAAACCAGCAGGCACCCCACAAATGACTTGTGTTTTAATGATCCCTTTGGGTCCCGAGTGCATTTCACCCAAGGAAAAATTTGATATCAAAGTGATTAGGATACTAGACCCAGTCTCTGAAAGTCAACCCCTCAACACCTCCTGATGTGATTTATTTACACTATAAATAGTATCATTTGAACAGCAGATGGGGAGCCTGGGTGGTTCAGTTGGTTAAATGACCAACTCTTGATTTCGCCTCAGGTCATGATCTCAGGGTCCTTAGGTCAAGCCCCATGGTGGGCTCCGTGCTCAGCAGAGATTCTGCTTGAGATTCTCTCTCTCCCTCTCTCCACTCCCCTCCTCCCTCATTGCTCTCACACACTCTCTCTTTCTCTCTTTCAAATAAATAAATAAATCTTTAAACAGCAAATGACCATGATTTATTGACAGGGTGTTTCTTTTAATATATACTTCAGCTGTCCAGATCACCCAAGAAGCCTGTTTGTGAGAGGATTCCTGCCAGCACTCTGGCAAGGGATCTGGCAGAGGACTGTCTGGTAGACAGCATCAGGGAGGTATTAGATCGAGAAGGTAGAAGAAATGAGCACAGGGCCGCTCCAGTGCAAGTTTTTATGTGAGGAAGTGGAGGAGGTCAGTCAGGGCAAGTGGCAGGGACAAGAAAGTTGTAATGAGTTGAAAAGTTGGAACAGCTTGCTTATGGTGCAGTGCATCCCTGAATTAGGGATTTTGTAATATCTAACAAACTGCAACAATTCCAATTGTTGCAACAACTGCAACAAATCCAAGATAGATTCATTACTTCCTTTCATCACAACTGTGTCATCACACAGTTTATACTCTGATACTTAAAAAAAAACTTGTTACCTAAATTTAAATGCCAATATTCTGCTCTCCTTTCTTGTTCTTGACAAAACTTAATACTGAGTCCTATCTCCACCCCCTAACTTCAACATTACTCCAATTTTATTGGGTGAGATTTACTATGTTGAAATTATTCTCCAAGAACTGGTTATTATTCTCGAAGAAAATTCTTTGAAATCAATAATATAACTCGTGCTGACTTTAAAATATCCCCAAATTTCTTGCTTATATCTGTGGTTCTTTGTTGATTTAATTTATTCCCTGTTGGGAAAAGTGGGTCTGTAATATCCACAGTATGTCTGTCTGTCTTTAAGTTTGTATTTAACTGTATATTTGGTTGAAAGGTGAAATTTCTGGGTTCTCCTTCCACTATATATAGCAACTGCCTGTCATTTGATTTACCATCTAGATAATTCCTTGGCTACAAGCAGGTGATCCTTCTTATGTAATCTTTTTCTGTAGGTTTCACTGTCTTTCTAACAACTTCCTAAAATGTGATTGAGCTAGTTTTAAAATGGCATCTTTGCTTCATCTTTGTACATATCTTTGTCTAGGGCTCCACCTGTTCACTTTTGGCAATGGCTTTGATCATAACCAGCCTGAGTTATATCTGGGAAAAGGCAGGAAAGAATTTCTGAGTCATAAAATTTCTATCACACATATCAGCACTGGGTTAAGGGAAAAATAAATCATTTTCATTCATTTAGAAAGTGAACAAATGATTCTGTCAAAGTTCTACTTGCTGAACTTAATATACTCAAAGATTGTTGTAAAGAGGAGGGGGAATACGAGTAATAAAATAAATGCAAGGTTTGTGTTGATAGAGATTTGAGTGCAAATCTAATCTCAAACACTTAGAAACTATGTGATATTTTTAGGCAAGTATTTAACCTGTGTAAGCCCTTGTAATTTTTTTGTCAATAATATGGTACTGAATTTTTCTATGAAATATCATTTTGTAGATTGAAAACTAGAGTATGAAAAGTGCTTGTCACAGGGATGTCCACTCTCACCACTGTTACCTAACATAGTACTGGAAGTCCTAGCCTCAGCAATCCAACAACAACAAAAAAATAAAAGGCATCCAAATCATCAAGGAAGAAGTCAAATTTTCACTATTTGCAGATGACATAGTATTCTATATAGAAAACCCAAGAGACTCCACCCAAATATTGCTAAAACTGATATACAAATTGAGTAAAGTTGCAGGTTGCAGAATCAACATCCAGAAATCTGTTGCATTTCTATACACCAGTAATGAAGCAGCAGACACAGAAATCAAGGAATCAATCCTATTTACAATTGCACACAAAACTGTAGGATACCTAGGAATAAATCTAACCAAAGAGGTAAAATATCTATACACTGAAAACTATAAAACACTGGTGAAAGAAATTGAATATGACACAGAGATGGAAAAATATTCCATGCTCATGGGCTGGAATAACAAATATTGTTAAAATGTCCATACTACCCAAAACAATCTACACATTTAATGCAATCCCTATCAAATTACCACCAGCGTTTTTCATAGAGCTGGAACAAACAATTTTGAAATTTGTATGGAACCAGGAAAGACCCTGAATAACCAGAGCAATCTTGAAAAAGAAAAGCAAAGCTGGAGCCATTATAATTCCAGAATATTACTCAGCTATCAAAAAGAATGAACACTTGCCATTTGTAATGACATGGATGGAGTTAGAGTGTATTATGCTAAGTGAGATGAGTAAGTCAGAGAAAGACAAATATATGATTTCACTCAAATGTGGAATTTAAGAAACAAAACAGATGAAAATGGGGAGAGGGACAAAAAGAGAGGTAAGCCAGAAAACAGACTCTTAATTATAGAGAATAAACTGATGGGTACTGGAGGGGAAGTGGGTGGAGGGATGGGTTAAATGGGTGATGGGGATTAAGGAGGCACTTGTGATGAGCACTGGATATTGTATGTAAGTGATGACTCACTAAATTCTACACCTGAAACTAATAGTACACTGTATGTTAACAAACTTGAATTTAAATAAAAACTTGAAAAAGTAGAAAATAGGGCGCCTGGGTGGCTCAGTGGGTTAAAGCCGCTGCCTTCGGCTCAGGTCATGATCCCAGGGTCCTGGGATCGAGGCCCACATCGGGCTCTCTGCTCAGCGGGGAGCCTGCTTCCTCCTCTCTCTCTGCCTGCCTCTCTGCCTACTTGTAATCTCTCTCTCTGTGTCAAATGAATAAATAAAAAAAAAAAATCTAAAAAAAAAAGTAGAAAATAGTGCTCAGCAAATAGTAGCTGTTATTATGGTTATTACTATTTACAAATAGATGATTAGGTAAGAATTTAATGCGACTTGAGTAAATAGTCCTGAGACAAACATTGCCAGATCATGGGATGCAATCATGCCCTTTGGCTTTGTTATAATATCACAAATATATTGGCACATATTCCACTATTTCACCTCAATATTCACATATTTCACAGCAATAATTCACTAATAGTTCATTATTGCCTCAGATAAGTTTACCAGTTTTCTTAACCTGATTTTGTGAAAGACTTAAATAAGTAAACAAATGCAAGTTTGGTGCTTTGAAACAACTAACCCATGGGTGGAATAGAGCAAGAGAAACATCATAAGCATTACTCATGCTATACATCTTTTAAAAACCCCATCCCTGAGATATGAGAATTTATTTGGCATAAAATATGGTTAACAATAACGATAGCAGGAAGAAAGCCTACATTCAGTATTCTGTGGTCAATACTCCCAGGTGGCTGTTTCAGACAATCTGAAACGATGTCAGATTCTATTATGATTCACATTAGAAACATTAGAATTATTGGTATCTATACCACCCGTGAAAAATTTGATATGGTAAACACCAAACATGTTAACTGATAACACTGAAAGAGTATTTGTGGAGATTAATCATCCAGTGGCAAGTTGAAATTCCTGAACATTTGCATCTTATTTTCAATATATTTCTCTTTGGTCCTTAAAGTGAAGCTGCAGTTTTACAATTTGCCAGACTACAAACATTATTTTCATTGCTTGTGTCATTTGAAATGTATCTTTTTAAAATTAAATAATTATATAATCAAGAGGGAATTTGGAAGACCATTACCTTAATGGCATCTAAGTTGTTGATTCCAACCTTTGTTCATATTTAGGGAACTTTATAAATGTAAAAATATTTCATAAACATTAATAGTTTATTATTATTGGTAAGTATTGGTTGACAAAATATCTAATAGCAAAAAAGCTAATATGAATTTAATAATAATTTAAGTGATTTGTAATAATCAAAATGAATTCTCAATGATTTTTTAAAAATAGCACATGTGAATGAAATAAATTCATTCATTAAAAATAATATTTAGTTTATATATGGATTTTTATTCCACTGGTTATATCTTCATGGCTGCCCAAGGTCCAGATCCCCAGATTAAAAACTAGGGTATAAATCAGATTTTTAGTACGCCCCCAGAGCCCTTTATTGACCTCCCCTAGTTAACTATCTGCATCTTCAGAGTTAATCATTACTCTCACTGGTTATTCTGTGAAGGAGTTTTTCTAATTTTTAAGTTTTATATAAGGAAACACAGGATATAGTTTCTTAAAGTCTCCTTTGCTCAATATTGTGTTTGCAAGATTCATCCGTGTTGTTGCTTATATCAGTATTTCGTTCATTCTTATTGGTGCATAATATTCTCTTATCTGGATATACTATACTTTTAAAAATAAATTTATTATTGATGGATACTAGTGGTGTTTCTAATTTGGGTATATTATGAAAAAATACTACCATGAACATTCTTACATTCTAGTAAATGCCTTTTATTATGTATTTTTCAAGAGGATCTATTTCTCAGAATGGAATTTCTAGGTGAGTTCATCTATATGTTTGGCTTTAGTAAATACTGAGAAATAACTTTTCCGATTGATATGTAAAATTTTCACTCCATCCATCAGTCTGTAAGAATTCTCATCACTTCCAATCCTTACCAACTCTTATTATTTTCTGACTTTTTTCTTTTCAGCAATTTGGATATGTAGATAATGTTGTCTTATTGTAGTTTTAATTTGCATTACCTTGAAGAATAATAAGGTTAAGAAATACTAAAATATATTCATTCATGATTTAGTATTCATATTATAACATTAACATCTGCATCACTTTTGAATCTTTTTTATTTTTTCATTTTATTTTTGTCTTTTGTGAATTGATTTTATATTCTGATAGCCTGTTAATTTATGATTGAATCGCAATGATTGTGTAAAAATATTGTAGGGGTAATTCCCATCTCTGTGTGATGTTGTCTTCCTCCAGAGATTTACTTTTGCATATTTCAGACTTATCTCTTGAGCCCAGTATTGGAACTAAGCAAATTTAAAGCTGACTTTCAGTTTTTCTTTGAGGGCTGGTCTATTTTAGATTTGCTCTTATAACTAGAATGTAACCTTCCAGAATCTGATGTATTACTCAGGCTTGTGCTGAACTCTGTTTTGCCCTCCTCTGAATTGGAGGACTGCTGAAAGATCCACATGGTTTCTCAACTGCTTATATACCACTCTCTTGATTCTCAGGCCCTAGGCTCTACCTTGTTCTTCCCCTACCTATCAGCAAATGGCAGGACACAAAAATGACAACAGTAACAGTTTTGTTGAAGCATTTTCCTTTCTCGATGAGATTTTGTCCCCTCCAATCATGGTCATCTTTGTAACTTTCTGATGCCCCCAAAGAGATTTAATGCATTTTACCCAATTTTTCCAGTTGCTTCTATTAGTAGAGTTGGTCTAGAACAAGCTAGTATATCACAATCCAAACCAAAGTCCCAAGTCTAATGTGTTTTGGATAGATTAGTCATAGTCTGTTCTACTGGAATCAAAAGAAACAATAACTTTGCATTTACTCCATGTCACAACTTTCTGCTCTAAATAGTATCAATTGTTTTCTCTTTTCTTCAAAAGGGAGTGTTTCTAGTTGGCATTTATCTTTGCTGAATGTCTTCCTGAATCATTCCCATTTTGAAACGTAGGGCCCCTAATTGATTGTGAACTTTTAGTGCACACCTGACTATTACAGAAAATAACAGAATTCCAACTCTTATTTCTCATATTTGAGATTCTGTTTACTGCTATGACCTTTATTCGATTCACCTTTCCAATAACTTTAAGCTATCTTTCTCTTTCTATTCTGATCCCATATTATTTATTATAAATTTTAATTATTTATAGTTGTAATATAGTAATTAGTTTTCTGAGTTCCCACCAAGTTTTGTGTACTGAAATACTCTCTGCCAATTAGATGAATTTTTCCATTAAAACAACCATAACAGTAATGTGATAAATACTAGCTTAATGATATTAAAATATAATTTTTCTATAAATACTAAGATTAGTATTAGTGGCCAAAAAGTGAATAAAATCTTCAAAAATATTGTTTAAATAGGATGCATTTTAAAAACATGTGGTTTTGATTATATAGGAGAAAGATTTCACATATTTTTTTAAAAATTTTTCTTTCATTATTGCAACTGAACAAAATTTTATGTGGATTACTTCAACATTCATTACTGCTTTGAGCATAAATCCACCGGACTGGTTCTTCCTGCTAATCAGAGATGACTTCAATATCTTAGATTTAGAATACTAAAAGGCTCAGGAAAATTTTAAATAACCTGAGAAGATTTTCTAGTTTAAATTGAGATGCTCTTGTCCTTTAATTTTGTCATTTTAGGCAAATTGGGAAAATAACATTCATAGATTTTTTAAAAACATTTTTCTAGTTTTATTGAGAACTAATTGGATATATCACTCTATGAAGTTTAAGATATACAACATGATGGTTTGATTTACATTTATTGTTTAATGATTACCACAATAGGTCAAGTTAACATTCATTGTCTTATATAAATATGAAGAAAAGAAAAAAATTCTTGTGATGAGAATTCTTATGATTTACTCTCTTGAGAGCTTTCCTTTACATCATACGGCAGTGTTAACAGCATGTGGCCTTATTACGTCACTAGAACTTATTTATTTTATGACTGGAAGTTTGTACCTTTGACCACCTCCTTCCAAGTCCCCATCCTCTAAACCTCTTCTGATTATGACAAATCTGGTATTTTTTCCCATAGTATTTTTTTTATTCTGCAACCAAATGAGATCCTATAATATTTATCTTCTTCTGCCTGACTTATTTTACTTAGCAAAATGCCTCAAGTTTCATGCATGTTGTCACAAATGGTAAGATTTCCTCATTTTTAATGGTTGAATAACCGTGTGTGTGTGTGTGTGTATGTGTGTGTGTGTTTGTGTGTGTGTCTGCGTGTGTATCCATTCTTTATCCATTCATCCACTGGTGGTCATTTAGGTTTTTTTCATGTCTTGGTTATTGTAAATAATGCTGCTATGAACATAGAGGTACAAATACCTTTTTGAGTTAGTGTTTTCATTTTCTTTAGATATATTTCCAGAAGTAGAATTTCTGGATCATATGGTAGTTCTATTTTACTTTTTTGAGGAAACTCTATACTGTTTTCCATAGTGGGTGTACCAATTTACAATCCCACCAACAATGTACAAAGGATCCTTTTCCCCCACATCCCACTAATATTTGTTATCTCTTGTCTTTTTTGATGGTGTCCACTCTCAGCAGGTGTTAGGTGATATTCCATTGCAGTTTTAATTTTTACATCCTTAATGACTATAATATTAAAATAGCATCTTTCATGCACCTGTTTTCAATCTATATATCTTCTTTGGAAAAATGTCTTTTGCCCATTTTTAAAATTGAATTATTTGGTTTTTAGCTATTGGGTTGTTTGAGTTCTTTATATATTTTGGATATTAACCTCTTCTCAGATATATGGTTTGCAAATATTATTCCCATTTTGTAGGCTGTCTTTTCATTTTGTTGATGGTTACTTTGTTGTGTAGAAGACTTTTAGCCTGATGTAGTCTCACTTATTTATTTTTTATTCAGTTGCTTGCGTTTTAGGTATAATTTCTGAAAAATTATTACCAAGACCCATGTCAAGGACACTTTTTCCTATATGTTTTCTAGAAATTTCATGGCTTCAGATCTTACATTTAAGTCTTTAATCCATTTTGAGTTAATTTTTGTGAGTTAATTTTTGTGTAAGATAGGGCTCAAGTTTCATTCTTTTACATATGAATATCCAATTTCCCGAGCACCATTTATTGAAGAGACTGTCTTTTCTCCACCAAGTATTTTTGACTCCCTTGCCAAATAGCACTTGACCATATATGCCTGGGTTTATTTCTGAGTTCTTAATTCTGTTCTAGTGGTCTATTTGTTTTTATACCGGCACCATGCTGTTTTAATTACTACAGCTTTATAGGATAGCTTGAAAACAGAAAGTCTGATGCCTCCTGCTTTGTTCTTCTTTCTTAGGATTTCTTTTGTTATTTGGTGTCTGCAATTTCATGTAAATTTTTGGAGTATTTTTTCTATTTTCTTAAAGAATACCATTTGAATCCTGATAGGGACCGCATTGAATCTATAGATGGCTTTTGGTATTATTGACATTTTAACAATATTAATTCTTCCAGTCTATGAATACAGGATACCTTTTTATTTATTTGTGTCTTCTTCAATTTCTTTCATTAAACTCTTGTAGTTTTCAGAGTAAAGATCTTTCACCTCATTGGTAAAATTTATTAAGTATTTCATTGTTGGGTGCCTGGGTGGCTCAGTGGGTTAAAGCCTCTGCTTTCGGCTCAGGTCATGATCTCAGGGTCCTGGGATCGAGGCCCGCATCGGGCTCCCTGCTCAGCGGGGAGCCTGCTTCCTCCTCTCCCTGTCTTTCTGCCTGCCTCTCTGCCTACTTGTAATTTCTCTCTCTCTGTGTGTCAAATAAATAAATAAAATCTTTAAAAAAAAAGTATTTCATTGTTTCTGATGCTCTTGTAATGGGATCTATTTTTTTATTTCCTTTTCAGAAAATTTGTCATTAGTGTATAGGAACGCTACTAACTCTTTGTATGTTAACTTTGTATCCTGCAACTTTCTGAATTTGTTGATTATTTCTAACAGTTTTTTTGGTTCAGTTTTTAGAGTTTTCTATATATAAAATCAGGTCAGTATGTTAACTAACTGGAATTAAAATAAAAAACTTTAAAAAAGAAACTAAAAAATAATAAAATTAAATCATGTCATCTGCAAATAGTGATGATTTTACTTCTTCCTGTCCAATTCTAGTGCTTTTAGCTTATATTTCTTGCCTGATTGCTCCAGCTAGAACTTCTGGTACTGTGTTGAATCAAAATGGTGAAAGTGGGCACTCTTGTCTTGTTTCTGATCTTAGAGGAAAAGCTTTCAACCTTTCATCATTGAGTATGATGTTAACCGTGGGCTTGTTATATATGATCTTTATTATGTTGAGATATGTTCCTTCTAAGCCTAATTAGTTAAGTATTTTTTATCATGAATATAGGTTGAATTTTGCCAAATGCTTTTTCTGCATCTATTGAGATGATTATATGGTTCTTTTCTTTCATTCTATTAATATGAGGTGTTGCAATGACTTGTGTATATTGAAACATCTTTGCATTCCAGAGATAAATTCTACTTTATCATGGTGAATGGTACTTTTAATGTGCTACTGAATTCAGTTTACTAGTATTTTATCAAGATTATTTGTGCCTGTATTCCTCAGGAATATTGCCTTGGTTCTCTTTTCTAGTAGGGTCCTTATCTGCCTTTAGTTATCAGGATAATGAGTTTGGAAGTGTTCTTCTCTCTTTGATTTTCTGAAAGAGTCAGATAAAGACTGGTGTTACTTCTTTAAGTATTTGGTAAAAATCACCAGTGTAGCCATCTGGCCCTGGGCTTTTCATCATTGGAATATTTTTGAGAACTGTTCAATCTCCTTATTAGTATGTATATCTATCTATCTATATAGAGAGAAAAAGAGAGAAAGAACATATGTTTTATTAGATATGAAAAAGGTTAGAACACTACAGGTACGGACATTTAAAGCCAAAAGAGGCTATTACGAGCCACTATAGCCAATAAATTTGAACATTTAGATAAAATGGACAACTGCGTGGAAAAGCAAAACCTTTGAAAATCTTCACAAAAAGGGGAACCTGCCTGGCTTACTCAGTAGAGCATACAACTCTTGATCTGGGGGTCATGAGTTCAAGCCCCACATTGGGTGTAAAGCTTACTTAAAAAAAAAGAAAAGAAAAAAATCTTCACAAAAAGAAATAGAAAATGAAAATAAATTTGTGTCTGTTAAAAAAACTGAATACATAATTTAAAGACCCATTTGGTTTGGTAATCTGTAAATTCTACCAAATATTTAAGGAAGACATATCTCAATCCTCACAAACCCTTCTAAATAGCAAGAAAAACAGTCCTAAACTTTTAAAATTAGTCTTTATATTAAAACATCTCAAAAGCATTGTAAGAAAAAAATCACTGGCCAATTTCACAAATAAACGTATATGCAAAACTGTACTAATACGTTAAGATACTGAATCCAGAAATATATAGAAAAGCTATTTATTACAACCACGTTTGGTTTGTTCCAGAAATATAAGGTTAGTGTAAATTCAAAAATGTATCAATATATTTCACTATATTTTCAGGATAAATAAAAAACATCATATCATTTTTTCAGAAATCCTTAGTTTTTCAAATTTTTGTTCAAGGAACTCAGACACAGTTCTATAACAGACCATTTCTATAACAATTACTGAAGTTTCAGAGCTTCATGTAAGCACTATAATAAAAATGTCAACTCTTGAAGGCATTCTTCTTCAGGAAAACCTGCTAACAGCAGGGCCTTTTGAATCATATCCTGTAGATCAATCTGACATTACTTTTTCAGCTGTCCCTCCTGAGATCTCTCTGAAGCTACAAAAAAAAAAAGGAAACAATAATTCTTTTATGGCTATCATAATTACTGAAATGGAATCACATGGTGTTTCTGCATGCACTTTTGCAAAAGTGTGCTTCTTTTCTTGTTAAAACATTGTTAGAAAAGGAGTGAAAATTTTGTGTGTTAGAGTTGAGTAGAATTCAGAGAGGACATCTCCCTGCTTTTATTCTTGTCTGTAACAGTCACCTGAGGTGGAGAGAGGCAATCTTATCCCAAACAAAATCTGCTTATTGAATAACCACTCACTCCCAGACTACTTTTATTTGTTATTCAAATACAATTTAAAAGTTATGATAATACCATAGGCACACCAAAAACTGCTTTCTAGTTTCTAAATTAAGCTACATATTCTCTTCTCTGATTAAATTGTTTGATATTCTAAATTATTAAATACAACTTCATGATGTGGGTTATGTAAAGTTGGCATGTTTAAAAAAACATGAATATTGGGGTGCCTGGGTGGCTCAGATGGTTAAGCGTCTGCCTTCAGCTCAGGTCATGATCTCCAGGTCCTGGGATCGAGCCCCATGTTGGGGTTTCAGCTCAGCCAGGAGTCTGCTTCTGCCTTTCCCTCTGCTTGTGCTCTCTCTGTTTCTCTCAAGTTAATAAAATATTTTAAAAAATAAAAATAAAAATATAAATAAATAAATAAAACGTGAATATCAATGCTAACATCTATTATACTAATGACGTTTCTACACTTTTATACCCATAAAAATGAAGAAAAATCCATACAATTCTGTGATGTACCTTCTGTTAGTAATTAATGACTTACAATGAGACCGTTATCCATTTTTTACCTTTTTATTGAGATAAATAAAACTTAGCCAAAATCTTGGCCATTTATATAATACAATAATGTCACTTGCTTAACTTTCCTGAGGCCTCAATTTCTGATTTGAGAAATGGTTGCAAGAATACCTATTTTGTAGATATTATGTGAGAATTGCAAAAGATAACATGAAGTTTGTCTGGGTGGTATCTAGCATTTAATGTGATCAATCAAATTTTAGTTTCCTTGACTTCTTTCTTGTACCAGGCAATTTCATTTCTGTGTCCCACTCACAGATCCTGAAAAAAGGGCTCCTTAATCAGTCTCTCCTAATTGGACCAGAGATATATCCTTAATTAATGTAAACAAATTTGTAGGTTGGGACAAGCCAATTATTTTTCTCAATAAATAAACTCTGTTGTAAATACTGGAGCTAACTGGTAGTTTCTTGAATTACAGAATTATGTCAACTTGATTTGGGGGTCTTCCACATTAGGTGTTATATAAAATGGGGCAGATAGAAAGTGAACAGATAATTTAAGGGGAAGTATGTAGGAGTATGAGAGGTACTGAATAGTTTCCAACGTACAAACCTAGCACCCTTGTCTCCTAATATTTCTGATCTCATATTTAAGTTTCATTATGCCATGTTGTAAGAGTCTACTCTTAATTTTATATGCCCTTTTCAAGCATACATTTTTTTACTTTAGCTAACTTAAATGTGTTCTAATATTACAAATCAAATGAGTTTGAGTTATTAACTACTCCAGTGTTTCTAAAATTTTGTTATTTAGAAGAGCTTTTGTTATTTTTCAAGATATTGTTATATCATGATTTTTATTAGTATTTATTTCTGTTGACTATAAATTTGGTTAATACATTTGCTAATATTACATAGTATGTTTTGAAACTGACATCTTTACATTAAAATATTAGTGGATTCATCATATATTTCAATATTGAGGAAGAGAGAGATTATGAAGATTACCTAAGGTCAAGGAGGAAAAATGATCAAAATGTTTTCCAATAATTGAACAGGTTGTGCATAATCTACCATGATCCCAAATTTTAGTATGTATTAATATTTATGAATATATTACTTAGAATGCTTTTGACACAAATTTAAAAACAGACCTAATTAAAAGGTAAAGTTATTTATTATGTAAGAAGAAACAAACTATTCAATGATATCAGCAAAGATCTCTTTCTGTCTTTTCACTCAGCTGTCCTCAATGTGTTGGCTATAGTCCTTAGTCTTGTCTTTTCATGCATCCAAAATGCCACTGCAGGCTCTGTGAGCCAATGCAACTTTGTCCAAAACATGAAGGGCAGCTGCCCACCACACATTGTTTTTAATCCTGGAATTTAGGTGCACCTGGGTGACTCAGTGGGTTAAGCCTCTGTCTTCAGCTTAGGTCATGATCTCAGGGTCCTGAGATCAAGCCCCGCATTGGGCTCCCTGCTCAGTGGGGAGTCTGCTTCCCTCTCTCCCTCTGCCTGCCTTTCTGCCTACTTGTGATCTCTCTCTCTCTCAAATAAATAAATAAAATCTTTAAAAAAATCCTGGAATTTAGATTTCCCCCAAATTCCCCAACACACTTCCTATTAAATCCCATTGGATTTAAATTTCTGGTGTGCTCTATTGTCCAAGAAGAATTTTTAATAATTCCTCTTTATTCTCAAATGTGCTCCTGTTTAGATGATAAATTACAATTAACTTTGGTCACATGGCTATGCCTTAGGAGCATGAGATCCTGAATGAAAAAGCAAATAATCTAGTATTTTTAGCCTATCATAGAAAGTGATTTTGGCGAGGGATAATGTAATGACTTTAGGGTAGGCAACCAGTAACGTCTGCCACATGTTAAATACTGAACCATTTCCAATATCTGATTATGAAGTTAGATATTGTACAAATTAGATTAATTTATGCTAAAATTATCTGTGATAATCAAGGTGTCTGTGAAATGTGAATTTAGGAAAAAGTACAAATGAGTAAATTTTATTGTGTGGGAAATTCAATTTGATCTTCCATATCAAAATATTGATAAAGATTAGCAACTTTTCCAGTTTTTGATTATTTTTTTATTACTATTGATGGTATTCTAAATATTTTCTTTGCTTTTCCCCTAGAATTAGACCCAGTGATCAAGCAACTTATGCTCCATACAGCTAAACCAACTTTTGGCCATCTGACAGATGTAAGTAAAATGTCCAAATTACAATAAATGTCACTATTCATGGTAATTAAATGCAAGCACCTATTATATTTTAGTGTTTAGTAACTTTGCTACTAAAATGACTGGAATATTAGCCACACCCTAGAAAATAATGGAGTAGGATATTTTCACCTACTTATGTGTTTTAATGTGAGGTTATGGTAATATTTTTGCCAATATGAAGATTTATAATACACTACAAAAATTTTCATAGCCTGTCTCAACAAAAGTGTACCATATAATCATCCTTACGTAAAAGAGATTCACCTAAGGGCCACCTGAGTGGCAGAGGTGGCTGAGCCTCTGATTCTTGATTTTAGTTCAGGTCATGATCTCAGGGTCATGAGATCTGGCCTCGTGTGGGGCTATGTGCTCAGCTCTGAGTCTGCTTAAGACTCTCTCTTCCTCTCCCTCTTCTGCCCCCCCCCCACTCTTTCTCTATCTCTCTCTAAAATAAATAAAGTCTTTTTAAAAAAAGAGTTTCACCTATGTTTTCTTCTAGGAGGTTTACAATTTCAGATCTTACATTTAAGTCTATAATTAATTTTGAGTTGATTTTTTGTATGATGTAAGATAAGGGTCTAGTTTCATTCTTTTATATGCCTGTAATATGTGACAACTTGGATGAACCTTGGGGATCTTATGCTAAATGAAATAAATCAGTCACAGAAGGATAAATATTCCATGATTCCACTTATATGAGGTATCTAAATTAGACTCATGGAAGCAAAGAATAGAATGAGATGGAAATGGATAGTTGCTAATCAACGTATTAATTAAATCAGTAACCAATAAAATCAATAATATAATCCATAAAATTTCAGCTATGCAAGATAAATATGTTCTAGAGAGCTAATGTACAACATTTTGCCTACAGTGTTGGCCTAACAATACTGTGTTGTTAATTAAAAATCTGTTAAGGAGCTAAATCTCATGTTAAGTGTTTTTAGCACAATAAAATATTTTTTATAATTGCACATTCTTAAGAACAATACATTTAAATAGATATTTAAAAAGGCGTGCATAATTTTTTTAGTTTTAGTATATCCTTTTTATGTGACTAAAGTATTACTTGTAGTTGTAATAAACACATGTTATGCCAATCTCTATAAAACTTATGTTTACAATATGCTATAGAATGCATAGAGGACCATTATAAATTAGATCACATTAGAATAGTTAGTTCATGTTAGAATATATGATAACTTACACAACAAATATGAAGAAACCCTTGAACAATTTTATGATCTAATGAAGAATATGCAGAAAGTTTATGTCAATAACATTCCAGAGAGGTCTGGAGAAAGCCAGATAGCCTGATGGTATTATTCTACATGAAAGGAAGGCAGAACCCAAGTCCACATGTCTGGAGAGAGAGTTTGTAAAAGGTGGCAGACTATGATGTGTCATATGAAAAAAAGATAGAGAAGTCAAAGGGAAAGGAAACAGGTTGGCTGTTTAATCAAATAGAGTCTTTGAGGACCAGAAATCCCTAAAGGGAATTTTTAAAGACTAACTTGTTTGTAGTGTGGTGCTCAGTGCTAGCCTTGCCCTCTGTCTCCCCACAAAATCATTAGTGAAATCTATATGACTCACTCTGATGCTTTCAGTGTTTTCTTATGGTTGAATTTGGACACATGTTGAGTCTTCCTTTAAGACTAATGTGTGGTAAAGTCCCCCAAAGAGGATAACATCTGGGTTGTATTTTGAGAACTTAACTGGGATTTGTGATTAAGGTGCAGTTCTCAGCTGTATTTTGTATTAAATCATCAAGATGAAAGTGAAACAAGAGTGTTTCCTTACTGTGGTTGCCAAATGACACAAACCATGATGATAGCTGGCATATGACCTCATAGAAGAGGAATATTATGAGATGAGCATTTGCAAAGTTTAATACTGAAGATTAAAATAAAGTACTAAATTCATGTATCATTTCATGTGTTGAGTGAGAGAATCAAAAAATGATATTCTAGTCTTAGGCTAGTAATGGATGTGTAATTGAGCTACAAAAGTTAACCAAGTTCTTAAGATAGCAAAACCTTTTCAGGATTATAATAAGATGTCCATAGTTGATGTTGCCTGGAGAGGTAGACTTTCTTGGAGAAAGTACTCTATTGGGTGATGTGGTTGTCAATTGAGTATTAGAATGCTTTGTTGAGATCAAAATTAACCAAAAAAAAAAATAGAGAAATATATGGGGAAAGTAATGCTAGTGACATAAGAAAAATAGTTTGATTTGTGGTTAGAATATGCCACTGATGGGTGCCTGGGTGGATCAGTGGGTTAAAGCCGCTGCCTTCGGCTCAGGTCATGATCCCAGGGTCCTGGGATCGAGGCCCACATTGGGCTCTCTGCTCAGCAGGGAGCCTGCTTCCTCCTCTCTCCTCTCTCTCTGCCTGCCTCTCTGCCTACTTGTAATTTCTCTCTCTGTGTCAAATGAATAAATAAAATCTTTAAAAAAAAGAATATGCCACTGAAATGCTCAGGAGTAGGAGGTATAAAGTAGAGAAATGAAAAAGATTACACAATCATTTTCAAGATCATTACTAGGAATTACATAAGGTGGACATGTCTCTGTTTTGGGGCAATAAGTTATGAAGTGGAAAATAGCCAGCATTAAGAGGACAAGATTCTGATCATAGTCAAGAAGACAGGTAATAAGAGACTTCTACATATATTTTAGAACTCCAGAGGCTTTGTAGTAAGACTTGTGATAAGATGATGTGTCGAAAATGTTAGAATTACCCAGAGATAGTCATTTCAAGAGCTATTTATAAATAAGCGCTCCTGGAAAGACCTTGAATTCATTAAAACCCCAAATTTTCCTCCCTCCTATCTGTCTCCTGATTCAGGAGGAAGAAGATTAGAAGTAATAATGCCTTCCCTTAGTAGATAAAATGGAATCGTTGACTTGAAGCTTCAGTTGTCGGTTCAAAGTAGGCCATTTGCAGATTACTAACATGTGGATCAGCTGCCTGAGGTCATATGTGCGAGAGAACAGGAAAAAAGTTGGCCTCCAGAACTTGCCATGGGCACTGAAATTGCCCACTAATTTAATTCTGGTCTGATGGTTGTCCTACATAGAGCTGATATGACCAACAGAGACATGAAGAAGCAGATTTGGAAATAAATACAAAGGACTTACCAAGACTCTAGGAAGTAGAAACACTTAGCCACTCATTTTAGGTTGTTTTAAGGGTACAAATTATATGCTTGTCATAGAGAAGTTAAGCTCATAAAATGAGAGTAGTTTGAAAGTAAAGGAGAGATACCAGTATTAGAAGCTAAAGTAGAGAAAAGGCCCACATAAAGATGTTTCTAACAGGTGGACTCTGACTCTTAGGATGAAATGTGGTTAGTAGGTGAGGGCTGAACTTCTGAGTTCCCCTCTGTACTTTCTCTTCTGTAGCATTAATTACATATTTCCTGAACTTAAGATATACTTACTGACCTCTGCTGACTCAAGTATAACTTTGCCCGACTCTACTGAGAGGGACAAGTCCAGAATTAAGAGAAGAGTCTCCCTTGAAAGCTGTCATCAGACTGGATCAGAAACACTACTCAGAAAACATTGAAAAGGCTCCTTTATTCCTTAGGAGAGGAGTTTAAGCCAGTATTCAGTGGAGCCCTAGGTATCGCAAATAAATTCTGGTGTTCTTGAGATTTTTTCGAGGGAAATGCAGATTTTTTTTGTGGGAAATATATAAATGAGAAAGAGGATTTTATTTGTGGGGTTAGTGGATATAGGAAGTGCTGGAAAGGGCTGGCTAACTGGCAGGAACTGCCACCTGCATGTGCAAAGATACAATCTGTGCCTTCTGGGGATCTGAACATAATGGGGAATGTGATATATCAGAGAAACATATATGAGATATATCAGAGAAACTTTCTGCTGCATTTAAAAGGCAAAATGGAGTAAGGAGAAAATCCTAGGTTGGAATTGTGGCCAGAGATAGACTTAGAAAAAGATACACATTTCTAATTAAACTTTAATTTGCTTGCAGTGGCAGGTTTAAAAGTAAAAGTTCTGTTTTCCCTTCGAATCTCCATTTGCTCACTAATGATTTTTATGTGATTTATTTTTATTTTTATTTTTTTATTTTTATGTTTAGTAGAAAAAAGGTGCCAAATCCAACTTCAGGTTTAGGGACAGGGACAAGAAGAGATGCTGCATACAAAGCCAGTCACATGTGTTAAACTATGTTGCACAAAGAAAAGAAAAAAAAACACTTTATTCTCCAATGTGTTAATAATCATGCAAGTGCTCACTTTTAATTCTGTATTTGTCACTATGTTGTTTACTGACAATTCTAAATCAACTTCAAATTTGGCCTCCTTCGAGGCCATCTATTAATGAAATCTACATGACTCGTTCTTGTGCTTTCAATGTTTTCTTGTGGTTGAATTTGCACACATGTTGAGTCTTCCTTTAAGACTAATGTGTGGTGAGGATAGAAGTCCCCCAAAGGGGACCACATCTGGATTCGATTTTGAGGACTCAACTGGGATTTGTGATTAAGGTGTAGCTCTCAGCTGCATTTTGGATTAAAACATTATGATGAAAGTGAGATAAGAGTGTTTGTACAAACTAGTATTATTTTAACTAATTCCAGCAAAATCAAAATTAAAATAACAATATATATATATGAATAAAATACCTGTTTATTTTATGCACCTTATTCAGGCTGATCAGCATTTTTTTTCACAGACCTACAATTATTTTGACTAGTTTATAAAAATGAAGAGTTTCAGACACAGCTCATTAGTGTCTGTATAATTATTAGGTGTTTAAACAAAGCCAAATTCTTATGGCCATAATGAGCCAGCATTGAAATTGAGCTTGGATTTCACTCCCCACTCGTCTGGTCAAACTCTGTTAAATTCTCCTGTGTTCACTTTTAAAAACACTGTTGTTTTGGGCTGCCTGGGTGGCTAAGTCAGTTAAGTGTGCGATCTTGATTTCGGCTCAGGTCATGATCTTAGGGTCGTGGGATCGAGCTCTGATTTGGGCTTCCTCTTCAGTGGGGAGTCTGCTGGTCTCCCAGTCCCTCTACCCCTCCCCCCTGTGCAACTCTCACTCACTCTAAAATAAATAAATCTTTAAAAAAACCCAAAAAGCTATTATTTTACCTTTCACAATTAGTCTACAATAGATCTGGAAATGACTTTTGTGTATGGTATGAATTTAAGGTCAAGTGTATTGTTTTGTTTTGTTTTTTTACCTATGTCCAATTTTCCCAGCTTTATGTATTGAAAAGACCATCCTTTTATTCATTGAACCACATTGCCATCATTGTTATAAATCTGGTGATTATATATGTGTGAGCCTCTTTATATATTCTCTGATATAGAATAGAGGTACATTTTCCTCTCACACCAATAACAAAATAGCTTGACTTTTGAGGAGCATATATAAATTCTGACTTTTTTCATAGAAGAAATCCTCCTGCCTTATTCTTTTTCATGATTGCCTTGACAATTCTCTCTGTCTTTGAATTTCCATTTAAATTTTACCATAAAATCAACTTATCAATATCCACAAAATAACCTGCTGGGATTTTAAGGTTTCCTATTTGTCTTTGCTTTTCAGTAGTCTTATTTTGATGTGCCAACTTTTGGTTTTGGTCTTATTTCTAGTTATTATATGTAGGTTTTAGAGCACTTTGAATCTACTGGTATATATCTTTCATTAGTTTTGGAAAATTCTCAGCCAGAAATTTTTTCAAATAAAGATCCTGCCCAATTCTTTTCCCTCTCCATCTCAGATGCCATTTAAATACATGTAAGAAATTTGTACTTTGAGTGTCTTTTCTCCTCTACATTTTCTATATTTCGATTTCTTTTTATCTCTGCTTCAATGTATTTGCATACCTTCAATTATTCTTCCTTCCAGTTTCCTAATCCTATCTTCTACTCTAATTTGCTGTTAAATCTAGCCGTTGAGTTTTTAATTTCTAACTCTGGGTATTTATCCAAAGGAAATAAAAAACACTAATTCAAAAACATATATACACACCCATATGTTCACTGCAGCATTATTTATAATAGCCAAGATATGGAAGCAACTTTAATGTCCCTTGATGGATGAGTGGGTAAAGAAATTGTGGTATATATACAGAGTGGTATATATACAGAATATTATTTAGCTCTTAAAAGAAGAATGATATCTTGCCATTTGTGACAAAATAGATGGACCTTGAGGGCATTATGCTAAGTGAAATAAGTCAGTCAGAGAAAGACAAATATTGTATGATCTCTTTTATATGTGGAATCTAAAAAATAATAATAGTAAATTAAAAAAAAAACAAGCTCATAGAAACTGAAAACAGATTAGTGGTGGCCAGAGATGGGGAGTTGGTGGGGGGTGTGTGTGAGAAATGGGTAAACTGTGTTTTTTTAGTTTAAATAGATTGAATAAAAAATATATAAGTTCCAATTATCAGATGATGTCTACATTTTTTCATCCTTTTAGCCCACTTTTCCCAATTTTTCTTGAACTTATCAGTCAAAGTTTTTTGTTTGTTCGTTTGTTTTTATTGTGGTAAGAACACTTAACATGGTATCTACCCTCTTAACAAATTTTTAAGAGCCTGCATAATGTTCACTATAGACACAATGTTGTATACTTGATCTCTAGGGCTTACTCATCTTGTGTAACTGAAACTTGATACCTATTGAACAACAATTTCATATTTCCCTCTGCTCCCAGCCCCTGCAAACCAGCATTCTACTCTGTTTCTATGAGTTCCACTGTTTAGACACCTCATATAAGTGGAATCAGGCAGCATTTTTCCTTCTATGTCTGGCTTATTTCACTTATCCTGCACATATCCTTCACATATCCTGCAGTTCATCTATGTTGTTGCATATGGCAGAATTTCCTTTTTTTAAAGGTGTAATAATATTCCATTGTATGCATATACCATATTTCTTTATCTAAATCATGAGAGGCATTTAGGTTGTATCCATATCTGACTATTGTGAATCATGTGTCAATGAGCATGGGACTGAATATGTCACTTTGAGATCTTGATTTCAATTCTTTTGAATATATACCCATTAGAGGCATTGAAGCATCATATAGTAGTTCTATTTTAATTTTTGAGGAACCTCCATACTATTTTCCATAGTGTCTGCACCATTTTAGATTCCCATCAACAGTATACAAGGGTGTCGATTTCTCCATATTTTTACCAATAGTTGTCTTTTATTTTTTAATAATAGTCATCATAACAAGTATGAGGTGATATCTTATTGTAGTTTTGATTTGCATTTCCCTGATGATTAGTGATGTTGAGCACCTTTTCATACATGTGTTGGCCATTTGTACATCTTCTTTGGAGAAATGTCTATTCAAGTTGTTTGCCACTTTTAAATCAGTTTATTTGTATTTTTGCTACTTAATTGAAGGATCTCCTACTATATTTTGGATATTAACCAGTATCAAATATATGGTTTACCAATACTTTCTCCCATATCATAGGTCACTGGCTCATTTTGTTGATTGCTATTTTTGGGTTTTTTTTTTTTTTGCTATTCAGGAGCATTTTGGTGTGATGTGGTCCCACATCTCTATTTTTTGCCTTTTTTGCTTGTGTTTTGGGTGTCATTTTCAAGATATCATTACACAGACTAATGTCATGAAGCTTTTCTCTTTTATTTTCTTCTAGTTTTATAGCTTTAATCCTTAACTTTTAACTCTTTTAATTCATTTCGAGTTGATTTTTATGTATGGTGTCAGATTTCAAAAACCATTTGTTGCAGACATGATCTTTTCCCCATTGTACATTCTTGGCATTCTTGTTGAAAATCAGTTGATGGTATATGTGTGGGTTTATTTGGGGGCTCTTTATTCTGTTCCATTGGCTTATATGTCTGTTTTTATATGAGTGAGATACTGTTTTAATTGCTGTAACTTAGTAATTTGAAATCAAGAAGTATGATGACTCAAGCTTTGATTTTTTTCTCTCAAGATTGCTTTGGCTATTTGGGGTCTTTGTGGTTTCATAGGAATTTTAAGATTATCTTTTCTATTTCTCTAAAAAATACCACTGGGGTTTTTACAAGGATTGTGCTGAGTCTGTAGAACACTTTGAGTAGTATGGATATTTTAATAATATTAATTCTTCAAGGTCATGAATACCAATTCTTTCCATTTATTACTGACTTCTTTAATTTATTTTATAGTTTTCAGTGTACAAGCCATTTTATAGTTTTCAGTGTACAAGTTTTTTATCTCCTTGGTCTGATGCTATTAAAACAGGATTATTGTCTTAATTTCCTTTTTGGATGGCTCCTTGTTAGCCTATAGAAGTGAAACTGATGTTGATTTTGTGTCCTGCAACTTTATTTATTTATTTATTTATTTAGAGAGAGAAGAGATGGGAGGAGGGATGGAGGGAGAGGGAGAGAACCTTAAGCAGACTCCGTGCCTAGTACAAAGTTCAATACGGGGCTCAATCTCAGGACTCCAAGATAGTGACCCAAGCAGAAATCAAGAGTCCTATGCTTAACTGACTGAGTCACCCAGGTGTTCCTGTGTCCTGCAACTTTAAAGCCAGACAAAGACCCTGTAAGATAAGAAAACAATGGCTCAATATCCTTGGAGAACATAGAATCACAAATTTTCAACAAAATACTGGCAAACCATTTCAACAGCATGTTAAAAGGATCACACATCATGAGCGAGTGGGATTTATCCCTGAACGAGGATGGTTCAACATAAACAAATCGATTAATGGGGTACTCCATATTTATAGATTGACAGAGGTAAAAGTCACATGATCATATCAATATATGCATAAAAAATATTTGACAAAATAAATTACCCTGTCATGGTAAAAACTGTCATCAAACTGGGTATAATAAGAAGGTACCTCAACATGGTAAAGACCGTACTTAACAAGCCTATAGCTAATATATTCAATGTTAACAAACCAAAAGTTTTTCCTCTATGATCAGGACCAAGGAAAGGATGACCACCACACCACTTCTATTCAGCACCATCCTGGAAATGCTAGTCAGAACAATTAGACAAGAAAAAAAGAAATCATCCAAATTGGAAAGAAAGAAGTAAAATAATGTTGGACTTGAGCTTATAAATGTAGAAAGGACCAAAGACTCCACAAAACAGAACAAAACTGTCAAAATTATTTTAAAGTCCTTCTCTACTATAACATCTGAATCATCCATGCATCTAGATCATCTAGATGATCTTGGTTCTCTCTCACATTGTCTTACTTGTTCCCATGCCTGGTAATTTTCCATCTCATGCTGGATATTTTGTATAAAAATTCAGGAGACTTCACATGACACCCTCCTAGGAATCTGTTTCTTTGTTACTTTAGTAGGCAGATGGAATGGAGAGTTCAACACTTAAAGCAAGGGGGGGAATTAAGGCTGCACCACAACTTTGGGAATAGTCTATTAGTTCATTCCTGTCACTCACCAAGGTTTTTCAAAGAATTTGAAAACATCATGTGGGCCCTTCCCCTTCCCCTAACAGTTCCTGAAATCTATTTTTACCTCTCCAGGAAATACTGCTGAAAATTCAGCTTTTTTTCAATGGTTTTTGGCTAAGCATTTTGGGTTCTTGCCTTGCAAGGCTTCAGGGATTGGGACGATAATTTACCATGTGTTTGAGACCCATAAAGTCTTTAATTTTGTCATTATAAACGCAAGAGACCATGATTATCAGATCTTTACATCTTCGAGGGATTATAAGATAACTGAAGGCTTAAAAAAAAGTTTTTTCCCAGCTTTTCTAATTGTGTTTAGCAGGAATGACAGTCTACCACAAAGTAATCCACTTTACCCAGAAGCAGAAATTCTGCATATACTTCTACTGAAAAACATGTATCAAAACATTTTCCCTGGTTAATTTTATTTCCATATTTAGGCTGTACCACTTTTCGTGGTTTTCCTTCTCAGGGACATGCCTACAGTACATTTTTTAAACAAGTGTCTGGCTGTATTTTTTTCCCCGTGAACAGTTCAAGACTGTCTATCAGTCCCTAATATCAGAAACATTCAAATGGTCTCCCTTGCACCTGTATGGTTCCCATCACAGGAATACCTTTGCATAAGCCAACTAACTATCCCACCTTTTACACATTTTTATGCTAAGATTTTGCTGAGGGCATGAAATAGAGACTCCTTTTCTTTTTATTCTTTGTGGAAAGGCTAGACTTCAAGGAAGATATTTAGTGGCCATGATTTGATAAATAAATGAGACTCATGCAGAACAATGGAAATCTGGCAGGCATATGAGTAATTGTCAACAGAATGTACTAAAAACATTGTAAATAGGGAAAGACTAGAGAGACACTACTTTAAACTAGACTTGATTCAAAAAAGTTGAAAAGGGAGCAAAAGGAGCAGAGAGAATAAAGGAAAACATTTGTTTACTTTTTTCTTATTGAAATATTTATTTTATTTAAATTGAATTAGCCAACATAGAGTACATTATTAGTTTCAGATGTAGTGTTCAATAATTTATCAGTTGCTATAACACCCAGTGCTCATCAGATCACATGCCCCCCACCTTAATGCACATCACCTACTTACCCTATCCCCCTACCCACCTCCCCTACACAAACCCTCAGTTTGTTTCCTACAGTGAAGAATCTCTAGTGGTTTTTCTCCCAAGAAGAACATTTAAAGCATTGTGAGTCAAGTTCAATATTAGACCAAACTAATAAAGGGTTTGTCTTCAGCATTTAACAGCTCATAGGTGGTGAAACATATTAAGCAGAATAAAACTAGATATTTTTAAAATGAAAAATACAGTCAAAAATACTTTGTAGCTGGTTAAAAGCCATTCTCTCTTGAAGTAAATCAGGTTTGTAATAGAGCAGAACAATTAGATTTAATTTTTAAAAATAAAAATTGAGGGGCGCCTGGATTTAACGCCTGAGTTGTTAAGCCTCTGCCTTCGGCTCAGGTCATGATCCCAGCATCCTGGGATGGAGCCCCATATCGGGGTTTCCTGCTCAGTGGGGAGCCTGCTTCTGCCTCTCCAGCTCCCCCGTACTGTGCTTGTGTTCCCTCTCTCACTGTCTCTATCATAAATAAATAAAATCTTTAAAAATAAATAATAAAAATCCAATATTTTACTCTAGAAATTTAGGAGGTGTAGTAAATGAGAAGGCAGAAGGAAAATTAAGAAGTTCCTTTTTATTTGGGACTTCTTTATTCCTTGGTTCATCTATCAGTGACTATGTTACTTTCTGAAATTTTCTGAAAATCTCTGTAAAAATGCATATGTGTTGCACCAAAAAAATAAATAAATACTGTCTAGAAAATGCAATTTTTTTAAAAGATTTTTTTTTTAATTTATTTCACAGAGGGAGAGAGATCACAAGGAGGCAGAGAGGCAGGCAGAGAGAGGGAGGGGGAAGCAGGCTCCCCACTGAGCAGGGAGCCCGATGCGGGCCTCGATCCCAGGACCCTGAGATCATGACCTGAGCCGAAAGCAGAGGCTTTAACCCACTGAGCCACCCAGGCGCCCTAGAAAATGCAATTTTTAATGCTTATCCTGGTGTCTACCATTTTTACCTGGTTGAAATGTTGTATTGCGTGTACAGTATTTTGCTGAGTGGTACACAACTGCAGTCAGGAGCACAGCGGTGGTGAAGGGGGCATACGTGGCCACAGGAACTCATGGAGTCCCAAGTCTGTGCTCCTGGCAGTCCCCACTCATCTGAGTGGTTGATATTCAGACAGAAAAGGCAACAAGATAGCAAAATGGAGGAGGCTTGTAGGTATCATGTTTCTTCACCCTACAATGTATGCGGTATACACATCTGTTTTAGTTTCTTTTTGACATTTGACTGGGTTACCAGTCTGAATGGGTTGAATTTTAAAAGTGAAAAAAAGAATTATTTTCATTTTTATAATATTTTCCCTATTTAATGAATTTAAAACAAATATATGAGACTTAACATAGATTACACAAGCCGTCACTGTGGAACATTTTAAACAGTTATATTTGATATGCTCTTTCCTTACTCTTTGCAATTTCTAATTCAGGATATTTGAAATGTTTGTCAGACACCTGTAATTTTGAAAGTTTTATAAATGATTGTGCTCAAACTCCCTTCAGACTTGAAAACATTTGCCTGGCATCGATCTGAAAACATATTTTTTAAACTTTGTTATTTGGTCCTGAAATAAAAGCTGCACTACTTTGACTCTTAAAGTAATCCAGGGTATCTAGTAAGTGTATGTATGCTTCATTAGCATTATTACTTTTCAAAAGATAACAACAACCCTACTTTAGTTCTTCTCTCTTTTTTTAAATTTTTTTAAAAAAATATTTCATTTCATTTTATTTTATTTTATTATTTTTGAGAGAGAGAAAGAGAGCATAAGCATTGGGGTGGTGGGGAAGGAGCAGAGGGAAAGGCGAAATCAGACTCCCTGCTGAGCAGGGAGCCCAGTGCAATGTGGGAGTGGATCCCAGGTCTCTGGGATCCTGACCAGAGCTGAAGGCAGACACTTAATGAACTGAGTCACTCAGGCGACCCCTTTCTCTCTCTTTTTTAAAATTTAATTAACATATGGTGTGTTATTAGTTTTGGAGGTAGAGTTTAATGATTCATCAGTTTCATATAACACCCAGTGCTCATTACGTCAAGTGCCCTCGTTAATGTCCATTGCCCAATCCCCGTCTCTCCGCCCACCCACCTCCCCTCCAGCAATCCCAAATTTGTTTCCTGTAGCTAAGAGGCTCTTATGGTTTGTCTCCCTCTCTGATTTCATCTGATTTTATCCTTCCCTTCCTTCCCCCAGGACCCTGCTTTGTTTCTTATGAATGAAATAATATAGTTGTCTTTCTCTGATTGACTTATTTCGCTTAGCATAATACCCTCTAGTTCAAATGTTAAGATTTCATTTCTTCTGATGGCTGAATAATATTCCATTGTATATACATACCACATCTTTTTTTTTAAAGATTTTTTATTTATTTATTTGACACAGAGAGAGAGAGAGAGATCAGATCACAAGTAGGCAGAGAGGCAGGCAGAGAGAGAGGAGGAAGCAGGCTCCCTGCTGAGCAGAGAGCCCGATGTGGGCCTCGATCCCAGGACCCTGGGATCATGACCTGAGCGGAAGGCAGTGGCTTTAACCCACTGAGCCACCCAGGCACCCACATACCACATCTTTTTTATCTATTCATCTGTCAAAGGACATCTGGGCTCTTACCATAATTTTGATATTGTAGACATTGCTGCTATAAACATTGGGGTGCAGGTACCCCTTTGGATCACTATGTTTGTATCCTTTGGGTAAATACCTAGTAGTGCAATTGCTGGGTCATAGGGTAGCTCTATTTTTAACTTTTTTGTGGAACCTCCATTCTGCCTTCCAGAGCGGCTGCACCAGCTTGCATTCCCACCAACAGTGTAAGAGTGTTTCCCTTTCTCTGCATCCTTGACAACCTCTGTTGTCTCCTGACCTGTTAATTTTAGCCATTCTAACAGGTGTGAGGTGGTATCTCATTGTGGTTTTGATTTGTATTCCCTGATGCCAGGTGATGTTGAGCATTTTTTCATGTGTTTGTTGGCCATTTGTATATCTTCTTTGGAGAACTGTCCATGTCTTCTGCCCATTTCCCGACTGGATTATTATTATTATTTTTAAAATATTTTTTGTTTTTATTTGTCAGAAAGAGAGAGAGAGGTAGGCAGAGAGAGAAGCAGGCTCCCCATTGAGCATGGAGCCCAATGTGGGACTCAATCCCAGGACGCTTGGATTGTGACCTGAGCCGAAGGGAGACACTTAACTGACGGAGCTACCCAAGAATCCCTGGATTATTTGTTTTTTGAATGTTGAGTTTGATAAGTTATTTATAGATTTTGGATACTAGCCCTTTGTCTGATAAGAAAATTTAAAGTATCTTCTCCCATTCTGTAGGTTGTCTTTTGGTTTTGTTGACTGTTTCCTTTGCTGTGCAAAAGCTTTTTATCTTGATGAAGTCCCAATAGTACATTTTTGCTTTTTTCCCCCCTTGCCTTTGGAAATGTGTCTAGCAAGAAGTTGCCACAGCTGAGGTAAAAAAAAAGTTGCTACCTGTGTTCTCCTCTAGGATTTTGATAGATTCCTATCTCACATTTAAGTCTTTCATCCATTTTGAGTCTATTTTTGTGTATGGTGTAAGAAGATGGTCCAGTTTCATTCTTCTGCATGTGGCTGTTCAGTTTTTTCAACACCGTTTGTTAAAGAAACTACCTTTTTTCTATTGGATATTCTTTCCTGCTTTGTCAAAGATTAGTTGACCATAGAGTTGAGGGTCCATTTCTGGGTTTTCTATTCTATTCCATTGACCTATGTGTCTGTTTTTGTACGAGTACCATATTGTCTTGATCATCACAACTTTGTAGTATAGCTTGATGTCCAGAATTGTGATGCCACCAGCTTTTTTTTTTCAATGCTCCTCTGGCTTTTTGGGGTCTTTTCTGGTTCCATACAAATTTTAGGATTATTTGTTCCAGTTCTGTGAAAAATGTTGATGGTATTTTGATAGGGATTGCATTGAATATGTAGATTGCTTTGGGTAGCATAGACATTTTAACAATATTTGTTCTTCCAATCCATGAGTGTGGAACATTTTTCTATTTCCTTGTGTCTTCCTCAACTTCTTTCACAGGTGCTCTACAGTTTTCTGAGTACAGGTCCTTTACCTCTTTGGTTAGGTTTATTCCTAGGTATTTTTGGTTTTTGGTGCAATTGTAAATGGGATAGATTCTTTAATTTCTCTCTCTTCTGTCTCATTAGTATATAGAAATGCAACTGACTCCTGTGCATTGATTTTTATATCCTGCTACTTTGCTGAATTTCTGTGTGAGTTCTAGAAATTTTAGAGTGGAGTCTTTTGGGTTTTCTACACAGAATATCATGTCATCTGTGAGGAGTGAGAGTTTGACTTCTTTGCTGATTCAGATGCCTTTTATTTCTTTTTGTTTTCTGATTGCTGAGGCTAGGATTTTTAGTACTATGTTGAACAACAGTGGTGAGAGTGGCCATCCCTGTTGTGCTCCTGACCTTAAGAGGAAAAGTCTTCGGTTTTTCTCCATTGAGAATGATATTCACTGTGGGCTTTTCATAGATGGCATTTATGATATTGAGGTATGTTCCCTCTATCCCTACACTGTGAAGAGTTTTAATCAAGAAAAGATGCTATATGTTATCAGATGCTTTTTCTGCATCTATTGAGAGGATCATATGGTTCTTGTTCTTTCTTTTATTAATGTGGTATATCACACTGATTGACTTATGGATGTTGAACCACCTTTTTAGCCCAGGAATAAATCCCACTTGGTCATGGTGAATAATCCTTTTAATGTACTGTTGGATCTTATTGGCTAATATCTTGGTGAGAGTTCTACTAACTCTTAAAGCAATTGGTTTTGTACTAGACAAAAAAATAAAATAAAATAAAATAAAAACAAAATTACAAAAAGCTGTTAGGAAGAATAACATGGAAGTAATTGTCACTAATTCTTACTCACTTGAGAATTAAGTGATTCAGAATTTCCTAAACAATGTTTCAGCCAGCCTTTTGCTCAGATCTGGGATTTTTAAAATTATCTGTTAGAAACAAACAAACCAATTTCAAACCTTTCTACATTTAAGCCACAGTATATAAAAATGGAGCAAAAAGTAATATATTATTAAATTTTCCTGTCGAAAGTGGTGTTGGATCTCCTTTTATCTGTGTTTCTATTTGCATATGTGAACACTCATGTGTGCACACAGGACAGCTCCTAGGACAAGTGAAAATATGAAGCCTCCTGCATTAGAGAGTCTGCAGTGGATTGCAGGGTTAAGCCATTTCATATGATAGTTGTGTCCATCCAAATTAGATTGCTTTGGCTTTGCTGCATTGTGTCCTGTGTCATAGCACAGCTTAATTTGAGTATGTTATTACTAAAAATGTCAGAGCTCATCTGACTGTACTCTGTTGTAAAAAGGTAGGTGTGGAGATAATTTCTAATATTCTTTTTATTAAGACACATGGGATTTTTTTTTTTTTTGCCACAGTGCTAGTACTAATAGGTCTTTTCCTGAATGAGTACTTTGTTTTCATTTCAAGGATACTGTGACCCATTAAATGAATCATTGATCCTTCTTTGTGTTGACTACTAGAAAGCTTTGGGCTAAATTTGTGTCCTGTCTCTAGCAGATGTACAGGAACATTTGGTATGCTTTCAGTGTACTCATCTTACTTATGACATCATCTCCTTTTCCTATCCTCATTTTCCCTCTGTCCCAATTTTTTTAGTCAGTCTCGATTTATTTTGTTTTGTATTTTTGCATGCATTTTTATAACAAAAACTTTTTAAGATATATCTTTTAACAGGAAAAGAAAATAAACTGAGCTCATATTAATCATTATCACCTAGTGCCAACCACCTAATTTAAATCATTTTACCCCTAGAGTGCCTGGGTCGGTCATTTGGTTAAGCATCTGCCTTTGACTCAGGTCATGATTCCAGGGTCCTGGGATGGAATCACACGTTGGGCTCCCTGCTCAGTGGGGAGTCTGCTTCTCCCTCTGCCTCTGCCCCCATTCATGCTTTCTCTCTCTCTCTCTCTCTCTATCTCAAATAAATAAGTAAAATCTACAAAAAAATCATTTTGCCCTTAATCAATATAATCAGAATGATATAATTTTGCATGGTATGCTTTTGTTTCTTAGTATGTCATTCTATTCATGGTTCAAATGAGACTGTAGATATATTAAAATGACCAATATTGTTACTATAGAATTTTAGGGAATGATTTTATTTTATTCTTTTGCTTAATGAATTAATGTATAAGAAAAAAAGAATGGATGGAGAGAATAATTATAGTAAGATAGTTTGGAAAATATTTTTAATCAAATGTATAAAAAACAATCTTTTCCTCTAGATACCTTCTAAAAAGACTCAATAGGCTAGCATTTAATTTAATTAATAATTTGAAATTGTCAGTTATTCTGTTACATTTCCAGTCCTAAACATTTATGATTGGTGTGGATCATCTGTACTATATGATACACGATTTTAAACTATAAGCACAGAAGAATTTTAAAAGATCTAATGTGACTACCTTATTTTACATTCCTACCAAATCAATTTTGAAAATAAAGTTTAAGAAGCAAAAAACAAATGTTATGTTGCAATATGAAAATTGCTCTGCTTCTAATCAGAACAAATGCTATGGTCTTTTAAAATTACTCTTGCCTTAATGTGCTTACTTTCATGCATAATCACTATGAGAAATCCTTCTGTTTGTAATCATATTTTTCCAGAAGAAAAAATTAATATAAAGGAAATTTCTAGAACTTGGCAATTATTTCTGCTTTCAAAAAGTTTTCAAGTTTTCTAAAAACTTATTCAAAAAACTATTTTTTCCTGTATAAATAATTTTAAAAAAGCAATGATCATTTGATTTTCTGTTATTTTAATAGGAGTTTTATTTTTGATTTTTTTTTAAAGATTTTTATTTATTTATTTGACACACAGAGAGAGAGATTACAAGTAGGCAGAGAGGCAGGCAGAGAGACAGGGAGAGGAGGAAGCAGGCTCCCTGCTGAGCAGAGAGCCCGATGCGGGCCTCGATCCCAGGACCCTGAGATCATGACCTGAGCCGAAAGCAGAGGCTTTAACCCACTGAGCCACCCAGGCGCCCAGGAGTTTTATTTTTGAAATAAGAGAGTCCCTATTGCAGCTACAATGAAACTTTCCTTGTTGCCATTTACCATGTGTATAAGGTGCAATATATTATTGCTCATGAAATACATAAAGTACAGATAGTGAATGCAAATGAGTCAATTTATGCCTGTTATTTGATATGTAATTAATGTTGTTATGCTATTCCTTTTGCACCCTTAAGTAAATCATGTACAAATGGTTCCATCAGTTAACCAAATGACAGAAAAGTTTACTAAAGTTGTACTACCTAACACACGTTAACAACACCAGGGAGCTAATGGCCCAAGAATTTCTCACATGATTGTTTTAACTTTGTGCAGTAGCAAATTAGAGTCACCACATGATCTATTCAACAACCTAATACACGACACATTCTACTGTTAACTGCACTAACTCAACTGAGTGCTTGTCATTTCTGAAATGTGATGATCTTCTAATGGGCAGGCATTTATTTTCAGGACCAAAGGCTTTAATTCTAAGGAAAATTAAAATTATGATTCACAAATTAAGAATAGAATTCCTTATTACTATGGATTTTTTCTTCACTTTGGAAGATTAATATTCTTCATGTTCAGAAAGCTTAACAAAAATATCAAGTCTTTCATTTATTCAGGTTTTGTTTCAAATTTGTGTTAAATATTTAGCTATTTTTAGATTTGTATTTAAACTCACATGATTCAGGATTAAATTGCATAATGACACTAAGTATATGTATATGAGAGAGAAGTAAAGTTAAATAGAGAAAGAGAGAAAGGGTTTAAGAGATAGGATGGTAGAGAGAGTATTTGCCAAGTTGACCTCATGAGGGAGATAGAGCAAAAACACACATTAACCAAGTAACAATTATAGTCACTCTGGAAGTTTGCGCACAAAAAAATTAAAATATAATGTGATATGACCACTGTTTGCTTCACTTTATTATTTTCATTTCCTTACAGATTTTTATAATGAGGTATAATATCCATATAGTAAAAGTGTACTTTTACTTAAAAGCTCTTAAGTGTTCATGACAATTACCATGTAACTCCTACAAGGTTCACAAAGTTCATGATACAGAACATTGCCAGCACCCCAAAAGCCTTCCTCATTTTCACTCCATATCATTGATTTCTCCCCAAAGGTGAGTTAGTCTAACTTTCTCATAAGTTAGTTTCACCTTCTCTTGACCTTTATATAAATAGAATTATATAGTATGCATTATTTTATCACGGGCTTCCTCTCCTGATATTATGTCTATGCAGCAGTTTTAATTCTTTTTCATTGATGAATGGCAGTGCTTGGTAAAGACATGCTATTATTCTATGTTAAAAATATATACAATTGATTTTGCCATTTATGGACATTTTGTTTTTTTCTGAGTTTTTCATTATTAAGAATAATGCTGTTGCACCTCCTTCCAGGTAAGATGTTCACCTTCATCCCTGTCTTTCTCACCGAATGAAGTTATAACACCTGGACAGAATGCATAGGGAAGCTACTGAGCATTTTTGAATGTAAATAGTGGCAGGTATATTGGAGAATAAAACAAGAATTCAAAGTAACACCAAACTGACAGTGAGGTTATAATTTATTTTCCCCTTGGTTTTTCATGTTGGTTGACCCTTTAGGTGAGTACAGTCTCAGAAGTACAAGGCAGAATGGGGTAACTAATTCCCCAGACTTATGGCCAGGCAAGTGGAAAGGGGAACCACAGGGAACTGGAAAGTACCAGAGAGAATAATGAGATGAAGGAATTCATGAAAGTCAGTCTATAAATTTGTTTAAAAAAAAATCCAGAGTTCACACCTGAGCTGCACATGTGTAGAACTATTCCTAATCGGCATTAAAAAAGATTTTGAGAACTGAGCCAGCAGATAGACCACCACCCAGGTGGCCATGGATGTCACATATTCGGGACAGACCTGAAAGCACATCAAAGTCCTTGAAAACTTAACTGACACTGGAATAACAGCCCACAAAAAGTGTATGGCAACTTACAGCCTGAACCTAGCAAAGTGACTTCCAGAGTGATGTAATTGCTACTTGGTTAATGTCAGTTACTGCTCTATCTCCCTCATGAGGTCTGTTGCCTGCTCTTAACAAAAATAAGCACCATTTTCAATAGGATTAAAACAAGACATACACTCACACATATATAATATAATATAATGTTATAATATAATATATGTTATGATATATATATACATATATATGTATATATATAAATTTTGCTATACATTTCTTACCTAAAATTTTGGTATCTGTTCTCCAAAAGAAAAAAAAAAGGAACTATGTAAGGTGATGGATGTGTTAATTATATTAACTAAATTGATTGTAGCAATGATTCCACAATATATATGTATATGAAGTCATCGTTTTGCAAACTTTAAACATTTACAATTTTGTCAATTATACCTCAAAAAAGTGGGGAAATGCATCAAATAAAATACTATTGAAACCATGAAATATTTAAATACACTGAAAGCTAAAAATAATTGTTGAGAAAAACCAAAGAAGACAAGTAAATGTAGAGGCATATCATGTTCATGGATTGAAAGACTCAAAATTGTTAACATGACAGTCATTCCCAATTTGATCTATAAACACAATTAGAATACAAATTCCAGAAAGTTTTTCTCTAGACATTGAAAAATTGATTATAAAATGTATATGTAAATGTAAAGTATACAGAATAGCCAAAACAATTTAGAAATATATGAAAATATTTAAAATAGATGTGCACAATTCAGAAACAGATGAACCGATATCAAGATATACTACAGAGTTACACTGACCAAATGATATTGGTATAATGGACCAATGGAACAGAACATACAAATAGGAGTAGATCCTTGCAAAGAGGGGAAAAAACAATAAGAGATTCTTAATGATAGAGAACAAACTGGGTGTTGATGGAGGGGGTTGGGTAGGAGATGAGTTAGATGGGTAATGGGTATTAAGGAGGGACTTGTTATGATAAGCACTGGGTGTGGTATATATAAGTGATGAAACACTGAATTCTACCCCTGAAACCAATATTGCACTGTATGTTAACTAACTAAAATTTAAATTAAAAATTTGAAAAATAAAAGATCCATGCATAGATGGTCAATAAAGTTGACAAGATATTTTAACGAAGAAAGAATAGACTTTTCAATGTATTGTGGTGTAAATATTGGATATACATAAGAAAAAATATAAACTTTGTGCCCTATACCACCTTATGGACACACTTTAAATAAAAAATGTCAAAAGTACAAATTTCAGAAGAAAACATGGAAGAAAACCTTTGCAACAAGGAATAAACAAAAATTAGAGAAGAGACAGAAAATATGAGTCATATAAAAAAACAAAGTGATAAATTGAGCTACAAAATTAAAAATTTCTGCTTTTCTAAAATTAGATAATATTGGTGATTATACAGCTCTATGACTACAAGAAGAAAAACACTAAACTCTACACTTTAAAAGTGTAAATTTTATGGTATTCACATTATATCTTAATAAAATATTATAAAAACATATTAATAAAATAACACAGTAAAACTGATTCTAGGAGAGCGTCTTTGAAAGCTATGTATGCGATAAAGATAGGGAATATAAGAATATCTCTTACAAAGGTAAAAAGGAAGACAAACTAATTAAAACATGCTCAAATTTTGAACATGCACTTCACAAAATATGACATGCAAATAATTAAAAAACACATGAAAAAATGCTCAACATAATTAGTCTTCAATATAATAAATAATAAAAGTATAATGAAATATCACTACGTATGTAATAAATTTAAAAAATTGGTAGTACTAAGGGTTGGCTAGGATGTAAAACTATTGGAACTCTCACACATTGTTGGTAGGATTTAATTATGATAAAATCTCCTTTTGAAAAACAGAATAAAGGCTCAGAATGATGTATTTTCTTCTGGAGGGAATTTTGTTTTTTCTAGTTAGCAGGAAGATTATTGGAAGATTACCTTGATTTAATCATGACTGGTCTATTTTCAGGTTGCATTTCTGCTAGTGTATAGACCTCTGGTGTCTTTTTTCAAAGCTTGGGGTTCGATCAAAAGTATCTTCTTCCTGGAGCAGTCTGTTCTACAAATATAGTCTAAAAATTATTCAAGCCATGAGGGATGAGATTATTAAAGTTATAGTATCTTCCTTCAAGGAACTCAGAATTGCAAAATTGAACATAACTAAATTATATTAACATCTATCATATAATAGGAAAATTGGTTAGTTTTATGACAGTTGGAGAAAAATTATGGAGTCGCATACTGATGTTTTCAGTGTTCTCTACTTAAGATTCTGAAATTTAAAAATATTTATTTTCTCAAACTCTATTGCAGCTGGAGTGTTATGTCACCTGATTAAATATTTAGAGGGTTTCTCTACAGATGGCTTCATTTCTAAAGAAACAAAATATATCTCACTAGCAAAATGTTCCTGACCTTCCTCATTCTTCTAGCCTGGAACACAGGCTATGAGAAAAGAAGTGGCCATTTTGTTATCATGGTGCCTACAAACAGGTGTTGTAGCAGAAGAGAATTTTCTAGATGTAAATGTTAGGAAGTGGTGAGATGATCTATACTTTGAGCACCGCATGAATCATTAAGTCAGTAAGGAAAACATAGGGTTGAAATGGAGAGATTACGATGGATATTTATAGCAGAGGAGTCTGAGAAAGTTACTTAGTGTCATATTTTGTGAATGACTTGATTTTTATTTGGCCAGATCTTCTCCTACCATCACTAGTATTCCACTGAGATTTTTATGCAGGAAGGTATGCAGTCTATATTTCATAAAAATTACTCATGTGGAAAATAGATTGAGGATATGAGCATAGGAAGGGTACAATGTTGGTTATACATACCAGGTATACTTAGTTAAGTGACTTCCATACATGTATATTGAATGATGTAATAAAAATGTAATTCCTCAGTGATAAAATTCAAATATAATTAGTAAAACTTCATATGACATTGGCCTTTAAGAAAATATCCCATTTTAGATGGATATCTATCTGTATGTACAATCACAAAGGGTATTATCAGCAAGAGTGCTCCTATTAAGTGTCATAAGACTGGAGCACCTGGATGGTTCAGCTGCCTTTGGCTCTGGTCAAGATCCCAGGGTCCTAGGATTGAGCCCTGCATCGGGCTCCCTACTTGGTGGAGAACCTGCTTCACCCTCTCCCTCTTCTGCTCCCCCTGCTTGTGCTCTATCTCACGGTCTCTGTCAAATAAATAAATAAATAAAATCTTAAAAAAAAAAAACAACAGAATCCTAAGACTTTTAGTCTGTTGAATTTTTTTTTCCCTATTGACCAGACAGAGCTCCAGTTCATTGAACTTCTGGGCACAAAGCAAGGGACATCTGTTCAGTTGAGCTTTTCATAATTGATATGTTAATTAAAAATGACTTTTAGCTTTTTGCAATTTGTTTATTTCTCATGATACATATGCCCTGTGGCATTTCACCATGGGTGTTGTCTTAAAAAATCTCAAATACAAATAAACAAAACAAGCTATTCATTATTGCTTCCGGACCTAAAGTTGTACATGATGTAAGTCTAAGTGCTTTCTTTAACCTTTCTCTGGCCAGAATATTCTGGGATTTCCTCCAGGATAAAGATCAGCTCAGTGCAATTCATGCATCTGTCACATCTGGACTATCTCAATGTAGCCTCGCCAATGTGTACAGAGGCAGTGCAAAATTTGCTGTTTTCATGAAGTACAATGGCCTGTTTATATTTTGCAGCCAAAAGCACGAGTATAATACCAAATTCCTTACTTTCTAATGTAGATTCTCAACCATTATTTTTATTACTCATATTAACACCAATCACAGAATAATCAGGACAGTTTTACTAAGCTAGAAACCACTCGGCATCTCTAAAATGTAAGAGAAAGGAGACCTCAGTCCTTTTCAATCATAGCTTTTAGAAAGATATGGTATATATTTTGTGAGAAGAGGTAGCAAAGCTGTAAATAATAACAACAGAATACAGAGCAAAAGTAGCAAAGTACTGCAGTGAACCCATCTGAGTCTGCACATGACCTATTGGGAGTCTTCCCTCTTTTTTCTTTTCCTATGCAACCTTCAATAGAGGAGTTGTTAATTTCTGAAAATGCTGAAGATTGGTGGATAGAGGAACTCAGCTTAAATAGTTTTATATTAGACAATAAGGTATGGAAAGAAAGAGACTAAAAAAAGAAAAAAGAAGGATATTTTATAGACATAGATATAGATATAAATGTAGATATAGATACATAATATTTTCCAAAAGGATTACACTTTTACACTTCAAGATTAAACACGATGCTTAATATTTCAACATGGACAAATACATACTAGTGCCCATGTGATATTCATAAGTAATAATGTACACCAATTTGAAAAATAATGAAACTTAATAGAAGAACCAACATGATGTGTTCAATGTATAATTCTGTTATAGTTGTAACCATTAATATAAAGCAAATCTGAATTTTCTAATTCATTTAATTCTCATTTCAAGCCATGTTTTGTTATAACCAGGCTTCATAAAATAGCTAAATATGGAGTTAATTATTATAATTATTGTATTTAATTATTGTATTTTTACAATTTTTGCTATTGTACTATATTTTATTATTATAATTATTATAATTTTAATTATTACAATTTCCCCACAGTTATCTAAGAATGATAAAACTAGATAATCTGTGGTTATCACAAGCCTTAACTTTCTTTCTAAAGAGATGAATCATACATGTGTCTCATTTAATGGTGGAAATGAATAATATCAAAATATTCATGTAAGATACTCCTTCACTCATTTTAAGAAAGAAAAAAATAACACTCAGCTGAGCTTCCTTTTCCAAAAGATACCAGAGATATCTTTTTGATTTGTCATTCTCTTTTATTTGAAATTGCTATAGTTTAGTTAATAGTAGACCCAGAGTATTTACTCTATGCTTTAGATTTAATGACATCTGTACAACAGTTCTATGAGGTAGCTTCTATTACCATCTCTGTTTTTGAGATAAGGACATTGAGGTATAAAGAAGTTGGATAAATTTCCCAGGGTCATTTTTTTCATAAGGCCCATGACTGGAAATTGAGCCCAGGCTATCTGGCTCCAGTGCTCATGCTCCTACCCATTCTGTATACTGTAGCTTAAGTAATCTATTCTAGAAATGACATCTTTCATATTTATTTTTCATACTTTAGAAATTGTAGGGAAAACATTATTGATACACACTTTTATTTAAATATGGCACAATTCTGTTTTATTTAATCTGGTATTGGATAGATATCTTTATGATTTATTTTTAAAATGTTAAGCAGTGTGCAGTTGACAAACTTGACTTCCTCTCAGCTTCTTTCTTTTCTTCGTATATGATAGTACAGTCAAATATGTGTAAATGTTTGTTTTTATCAAATTTTATTTAGTGGTTTCAGGATAATCTTAACTTAAAATCTCTGCTGTCACCTTTGAAATTCTTTTGCTTATAAGTACCATTCATAGAAGTTCTGTGGATAACCAAGATAAATCTGGAACTTAATTCCTATACCATTTAAAATAAAGTCAGTGAAAAGAAAACATTCCCATCAACTCAGTTAAGTGTGAAATAGCGTGCATGCCAATATCCCATCTTTGCTCTGATGACTATTGACTACCAAGACATCCAATGTCTCATCTTTTATTAAAGTTTGACGAAATAGTCTTGATAATTTAGGTCTCACTGATTTTTCAACTTAGTCCTGAATTTACTGAATTTGAAATTTAGTGGTCTTTGGCAGACCTTTGGTAACAAATGGTACCTTAGGGTACAATGCATTCAATATAGTCCATCACACATTCAAATTATGCAAAGTAAATATTATTCTGTTTTCACTCTCTTTAAATGATAGCAGGGCTCTGGGACTGCCTTGGAAACTCACTGAATGTTAAATTGAAATTTCAATTCTCTGTTGAAAGGGGTTTGACTCATGTACAAACTACCACTTTACCTATTTACATTTTATTCCTTGTCATCTGATATTTGTAATGACTTCTACTACTTGAACTAAGGTATTCAATTTTATCCATTTTTATGGATCACATACTATCCTGCTTATCATCTGGTGGCATTCCATTCATGCACATTATGGTGATCTAGCATCCTAGATCCAATATTGTAATTATGGACATATTTTTAGTAATTGACTATTTATGTAGACCAGATCCATTTGATAAAATTGATGATAAATCTTAGAATTGAAGAAAACAAGAATTTCTAAGGAAGTCACAAGTGAATAATGCTTATTTCTTTAGCAATAAAGCTGACACTTACATTGTGATACTTTCTTTTATTTCTCTTATATTATTTAATATTTAAAATGTTTATGCCCTGTATCCCCAACAAGCTTATGCATTTTTAAATGAAGAGCAATACTTTTTTATTTGAGATATCCACAACAACACTAAACTCTTTAAAGTAGATAAATAAACATCTTTAAGTGGTTGACTGAAAGCAAAAGTATGCAATGAATTAATATTTCCATAGTTAACTATAAAGATTGAAACAAGTGAAATCTATTATTGAATCCAGGCCAAATCATATTTTGCTAATGATTTTCTATGCGATTTAACAAACCTGTTATGTTTCTGAAATTAATGACCTTCCCTTTAGCCCAGAATTTCCTTATTTGACAATACATAATCCAGACTCTTTTGTGAAATTTGCTCTCAGGACCTTTCCAGCAAGGACAAACGAACATAGATGCTCAGGAATTTTGTGTAAATTGCTCACAGATCACATTCACTCAATGGTAATATATGATTTAGAAAGTCTTAGATACATTTGGATAATACAAGCTCTAAATAGCCCCAATTCTAAAACTTTCATTCATATGCATGCCTTACAGGTTAGAGTCCAAGTAACTTAGCTGATACAAGTCCATCCATAATTCAGCCCCTGACAACTTCTCCAGGGTCCCCTCCTGCCACTTACACTTTTTTATGCTCTACCAATGCCGAATTGCTTTAAATTTCTTAAATGCACCATCTTATTTCACACCTCTGTGCCTTTGCCTAAGTTGTATTCTTCTCTTACAAACCTGGTAAATAAATTCATCTTTCAAGTCTTCTCCATGGGAAACTTCCTCTCTGAAGCCTCTCCAAATGCTGTACACCTGCTGGGAAGGTTCCTGTCTCGCATCTTTGTTCTTTATTGTGTCTGGATCTTGCACATCATTTAATTTCATTTATCAGTCATTTAAAATTACCTCTCCCTTCTACTAAAATATAAGCTGCATAAGTGCAGAAACAGTGTCTTTCTGTTTCTACCTTAACCTCTGTTAAAGTGTTAGCATGAGCTGAACATAGAGTCCACCTGGTACAACTGTTATATTTAAAAATAGAGATTTGTTGCTATAAATGTTAGAATGCCATTTTTTATTTAAAAAGTTAATTGATCTTTTACTTAGAATCATCAAAGTATAAACCAGAAAATTCTTGGAAGTGAATTGAGTGCCCTAGCTCAAGTAATGCATTTATGTTTCAGTTCTGTATTGAAAAAAATAAGAAAGCCTGTGTTCTGAGAATGCATGTTCTCATAAGAATTAGCATAGAGTTGTCTTGATTTTCTGTCTTGAAATAGGAAAATCACAATATTCTTTCTCAAAATTCTTTTGGTGCCTTCATGAGTAATTTATTTGACAGGATATCCTCGTAGACCTATGTTCTTGCTATCAAAATTCCAACCTGCATGTTCCTAGAACTTGTCATTGTTAATGTCTCTCAGTGGTTATCTGTAAGGTGGGAAGTGTGGCTGGAGGAAGTGAGAAGATAAGCATTTTTGTTTTTATTTCAGATACTTTTGCACTTTCAAACCCTTTACAATATGATGTATGTATTTGCTTTAATAAAGAAAGAAAATAAATAGCATATTTGACAGAATATGGTTCAACAACTGTTTAGTTCCTTTCCTTTGAGATTATTTTATTATGAAAGAATTGGGTTTGAAATAATTTGGGGTTGAAATGTCTTCTTTATATATTGTCTTTAGTATTGTCGAGCAGAAATAGCAGGTACTTTTTCCAAGATTTTGATTCATGTTGCAAGGATGAAATTTACAGAAGATAAATGAAATAAAAACTAAAGTCCTTCTTGTCTCCTAATATTTCCTCCTTCTAACACAAAATAAAACATTTCTACTAGAAGTCCATATGTGAAAATCACAGTAAACATATTACTCAATGACCCAGATACATGCTTCCATTTTGAAAATATAAACAGATATGACCTGAATAAAATGTTAATATGCCATTTTACCTTCCATTTCACCTAATGTTCTTTTTATTTCATCTGGAAAGTTACTACACAAATGTCAGTAGTTTCTGAAATCCTGCTTCTATTTAGTTATCAGTGATTTCCTAATTTAAGTGTTTCAAGGTCACATTTCCAATGATAATATTTATTTTTAAGTTTAAATTTTCTGTTTAAGTCTTTCAATACACCTTTTTCTGTTTTGATTTTTTAAAATGTCTTTTTTAAAATGTTTTCTTATACCAAAATCTTGTTTTCAACTCACATTTTAATGCTAGCTTAGTTGAGTAAATAACCACGGTTCAAGATTATTCTATCGATTCATTGCTCACTGTTGCAGATAAGTGATCTGAAGTCAACCTCCTTTTCCCTGTGTTATGCTTTTTTCTTAAGTTTCTGTCTTGACTCTCCTTTGTTCTGAACATATTTCCTTGCCAATAAAGGTTGTGCTTTTTTGTTCTGAATTTATAACTCTTTCAGAAGCTTAAGAAAATTTGTTGTCTACCATTCATTCATTTTTTCATTCACTCAGTCATTCAACAAGTATTTATTAAATGCCTACTATGTTCAAGACAGTGCTGTGAGTACAAGGGATATAGTAGGTGGCAAAACAGAACAAGTGCCTGTAGTCTGACAAAAGAGACTGAAAATAAAAGTGTACATAATTTATTTGACTGTAATCAGCATTGTAGGGATAAGTATAGCAGAGCTAGAGAAAGGTGGAGTGCCACAGATTGGGTTGGAGGGGGGTAATTCTATAAAGCATAAACAGGGAAATTCTTATGCATATACTGACATTTGAGCAGAGACCTGAAGGAATGAGTCAAACATTTATTTTAGGGAAGCGTGTCCCAGACGGAGGGAACAGACATAGTCAAAGGTCCAATTCTTATTTGAGTTGAGAACTTGGTAAACAAGTCCAAGGAATTGGAGTGGATGAGGGGAAGGAGATGAGTTCAGAAAGGTAGTTGTGGTGTCTGAACACTGAAGCTTTCATATTGTAAAGGCTCTAATCTCTGTTATCCCTTCTGGCACATGTGAAATGAATCCTAAATATCCTAGATTTGCTCTTCATTTTTCTAACTTTATTCATTCCTTCCATTTTGATTCCTTTGTACTTTTTAATGTATTAAGATAAAACCTTCGTTAGATCTTATAGCTTACCAGAGTGAATCATCAAGTACATTTTACTATTCATCTGATGCAGAAAGTTTTTAAAAATATTATCTAGTTATGTTTTAATTTCCAGGAATATGATTTGACATTAAATATATCTATCATGGTGTTTGAATTTATGTCTATATTTATAGACATCCACATTGGGTAGTTGGAATACTCATCTTCAACCCAGCTATGAACTCTGTACAAAACCAAGAAATGCAGATTCTGCTTAAAGAAGCCTTAGCTTTTTTGGACCATGTGGACAAAGTGGGCAGTAGAAGGAGATTATTGGGTTTACCACTGATGTATAGCTTGGCTCTTGATTCCTTCAGCGGGTAGGTGTGTAAGGGTAATAGCAGCAGAATGATGTAAAGTTCTGATAATGCTACCCTATTTCTCTGACCCAAAACCTACACTGGCTTCCAGAAATAAAGCGCATTATTCACCATTCTAATCGTGGAATTACTTAACTTTATTTTGAGGACTTATACTGAAGTCAGCCAGTCTGATGAAGAAACATTCAAAGAGGCCACTTAACATATGCATTAACTGGCGGGTCTCTCAAGCAAATGTTCCTTCTGTAGGAAAGTATTTTTTAAAAATATATCTAACATTTATGTATATGAGATTATTATTATCTTTTTCAGATTCCTTGAGCTTTCTATCTTACACAGTATCTTACTGGTCCTTGTGTTCTCCTTCTGAACATTGCTATGTATTTGATTTTACCTTGGTATTTTTCTTTTGCTTCACTGGAATTTGAGTGTGGAGAGATGGTCAATACTTGTAATCTTCCAGCCATGTCCAGTTGTATGTACCCTACTGGATATTTATCTGACCTAAAAATCATGTACTCTCTCCAGCTTAATGTTCATAAGCAATAAATATTAGAACAAATTAAGTAGGAACATTTATGTACTTGAGAAAGCTTTCCTCTAGACATAGCTCTGAGTGGAAATGTACACTTGCATTTTTTAAATAGTAATTAGGTATATAAAATTGAAGGGTAAAGATTGACATCTTATATTTTTCTCTTTTTTGCAGTTTATAGATATTCATTTCTTCCATTTTCATTTTTGTGGTTTCTAATAGAATGAAGCAAATCAACTTATTTTTCTTCACAACAATGAAATACTAGTCAAATATACTGGTTTCTGAATAATAATGGAATCTAATATTAGGCCTCAAAAATAAATACAACTATTTCCTTGATGGGGGTAATTTTTTCAGAAGCTACAAGAATATTTTTCAAATCCACCCTCCCATTATCAAATGTTAAGTAGGTGCAATTCTCAGAATAGCAAAGTTCTTGAATAATACAACTCAGAGATTTTAATCTTATTACTTTGATGATTTTACTATAAAAAAAGGATACCTTTGTATAAATGAGTTTAAAAAAATTAACTACTTAAAGAAAACTTCTGATAATTCAAATCTTAATAACTATTCTTTTCTAGAACTACACATATTTTTTCCTGAGATAACAATACCACCATTTTTCCAAAAGAATAAACACAAGTAGCAGAATATGTACGTAACTTTATTGTACTGCATGAGAAATTTGAACTTCAAGGATTTCATTATTGGGGTATGTTATTTTTACTGCATATTTTTATGTTAAAAATGATATCACAAATGCCAAGTATGTTGCTTCTCATCTCAAACATATTTTTCTGGTTAGGAATACCCACAGGCATTCTGAAAGGGAAGCCAACAATTTAATTGGAAATTTTAAAGAACTGGTATAAAGAAAGATGCTCAGAATAGAGAAAAGAAGATAGATTGATTGCATTAAATCCATCATCATTATAAAATTATCTTATGTAGAACATATAAATATATTTATTGTCTCAGGTCACAGAACAAAAGATTATTGGCTGGAAGTCATAAGGAATTTTATTTTAAGTCAGTATAAGATACCTTTCATAAAGACCTATATACTCAGCCATGGCTCTTGTTCACCTGAGAAGTAGTAAGACTCCATCTATTGGAAGTGTGGAGGATAAGATGGGGATGCTTTGTGTCAAGAAATTATAGAGGAAATTCCAGGACCATCGTGCTAATGAATATGTCTAAGGTTCTTTTTCAAAGTTTCTATAATCTTTTCCTTTTTTTTTTTTTAAAGATTTTATTTATTTATTTCACAGCGGGAGAGAGATCACAAGGAGGCAGAGAGGCAGGCAGAGAGAGAGAGGGGGAAGCAGGCTCCCTGCGGAGCAGAGAGCCCGACGCGGGCCTCGATCCCAGGACCCTGAGATCATGACCTGGGCCGAAAGCAGAGGCTTTAACCCACTGAGCCACCCAGGCACCCTATAATCTTTTCCTAAATGTTGTTTTATACAAATACCAGGGACAAAAGTTATATGTCTTTGTTTCAGGTTAAATTAGAAAGCTAGTTGTTATTTTGCTTTTGCTGAACACAGATTTTTGTCTTACTTTGTTAAGTAATCTCTCATTTATCAACAATACTCTAAATGAATTTCTTTCTAAAATTACAAAAATACTATGATTCAGTTTGTTAGTGTTTTTTAATCTGTCAGATGTTTAGATTATAAGAGTCTAATCCTCCCATGATTAAATTTTACCAAACAATTATGTGAATTTTTAAAGAGTATATTTAATAGTTAGTAACTATTTTCTTTTACTGAAGGTGCATATTTTTTTAAAGGTGATAGGTTTGAGAGCTAGAATAAAATGAGTTAGCTAATATTTGCTACCTACCTGTAGAATTTTCAATATCTTCAGCTATAGGTTACCACATAGGCCTCCCATTTCTAACAGCACCAAAATTGGATGGGTCCTTAAGGATTATTTAAGTAAGAATCAGATAGAATGCATAGTATATAGAACTTCCTTGTGGAAAGAACTCCTTATAGCAAAATATGAACAAATCTATTATAACATATCAACTTCCAGAAAAAAAAAGAGATTTGTCATGTTAAAAATCTCAATGTTGATTAGAATTTCTCCCTTATTTTCCATGATTTATGTTTCCATTTTGTGAAATGATCAGCCATAAACTATCCTTGCAGTTGACAAAGACCTAAAAATAATGTTTATGACAGAAACTAGCTTGTTGTTCACCAAAATCTTTTCACTTTCTGCTGGAACACAACTAGATTGTATTTTTCAGATTTCCTTGTAGTTTCCATATTCTCCTTCTCATGATCCTTCATTCTTCATCTTCCCTTGTTTGAATTAGAAGAGGCCTCTGAGGCCTCTGGAATTAAGAAGCCACAAATGAAGCTTGTGTCCCTAAATATCTATGCAAAGCAGTACCACCGCCCATCCCAACCAACCTGCATTGGAATATGACAGGAGCAAGAAAAAAACAGTGTAGTTTGTTGGTTGTGTTTGTTAGCATATCATTTATAATAGTAGTCAGATAAGATATAATTTTTATTGAACTTTATGGGAAAGCATCATCAACGTTATCGTTGAAGACATAAAATAGCTATTTCAGTGTAACTTTGTTTATTTTTTATTTTTTTAAAGACTTACTTATTTGTTTTTGAAAGAGAGAGAGCATGCAGGGGAAGTGCAGAGGGAGAAGGAGAGAGAAACTTACGCAGACTCTGTGATGAGTGGGGAGCCCCTGTCAGGCTGCATCGCAGGACTCTGAGATCACAACCTGAGCCAAAACCAAGAGTTGGTTGCTTAACTGACTGTGCCACCCAGGTACCCCTGATTTTTTTTCAAGGATATTTATCCTCAAATAACCTGAGAATTCTTCAAGAACAACAACCAAAAATGTCCTTCATCTGTGTACTTTTTGGCTTCTGACATATAGTGGGAAACACACATAGTTTATTTAAGTAATCAATGAAAAGTTCAGGTACCAATCAAATGACAATTAGAAGTAGCAGATGAATACAAGAAGGCTGTGGATTATCAAGCTTACATGCTTCCCAGGCTGCATTGCATTTGCAATAGAAAATAAAGGTATAATAAGAATAGAATAATCACAAAAGCTCATTTCATTGTATTAGTGAGGCAATGTGCTCTATGGTTACCATAGACAGGATAGTCTGGAGAGGTGGCAGTAGTAAGCAAACCTGATGATTCTACTAGTGGGTACCGTGTGCAAAGCTAGACGGACAATAGTCAATAATTTCCAGGTTATACTAAACCGTCAAAAAGATTTAGTTTTAAAATTTAAATCCAATTGCACTTGTGTCAAATAGTGTGACATCAGGCTTTATACATTTTCTTGATGACATAAACTCAAAAAAAAGATGAGAAGGAAAGCTATCGTAGGAAAAGTGGGAAGAGAGAAAGAGATAACGCAAGAAAGATTAAAAACAGATGAAGAAATCATTACCCCAAGTGAGTTCCTAGCAGAATGGATTAATAGGTTGACCAGATATGAAATAATGCCTTCTAAATTATAAAAGGAACCAGAAGATGAAAAATATACATTTTTCCAAGTGCTGAGAGCTAAAATGTGCTTTCTTTATCATTGGGTCAGGAAACTAATTTATTTAACTCATCAGTACATCTCAACTTTGCTAGTGATTCAAGATTTACCTTTTTCTTTTGTCTGTGAAAATGTGTTTGATTTTCTATTTATAAAACAATTTTTTCAGGGACACCTGGGTGGCTCAGTCTGTTAAGCACCTGCCTTCAACTCAGGTCATGATACCAGAGTCTGGGATCAAGTTCTGCATTGGGCTCCCTGCTCAGCGAGGAGCCTGCTTCTCCCTCTCCCTCTGCCTGCTGCTCCCCTGCTTGTGCTCCCTCTCCCTCTCTCTGCATCAAATAAATAAATAAAATCTTTAAAATTTTTTTTCATGGCTAGAAACAAATTGTAAGAAACAATTAGTCATTTAAATAATAGAATCACCAAAAATATTTTTTAAAAAGTTGATTCTCCAAGTTAAACAGTTACATTTAAGTTATTTGCATGCACTCACAATAGAATTATTATATTTATGCCAAAATGTAAGATCTGAAATAAATAACTAAGTTGTGAATAGTGTCAGTTGATTTTTCACTATTAGCTTATTCTTAATTATTTATATAATATATGTATACATATGTACATACATAAATATATGTATATATGTATTTTGTATATATATTAGTATACATGCATGTGTACAGAGTATATATGTAGGAGTGCTTCTTCTTTCCATTTCCTTCCCTTCCTGTTCACTTTAGTCCTGAAGCCATGGGTGGGTGGGGCAGTGCCAGCAAGGAAGTGTGGCCTCCAGAGTAGGGTGTGGAGGCCCATGCAGGACAATGTGGCATTTACCTAGTAGGGTTGCATGGCAGGGGTTATTGGAGCCTGAGACAGCTGATGAGGGCATCCAGATAGAGGGACAGTAGACGGAGAGTGTCTGAACGTGCTCAGAATAAGGATGAATGGGTAGGTTCAGTGCTGAGTGTCCTAGCCTGAGCAGTTTGAGAATGTTGCCTGCTTCGGAGGGCTGTTCCATGGAGGGCATGAGAGCACAAGAGGACTGAGTACCGGTCCTGTCAGAAGGATCCAGAAGTTCTGCACAAGGTTTTGCAGGTTAGCAGGGAAGGGAGAGTACCTGTACAGGGTGCTACCAAGCCCTGGTTTTGCAGTCTGAACAGGATGAGAAGGACCTTCACAGGGAAGGGAACAAGTTTACCAAAAAGACACAGAGACTATGATATTTGAGTAGGCTAAAAATGAATAATAGAGAAAGCCATATGGATTTGGGGCAAAAGAAGACCAAGATTTTATTTGAATAGTGCAGATAAATTATCTTTGTATGTTATAGTCTTTTATTTTGTTATTTTATGTAGAAAGATTATGAAAGTAACAAAACCCTAATTATAGCTTAAAAATCTAATGAATCGTTGATATTATTTTCAAAAGAAAAATAGTTTTGGCAGCAGAATAGAAATTAGAATGTGGAGGGTGTCATTATCTAATACATGAGCAAAATTCTACTCTTACAAAACCAGATGATGATACCAGGAAATCTTACACACACTGGTCAGCATTTCTTAAACATATGAGAGGATCTAGGATTTCTACTCCCCGCATAGGTTTAGTGTGTCACTCTAGACATCTGCTAATGTTGGACATCTGTTTTTTGTTTTCATTGAAGGATGTCTCATTTGGACTGCCAAAAAGAGAATGGGGTCGTTAGTTATTCTGCAGTGTGAAGTTATCCAGCAGATTATCTTTGTATGAGGAATAATAATGTCAGGAAAGCCACAGCCACTACATCTAGTCCTAAGGTTTGCTTTACACTGGGAGTCATCACAAGGATGATTCCAAAAACGATTGCCAAACCATCACAAATCTCCAAATAAAAATGAAAGTATTTTATATAGCCTTTATCACCTGGAAATCACTGTAAACTGATATTATCTGAATACTAAAGGAAAAACAAAAGTAACAAAAAAAATACTTATGTGTCTGCTGAATTACCAAGGTTTGAATTATGTTTACTTGGTTTGTATTCATATGTTTGCTGAAAATGACTCATCTATGTGACTTACTCTCTATTACATTGTTTATTTTATTATTTTATTAACTGTGACATGTATTGTCCATCGTGTTGAAAAACTGGAAACTTACTATTTTATGTGAAAGATCATATTCCAGAAGAGAAATAAGTTGCTGTATATTCTGTCTTTAATATTTTTATTATGTGATACGATGCATGAAACCAAATTCATTATCACTTGGATTTTTTTGACTATACATAGGCCATAAGGTACTATTACAGGTTTTGAGAAGTACAGCTCATATGTTAAGGGGTGCTCTCTCTTTTCTGCTTAAGAAATCAGTTTTTATATTCATGTGTTTGTGTCCTTCTGAGTGATGTAAAATATAATAGATGAGCAATCATGTCCTTCTAAAATGTAAAAATACCCTTTTGCATTTGATAACTAGGAGCTTTCTGGAAGACTTTGTAAGAGAATTGTTGACTTTTAATTTTTATGTACATTTTCTATAAACATTTAACATATAGAACTGTATTCACTTATTGTGTTCATAATTTAAATTTAAAAGCAATAGAAACAAAAAAGATGGTATACACAGAAGAAGTGGAGTAATAATTTTAGAGATCATGTTACACGAGTCTTTATTTTAAATATGTGGAAGCATTCTAATTTCATCCCAACTATTTCTTAGTTGTTTTCTATTTTATAAAACAGAAGTGTTATGAAGATACAAGAATAACTGGAAAGATTGTGTGTGAATTTATGTAAATATAATTATTTATATATTTGATAATTATCTATTATCAGCTCCCAATAGAACTTTATTTCAAAATCCTATTTGTCCTTGAAGTTCTGACTCTGTCTTCATTTCTGATGCTTGGCTCAAACAAGTTATCACATCTCTTTGTCATGTGCCTGTTCAACATCTTGGCCATTGTTTTCTAGCTGTTCACAGTTATACATGTTCAAGGTTTGCTTTGATTCTAAATCTAGTAGTCTGAATCACAGTACAGAATATTAATACCTGGGAAAAAGTATTAGCTCATTTAATCAACCGAATCTAATTTTTTACAGGAGGATGTCAAAACTGAATATTTGCAAAGGGAACAAAAAAAGGAATGGAAAAATTTCAAGGTATGACACTATATATTGCAACAAAATATATAGAATAATCATTCTTTATGGTAATCTATATAAAATTTTCAGAGAGGATGAAGATTAGAGAAAATAATTATAATAAATTGATGTTAAAGAAAACAGTTCTACTAAAAATATTGTTTAATCCTTTGTAGCTTAAATAATTAAATGATAATTAAATTATTAATTAAAATTATTGTTTAATTATAGCTTTGTACTGTCTTATAAGAAACATGTAAAATTAATTTGTAGCAATTCCATTTTTTCTATATTTAGAGGGAAGAGTATGCATTAAGTACCAGCTCGGTGCTAAGCAATTTATATACGCTGTATCATTTGGCCTCTTTAACTACAGTTATTGTTTCTCTTATATTATAGCAGAGGAATCCAAGGACTGTGGAGATTAAGGAACTGTTCAAATGATACAGATAGTATAACTGTCAGTAATACAACTTGGAATTGCCCAATTCCAGAATCAATGAGTTATTTTTAATTTTATGGTTCCTTCTGTGTGAGCTATAGCATGAAGTTGGCAAGTGAGGATAAAAGTATATTTCGTAATATGTATGCCAAAGAAAAAATTTGTGACTATGGTGATTTTCACACTGCTATGGAATTAACCTAAGTTTTTGGCCCATGAAAATTTGACTCCCAGAATCATTATCATCACCATCATCATCACCATTATCCCCACCGTCACTTACCCAACAGTGGGTGAAACCCTTTGAATATCTCATTTGTTTACGTTTTTAAGTGAATTTAGAAATAAATAATTTAGAAATAACTCTGTGGGACAGCTAAGAAACATAGTCTCCAACAGATGAAGAAAAATTTAAAACACACCATAAAGAAATAAGACAATGCGTCACATTTTAAGGTAACAACCTCTCTTTATTTTTCTGGCTAACATGCTAGATTAATCTGGTACGAGACATGGGATAATTAACAGACAGTAAAAATAACAGGCAGAAATTTTAAATAGGGCGTTTTATTAAAAAAAACCTCCAAACTCCAATGCTATATCTTTTTTTAAACTAATTTTACTTAAATTCAATTGAGTTAACATTTAGTATATTATTAGTTTCAGGGTAGAGTTCAGTAATTCATCGGTTGCATATAACACCCAGTGCTCATTGCATTACTGCCCATCACCCAATTACCCCAACCTAATTTAATCTCTTTAACTATAGTTATTGCTTTTCTTATTTTATGGAAATAAATTAATAGAAAAAAAGGTTAATCTCTTCAAGCAGCTCAATCTTAGACTCTGGCTCTAGGACACCATAGGTAAGCACTGCAAAATTACTACATGACTTTAAGCCCAATATGTATTTCTCCTTTATGTTGTAGGCATGTAGGTAGGGTAGGGTGGAAACACGACCCATTTAATAAGAATAAGTATGTCAGAGAAACTTTCCAAATACTTATTTCTATTAAGAGAAGAACAGTGAAGCAAAGACTGGGATGAATTCCCACATCAAAACACTACTTCTCATAGCCATCTGCAATGATGAAGGCTTTGGCAGAGTAACAGTTTGCTCTTGCCTTGAAAATTCCTGTCTGTGTTCTTGATAAGCTAGTTCTTATGAGTTTGGTCATATTCTTGTCAGTTTGTGAGCACTGTTTTGGCTCCCACTGGGATTTGCATTGCTCCAAATATTATAATTTACTAAAGATTAGGTATTTTTCCTTTTAAGTTCAGGCTCTTTCCAAAATAAAATCTGATCATTTCTTTAATCCTATACACAAAAATAAATAATAAATAAATATTTAATACTTTCCTATTATTTCCTTAAGAAATCCAAATTTGGGGACGCCTGGGTGGCTCAGTCACTTAAGCATCTGTCTTCATTTCAGGTCATGATCCCAGGGTCCTGGGATTGAGTCCCACATTGGGCTCCCTGCTCAGTGGGGAGACTGCTTCTCCCTCTGCCTCTGCCCCTCCCCCTGCTTGGGCTCTCTCAATCTGACAAATGATAAAATCTTAAAAAAAAAAAAAAACGAAATCCAAATCTGATTTTTAAAATTTGCATGTGATTCTTTAAAGAACTTTGCCCCTATCAAAGGTGAATTTCTAGTGAATTTCTTTCAATTCCCTAAAAGGACATTCTCTGTATTGTCTGAAACACCTTCCTCCCTACTGATTTGTAACTGATTATTGTCAGTTTCACTACTAGACTGTAGTTTCAAGAAGGGTGAGATAATGACAAGCATAGTGCCTATTACCTGTTGAGAACTCATTAATTATAAAGAATGAGTGAATGAATGAATGAATGAATGATAAACATACTACCAGAGATGCTTTTACTGCTGAAATAGCCCAGAATAAAGATGCCATAACTTTGTTGATCTCTTCCCAAATCTATGATGGAGGAATGCCTGGAAAATCTGGGAGCTCAAGGCCCTTCATTCAAGCTATTGTTTTTTTAATGATTCCCTGCTGCCAGACACACTTTCACCACATATTTAGAAAATGATTCATGAACTACTAGTTGGATGTATAAGACTCTCAGACTTATTAAATTTATTGCAGGAATAATTTATCCACAGAGTTGCACCTGATGTTTGTTGCTCTTGTCCCAAGTCCTAAAATCTAGATTATCTGCCAATTGTGCAAATGTATCTGCCATAGGAATTCTTGTTGAAAATGTCCTGTTACCTATCATTTGATTACTGGTCATATCAGGATGTCTTTTCTAGAGCCAAGGAGTCATGGAACTAAACCTTGATTTCCTTTCTTCCTGTAATGTATGTATCAAGGGATATTGAAACACCTAAGCATTTTTTTTTAATTTCATGAGAGTAAACATTTCAGATTTCATAGTCTATAGGTGTTATGCATACACTAACAAAAAGAGATCTTGAGCTTTCATGTTCATGCTTTTTAGCCTAGCAGCCTTAAGCGGTATGGGTGTTCTACAGATATTTTCTGATTGATTCATAAAAACTGGAACTAAAAAACAATTGGAAAGTGTATGGAAAAATATATTGTTGCACACAATGATGTGTTAATCAAGGTTTAACAAACCGCTCCCCTCCCCTCCAACAAAACTGACCAAATCAAAAACATTTGACTTGTAGCATTTACAAATTTTCATGGTATAAATATCCCCATCATCGCCAATTTTAAGTCCCCAATGTGATGTCACTATAAGTACAGTTGGGAGACATGCACACAATTGGCTCTCTGGGAACTGGCCCAGGAACACAGGTGGTTCTTGATGTCTGTGAGATTATGCGTTTACACAAACCTGGTTTAACAACTAGGCCCAGAAAAAATGGGGCTTTTAATTTTAAAACTTATGGAGAATAATGGAAGTGATGAGGATATAGGGAGCCATTCCACCAAAACTGGTTGGAGGGCTGAAATCAGGAGGTATGGGATAGCTTCTTGACATTATAATGGAAGATTAAGTAAGAAGTAAAAATTTGAGGGGGAAATAATCATTTTTCAGTATTAACTAACAACAACCAAAAAAAAAAATTCTGGATTTGCCATACATTCTTTCTGGTTCTCTCTAAGTTAACTTTTTAATGAAAAATGTTTGGCATCACTGCTTATTTATATTGTTCATTTTGACAATATATCCCAAGCAGACATGCCACCTGACCTCCCTGCCATTCATGTATACAATCAAACCTCTTTGTTATTCTGAGCAGGTTTGAACTCCTTGAACAAGCATTTAGCTTTTTGTGCTTAATTTTCCCTCCCAGGGTTTTTCCCTTCTGACCATTCTAGTCAGTTTAGTTTTCCTACTTTTCCAGCACAAATTCTATTTTGGCTTTGTTCTTTGTGTTTTCCCCTCACTACTCTTAACCAAATTGAGATCCTAGTACTCAATGAGTCACAACACCCATTGTTCTCAATTGCACATTCCTGATTGCCCCCTAGCTCCTACTGGTAGTCTTTCTTTATGGTCTGTAATTTACAATTATATACTGGGTTATATACTGAACTATTATCTGCTAAATGTTTTGTATATGTGTCTCCTCTATTTTAAAGTATATTTTAAGGTACTTGCAAATAGATACCATACAAAACAGAATAGTGTTGAACACATAGGGAAACTGAATAAATACTTAATGTTAACTGAAATGTGGAACTGGAAAGAGTAGTTTGTTAAATAAATGCCTTCCTAATGATGTTATCAGATTTTACTTTCATACCCTAAAATATCTTAATCCCTTTAATAGTTTTAACTAAAAAATGGTATTATAATAATAGTTGCAATCTATGTATTTCATTCAAATTTATTCTCAGGATAGGGATTTTTTTGTTGTTTTGGTTTTTAGTTAATCATTTGGAATAAATGTTTTTTGAAGTTTCAAGTTTTTATTTAAATTCCAGTCAGTTAACATATGGAATAAAATAATTTAATTTAAAATAATTTAAAAAGTTAAGAATCAGAGTGGAATTGTGAACCAGAGTAGAAATCCATTTTAACTTAAAAAATAATTGAAGCAAATAGAAACACTACCAAAAATTTAAATGAAATCACATTTAAAAATATCTGAAGTAATCATCCTTATTAATTATAAACTATATTTAAAAATGTTTAATGTTAATGCTCAATAGGTTAAATAAAAATCCAAATTATGGACTCAGCTCTGCTCTATAATTGTAATTTTCAGGGGTTAAGTGGTTTTATGAAGTTTGCAAAAGGGGTCCAATGGTCAGAGATTGATTTGAATGAACATATTAAATGATTAATGGTATTTGTTAGTTTTTAAGTTTTAATTAGTCTTTATACCTCAGCATCTTGAATTAATCTAAGAATATTAACTGCTTATTATTTTCAAGAAGAGCTGAACTAACACAGTATACTACTGTATATCTCCAAATTGTGCTGAAAAAGCACACCTTAAAAAAATAACAACAAAAAATAACTCCACTAAAATAATCACAAAGAAAACAAAACAAAAAATTCTTACTTACCTAGGTTCTAGCCAATATAAATTATTTCTTTTTTTTTTTAAAGATTTTATTTATTTATTTGACAGAGAGAGATCACAAGTAGACAGAGAGGCAGGCAGAGAGAGAGGAGGAAGCAGGCTCCCTGCTGAGCAGGCAGCCCAATGTGGGCCTCGATCCCAGGACCCTGAGATCATGACCTGAGCCAAAGGCAGAGGCTTTAACCCACTGAGCCACCCAGGCGCCCTCCAATATAAATTATTTCTTGTCCTTAAGTCCAGAGCGAAAAACACATAATTCTATGGGGCAAAAAAAAAAGACAATTTTAAGTAAATATAAATATCTAAATGCACTAGCAGCATATATATCTTTTATTATTGACACATGTTTAAATCAGCATTCATACCAGTTCTTTGGCCCTAATATCATGCCTCTACTATATCCCTTCAAGTGAAATTAAATACCACTTAGTCATCTCTTCTCTAGGGTATACTTGATTAGTTCCCTCAGTTCCCCTCATAAATTCTATTTTTCCTTTTTAAGGTTGTTTTGTTGCTCTCTTCTGGACCCTCAGTGATTAACATAAGACCACTAAATTAAATTTCACTTCTTAAGCCTAAGTCTCTATGTACCAAGTTATTATATTAATTGACATGATGCTCTAGGCTAGTCTTCATGAAATGGAAAATATTATTGAGAAATGAAATCTTTTTCTCATTATACCAACTATTGGTTGGTTGATTTTTTCCCCTAAAATTCATATTTCCTTATTCTTTCCATTGGGATTAATATGATAAGAAATACTAATTATGAATCTGTAACATATACCTATAGCTTTTAAATGGAGACCTAAAGCTTCTATTTCTTTTTTATCTCTCTCACTTTCATTTCTCTTTGAAAACATTGTCTCATTATTTGAAATTCTTCTTCTGTTTATCTCCTCTAGATTTTAAGTTCCTTGAAGGTAAGGTCTCTTGTTTACAGATTTATGTCCAGAACTAAGCACAGACATGACACATAGACCTTTAGTAAGCATTAGTTAAATGAAGAAAATGAATGAATATGTGGATAATTCAAATGACTCATTATCTCCTGAAATGTAAAAAAAGAAGAAAAAATTCATACAATTTGCTAATATTTATTGAGCACTACTCTGTGACTAAGTAATCAGGGGTAAACATAAATGAAATTGTCCCTGTTTTTATGGAGACTTTGGACCTCTAATGAGAGCTACAAAAATTACAGAAACAAAGACACAAATAAGTATACACATAATATTGTGAGAAGTTTTCTAAAGGATGCTGTAAAGGAAAAAAAAAGATTTTCATTTGAGATAAGATAGGTTTATTTAACAGTTTTTCCTTTAACTTATCTGAATTTGCTTTACTATCTTGTTTAAGGCTAGGTCAAAATCCTTAGTAATATAATTATATTGAGATAATTTGTGATTTTCGACGCCATTCTGTTTAACACTTTTGATCATCCTTATTTCTTTTTTAGTTTGTATAAGTATACATATATATCAGGCTCAATAAATTTTTTGTAGGACAATTAACCATATGAGTTCTACCTGTAGAAAAATAATCATAGATCTCAGATTCATCTATGTTTCTATCATATTAAAACATCTTTCAGTTCTGTGGTGCCTGGGTGGCTCAGTCAGTTAAATGACCAACTCTTGATTTTGGCTCAGGTCTCGATGTCAGAGTTGTGATTTGAGCCCTGCACTGGGCTCCACACATGGAGTCTACTTAAAAACAAACAAACAAACAAACAAAACTTTCAATTCAATACTTTAAGATTTACTTGCCAAGGGCTAACTATATATGAAATACCTTTCTAGTTTTAATTGTTCCTTTGTTATTTTACAACACTTCTTAAATGTGGAAGTTGCTAGCCTTTGCTTTCAAAGCTGACAACTTGTTTTAGACTTCAGTATATGACATGGAATTTGTCCAGTAGTTAACATAATTCAGAGTATTCTAAAGAAAGCAGTTGTAATTCCTTACATTTCTCTTTTCTATGAAAAAAAGTGAAATAAGGGGCGCCTGGGTGGCTCAGTCATTAAGGGTCTGCCTTTGGCTCAGGTCGTGATCCCAGGGTGCTGGGATTGAGCCCCACATCAGGCTCCCTGCTCAGCTGGAAGCCTGCTTCTCCCTCTCCCACTCCCCCTGCTGGTGTTCCCTCTCTCACTCTGTCTCTCTCTGTCAAATAAATAAATAAAATCTTAAAAAAAAAGTGAAATAAGATATAATGTTAATTTTGCGCAATATACGTTGTAATGTCTTATCTTGTATATATACAGTTTTGTAATTCTTTAACATAAAACTTCAGGCAATATCCATGACTCTTAATATAAAGATATACATATTTTTTCAGACCAATTATAATTCAAAACTTGTTTAAAACAGTGGCTACTAACATAGTATCTGTCTAAATGGTACATAGGCCAATTGCAAGTATTATATTCAAAAGCGTAATTTCCATTTTTTCAGTGGTAGGAGAATGAAAATTCAGGGATGAGATTCAGGACAACAGGGTAGAACAGCTAAATCAGTTAAAGTTAGAGAGGCATTTCATATAAAATGAGGAGCGTGTCATTATCACAAGTCTTGGAGAAAGAAGCCAGGTTATCAAGCCCTGGTGGGAAAAAAAAGGTTTAAAATCCATGTAGGAAAGCAATATTTTGCATTTCTTGTTTGGTTGGTTGTTTTTTTAATTTAGAAATTCAAGCCAAACAGAGAGTAGGAGGGAAAAATTGACAGATTATATTATATATATGTATAATATATATGTATTATGTATTATATATGTATATTATGTATTATATGTATGTATGTGTGCATGTACGTATGTATGTATATACAGGATTCTGCATAGGGAAGGCTAAATCAGGCCATAAATGGATTCTCCTATTAGGCACAACTTGCAGTTTGAAATTCAAGATGTATGCCCTCAAGCAAAGAGTAGGAAAGGAGTTTGGTCTCTGAGACACATACTAATTTCTCAGGCACTAGAAGAGACAAATATGTCCACAAAATAGCACCAACAGAGTATTTGTATCAAAAACAAAAGGACTTTCTCATCTCATCCTCATGGTGTACTGAGATACCCGTGTAACCAATAAGAGTCTTGAGGTTTGTAAGTACCACTTTATAAAGTCAGAATTATGTTTGGACTGGTAATTACAGCAGGAGAAAAAGTCCACTGAGTATTCTATAAATTTCTGATAATATTTTTGTTTCAAGTTTACTGAGGTATAATTGACACATAAAATTTAAGATATTTAAAGTGTGTATCATGGTGATTTGATGTGTATACATTGTGAAAGAATTCCCCTATCTAGTTAATTAACACACCTATCCCCTCACGTATTTATCTTCTTGTGTGTGAGAGAGAGAACATTTAATTTATACTCTTAGAATTTTTGTAAAATTTCAATTCTACAATGCAATGTTGTCAACTATAGTCACCATGTTATACATTCATCCTCAGAACTTACTCATAGCTGAAAGTTTGTACCCTTTCACCAAACTCTCCCTCTTTCTCTCACCCTCCAGGTAACCACTTTCTTACTGTCTGTTTCTATAAGTTGGATTTTTTTTACATCTCACATATAAGTAATATCATACAGTATTTGTCTTTCTCTGTCTGACTTATCTCACCTTGCTTAATGCCCTCAATGTCCAACCATGTTGGCAAATGGCAACTGCCAAATGGCAGGATTTCCTTCACTCTCATGACTGAATGATATTCCATTATATTTACATACCACATCTTCTTTATACATTTATCTCTTGGTGGATTGTTAAGTTGTTTCCACATCTTGGCTATTATGAATAATACAGATGTGAACATAAGACTGCATATATCCCTTTGATATCTTGTTTTCATTTCCTTTGGATATTTACCCAGAAGTGGGATTCCCAATCATGTGGTAGTTCCATTTTTAATTTTCTGAGGAACCTCTATATTGTCTTCTAGAGTGGCTGAACCAATTCATATCCCCACCAAGAACATCCAAATATTCCTTTTCTCTACACCCTTGACATTTGTTAACCCTTCTTAATGATAACAATTCTAACAGCTGTGTGGTGATATTGAAGTTTTGATTTGCATTCATAATGACTAATGATGTTGAGCATCTTTTCATATAGCTGTTAGCCATTTGTAGGTCTTCTTTGAAAAAAATGTCTATTCAGGTCCCCTGCTCATTTTTTAATTAGATTGTTTTTGTGCTATTTAGGTGTTCTTTATAATTTTGTATATTAACTCCCTATCAGATAAATGATTTGCAAAGAAATAAAAGGCATCTAAATTTCAAAAGAAAGAAAAAAAACTACCTCTAGTTGTAGATAACCTGATATATACAGAAAACCCTAAAGACGCTGCCGAAAAAGCTCTCAGAAGAATAAACAAATTCAGTAAATTAGTAGGATACAAAATCAATATACAAAAATCAGTTGTATTTGCATACACTAATAATGAACGATCAGAAAAATATATTGATAAAACAATGTCATTTACAATTGCATCAAAGAAATAAAATACCTAGAAGTAAATTTAATTAAGGAGGTGAAAGATTTGTACACTGAAACCTATAAGACATTAATGAAAAATTGCAGAAGATACAAATAAGTGGAAAGACATTCCTGCACATATATTGGAAGAATTAATATTGTTAAAATGTCCATGTTACCCAGAGCGATCTATAGATTCAGTGCAATCCTTATCAAAATTCCAATACCATTTTTCACAGAAAGAGAACAAACAATTTTAAAATCTATATGGAACCATAAAAGACCCCAAATAGCCAAAGCAATCTTTGAAAGGAAGAACAAAGCTGAAGACATTGCATTTCCTGATTTCATACTGTATTCCAAAGTGACAATAATCAAAACAGTAGGGTATTGGCATAAATACAGACACATAGATCAATAGAACAGAATAGAGAGCCCAGAAATAAGCCTGTATGTATATGGTCAATTAATTTATGACAAAGGAACCAAGAAAATACAATGAGGAAAAGACAAGCTTTTCAATAAATGGTGTTGAGAAAACTATACAGCCACATGCAAAAAAAAAAAAAATGAAACTGGACCACTGTCTTAAACCATACACAAAAAATCAATACAGAATAAAGACTTGAACATAAGACCTGAAATATGCAACTCCTAGAAGAAAGGATAGAGGGTAAGCTCCTTTACATCAGTCTTCTCAATGATTTTTTGGATTTGACAACAAAAGCCAAGGCAACAAAAACAAAATAAACAAGTGGGACTATATCCAAGTAAAAAGCTTCTGTACAGCAAAGGAAACCATCAGCAAAATGAAAAGGCAACCTACAGAATGGGAGAAGATATTTGCAAATCCAGTAAGTTTCATAAAAATAACCCTTGTTTTGCAAGGTATATGAGGGAATCACAAACATCTATTAAAGAATATATGTGGGGCGCCTCGGTGGCCCAGTCATTTGAGCGACTGATTCTTGATTTCAGCTCAGGTTGTGATCTCTGGATCATGAAATTCAGCCCGATGTGGGACTCCATGCTTTGCAGAGTCTCCCTGGGATTTTTCTCTCCCTCTCCCCCTACTCCTGGCCCCTGCTCTCTCTCTCTCTCAAATAAATAAATAAGTCTTTTAAAAAGATTATATGTATTTTTATGGACTCATACATACAGGCGTATATATAGCCATATTATTATGCATACATTTTTGTTTTAATTTTTTCCTGAGTACTATGCACTTAATACAATTGCCTCACTTATTTTGAAAATAAAAAAACATAAGCTAAGTTTGTAAATAAATTTCCTGAAGAAAAAGTCATTTGTTTCCTGACGACCACTGATTTTCCCCATTTTTTGTTTACGTGGATTTAATATTATTCTTGAGAATCCAAACACATCAACTGTCTTGCTCTCCTACACTTTCCCATATTTATCTGTAGGTGAAACTAGTTGTCATAGCTGGACTACTTTTCTGATGCTTAGCTTGACCATTTCTCAACTGCTGCTTTTGATAAAAGACATAATCATCTGGGAAATATAAATGCAGTTTCTGGAGAGAGCTGAGTTCTTCTGAGAATGATTGCCTGGTGGGCCAAGTTCTGTCATCCAAACCTGACAGGCAGTTCACACTGGAATACATGTTTAAGGGTGTGGGAATATGCAGACAGATTTTATCCTTTGTGTTTAACTTGGCAGTCTTTGTCCTCACTGCTCACTGCATTGTTTTTAGAACAATGACATCTTCTTACATGATTCACATGACTAAGTTTTTAATAGAAAAACCTGCTGGTTTTCATAAGATTTGGGAAAAAAAGGATGGAGAGGGAGGCTGTTATAAAGTTTTTGTCCATTTTCAAACCAAGCAATAAATTTAAAAAGCTGTATGTCCAACATGCATCACAAATGGAGAAGTGCTGAAATGTGTTCAAATTAATTTTCAATGCAATGGAAAAAATACAAGAAGTGAAATATCAGCTTCTGCATTTTCTCTTTTCGTTCCCCAGAATTTCTCTTTTTAATTTACTGTCCACTAAACTTATTTTTTTTTAATTTTATTTTTATTATTTGCCCAAGGGGTACAGGTCTGTGAATCATCAGGCTTACATCTTTCACAGCATTCACCAAAGCACAAACCCTCCCCAATAAACTTATTAATTACAACTCCTTTCTTAGCTTTGTTGCCACAAACATGGTTATATTATTCGGATAAAGAAAAAAATACTATAAGGGAGAATTAGGTTCTGATACATGCTACAACATAGATGAAGCTTGAAGACATTCTGCTAATTGAAATAAGCTAGACACAAAAAGAATCAATATTGTCTGATTCCACCAAGTGAGATGCCTTGAATAGTCAGAATTTCTCTTACATTTATAGAGACAGAAGGTGGGGTAGTGGGGCTTGAGGGTAAGCAGAATGGGAAGTTACTGTTTAATGGATGCAGAATTTCAGTTTGAGATGATACAGAAGTTTTAGGGATGGATAGTGGTGGTGGTTACACAACAATGTAGATGTACTTAAAATGGTAAATTTTTAAAAAATGGTATATTTTACCGCATTGAAAAAAGAGAGAGAATAAAAGCATAAAACAAATGAAAACATTTTAGACCATATTCTAATCTCCTAATTTTCAAGAAAGAAATTTTTTCTTATTTTTCCATCTTCTCTGTCTTGATAATTAAAACTTAATGGCCTTAATTGAATAAGTAGTAACATGCTATGTTACCAAATTTAATATAACAGCAACAATAAATCAACAAAACCTACTTTGAGTATTCCTAAGCCTTTACCCTTTAAATAATGTATATCTAACAAAGTAAATTTGTAAGAATAAAAAGAACAAAATGAAAGTTGCTATCATCCAATTTTCCAACTTCCAGCTCCATTGGGTTTATAATGGAGCTTTAATGGGAAAATATTTATGATCGTCCAGGAAAAGAGAAGATACAGAGAATGGTTTCCATGTGGCTGGTGGGCACTGAAAGAACAGAGGGTTATTTGAAGAGCTTCTTGAAAATTTTCTAGAGAAATTGGAATTTTATATGTTCCACAAGAAAGAGGACCTGTGCCAGTTCCCCCACATTACCCAGTGAGGTGGCACACTTCAGAGAGAATATCTGTGTAGTGCCCCTAGAGAGGGTAGACCACAGTGTTGTCTCAAAAGTGTCAGAATCACCCAAGGTTAAGGGATAAGTGTGTTTAAAGCACAGCATGCCATTAGTGACCATGCAGAGAGATCAGATGTTCTTCTTCAAAGTCTTAAATTTATTAGACCCACAACATTTATACTATTCTCAATAGAATAGATGTGATATCTGAGAATGACAAAATCCAATTTCCCATAAGCCCAGGAAGTGAATTTTTTGAGTTGTAGATTAAATCTAACTTAAAAAAATAGAAGAATTCTTACTTTTTTTTACTCCATGGTAGAGTAAATTTTAGGGTCATTGAATGAGTTTACTTTTACTTGAAAAAATTATTAAACTTATGTTCTATCTTATTATCCTTGATTTCTAATGATTCTTTTGAAAATTGATTTAATTTATTTGGAAATAGGAGCCACGAAATTTATGAAATACCATCTTAAGTTAGCTGCCTGTGAAGTCATAATTATGTTTGATTCTAAAGTGCAGTAAATTTCTATTAAACTAGTGTTTTTATTTTGGTATTATTTTCCTTCTGTCCTATGAATTGTTTTTTACCTGGTCTTCCTTGTTTTTATTTCTCTTTTAATTATAAGTTATCTCCAATCATTTTTGAAAATATAACAGTATAGGGGCACCTGGGTGGTTAAGCTTCCTACTCTTGATTTCTGCTCAGGTCATGATCTCAGGGTGGTGAGTTCAAGCCCTGAGTCAGGAGTTGACTTGGAACTCTCTCTCTCCCTCTCCGTCTGCCCTTACCCCCACTGGCACAGGTGTGCGCTGTCTCCCTCTCTCAAATACATAAATAAATGAAATCTTAAAAAAAAAGAAAATATAGCAATATAAATAAAAAACAAGCAAACATTAAGCAGTTTGAACTGATTTCCTTTGAAATATATGTGTTGGTATCTGCTTCTAGCAACAAAGAATCTGTTTATATTCTCTGTGTTTATATATTTATCTGACATTCTGCTTTCCTTTTAGGCAATGCTTTTCTTCCTTTTTACTTTTCTGTCAGTATTATTAGATGATAAGTTTGTGAGTTTTTTAAACTATTAAATGAGATAGTGCTATATTTAGTACTTTTCTTTTTGTAGTAACAAAAAAGAAGAGTGAATTGGATTCAAATCTGGGCTTTACCACTTTTGAGCTGTATAACTCACAGGTTTATTTAACATCTCAAGCTGTAATTGGGGATTTCTCGACCTACAGAACACTGGTTCCTTATGTTCCATATGTTCAGATCTCAATGAAACAATTCAGATGATGCTATATATTTCTTATTTTATTACAAATTTATGTGTTAGTGCTGCTTGTTACTTTCAATGTTAATAGAAAAATTAATATAAATATATCTTGAACAATTTGGATTATGCTTTTAATTCTCTGTTTACTGTTCTAAGATTCATTCTGTTTCTAATTACTATTGTCTTGTGAAAAAAATTATCCAAGTTTTATGAAAAAGAAAATTAATGACTTTAATATGTAATTTTTTCTATGTACCAATTGAATGGAAAATAATCGTAGGATGTTAAGTGGAGAAAAAAAGGCTTTTGTCCTCCATAATAAGAAATGTGGTATAAAAATTAAATATGCTGCACACAAAAGTATAAGCATCTGAACTAAAAACAAACAAAAAGTTATGCTTCAACAATAGATACCATATTTAATTTCTGAAGCCTGATATAGTTTCAGCTTAATTATATGATCTTTTAAATTAAATTAATGTCAGTTTGAGTATTATTGATTACATAGTTGTTTATGGACATTTGTTTTATAGTTACAAAATATTTATGTTCCAAGAATTAAATCTAATTTTATCATCTATATATATTTAAGTAACATGTTATGTAATTATTTATATCAGCCCTGGAAGTCAACTAGAATTTTTTTGTTTTAAAGTGCCTTAGTGTCCTCATCAAAAAATCAACCAAATATTCCCTATCTTTCAGGGATGTGAGAGTTAAATGAGACATAGCAGGCAATCAACGCAAACTCATTCCCTTTACTTATTTATAAATATCACTTACTCCCTATGGCTTTTATTTCATTCTCTGTTTTCATAAGTAAAGTCAATATGAACAAAACCAAATGTAGAACAAGATTTTTTAAAATATTAATGCCGTGTTCCAGATTAGGCTAAATTTTGGCATGATACNTTTTTTTAAAGATTTTATTTATTTATTTGACACAGAGAGAGAGATTATTTGACACAGAGAGGCAGGCAGAGAGAGAGGAGAGAGGAGAGAGGAGGAAGCAGGCTCCCTGCCGAGCAGAGAGCCCGATGCGGGCCTCGATCCCAGGACCCTGGGATCATGACCTGAGCCGAAGGCAGCGGCTTTAACCCACTGAGCCACCCAGGCGCCCTAGAACAAGATTTTTTAAAATATTAATGCCGTGTTCCAGATTAGGCTAAATTTTGGCATGATACAAATGATCCCCAAGCCCTCAGTGACTTTCAGCAACAAAGGTTTAATTTCTCACCCACTTGCCCAGCATAGGTTGACGGTATATCTGCATTTTGCTGGGACTCAGAGGATTACTCTAACATGGAGAAAAAAAGGAACCATGTAGGAAACACTCAGTGGCTCCTGAAGCTTCTCCTTGGAAATGGAACACCTCATGGCTTCTGTCACTGTATTGACCAAAGCGAGTTACATGGCCACCTCTGGCATCAGTGGGGCAGGGAAGTCTAAGCCTTTTCTAAGGGGGGGACACCACAGAGAGCTACTCACATGAGGAGGTTCTAAAGAGAGGCATCAAATATTTACATGATAATCAGCTATTCCAGTTATTATAGGAGTTTATTATCTTGGCAAATGATAATAATAGTGCAAATCATTCCTTGCTATTTGCCTTAGAGCAGTAACAGGAGGATAAATTTTTAAATGACATATATAAACATTTTAAGGATTTCACAAAATTAAAAAAACATGCTTTATAAACTAAAAGTTATACTTTCTCAACTTCTTTTTTTAAACTTTAAAAAATAATTAGCTCCATTGGAAAATAATTTATATATATGAATGTTGAATTTTATTTAATATAAAATTTTACATAAATTATATTTTTCTAGATTTGCTTAAGTGAAAATTCCACCTTTAAAGTTTTAAAAAAGGTTCTTTTTTTGTTGTTTTTCTCTGGAATTCATGCATTCTATTATAAGTTTCAAAGTTTAGGGATGATAACATTAGTTACTTTTAATAATCTTTTCTTTCTAGGATAAAACAATGAAAAACTCTTTGTATTATAATGGAATTATTCCAGGCTTTGGAAAATGGGACCATTGCTGGACCAGCATTCCTAGGAATCTCAAGGATACTCTAGTCAGTTATTAAAGATACCAACTCATAAGAACCTGTGGATCTAAGTATGGATTACTAATTTGCTTTTGTTATTCATTTGAAATCTCTATAATGGTCTACTCAATTACCTTATAGTTCTATTCCTGCAGACCAGTTTCCTACTAATTTATTCATATAAATTAATTCCTACTAATGCATTTATATTCGACAACTGAATTTCCTTTCTTTTTTTTTGCTGGATTTCTCTTTATTGGGTCTTAGATCATAAAAGGAGATAAAAGTATCTTCCCTTACAATTTTAGAGAACCAAAAATTTTTAAATAATATTTCTGACATCTAAATCCAAGTTAGCATATTTAAATTAAATACCATGCCTTGGCTCATTAAATTAGGTATAAAAATGAAACAAAAGTCAGAAGCTTATTTTTGCATTTCAAAACCTATGAAATAGTAGTTTTATTACCATTTTAAACTTGTTTGCAAAGTACAACCAATTTTCTATGCAGTACATAAGATGGCTCAGTCCATTTCGGCTCTGTAACAAAATGCTATAGATTGGATGGCTTATAAATAAGAAAATTATTTCTCACAGTTCTGGAGGCTGGGAAGTCAAAGATCAAGTTGCCAGTATGGTCATGTCCCAGTGAGGATCCCTTTTCTGTCCATAGCCCTCATTTTTTCCCTCTGTCGCCATGTGGACAAAGCAGCTAGGGAGCACTCTAGGATCTCTGTAGCATACATGTAGCTGTCCAGTTATCCCAACACTATTTGTGGAAGACACTGTCTTTTTCTCATTGGATATTCTTGCATTCTTTGTCAACGATTAATAGTCCATGGGGCGCCTGGGTGGCTTAGTGGGTTAAAGCCTTTGCCTTTGGCTCAGGTCATGATCTCAGGGTCCTGGGATCAAGACCCGCATTGGGCTCTCTGCTCAGTGGGGAGCCTGCTTTCTCCTCTCTCTCTGCCTGCTTCTCTGCCTACTTGTTATCTCTCTCTGTCAAATAAATAAATAAAATCTTTAAAAAGATTTCTAAAAAAATATTAATAGTCCATAGAAGCATGAATTTATTTCTGGGTTCTCTGTTCTGTTCTATTAATATATGTGTCTATTTTGTGCCAGTACTATACTTTTTTGATTACTACAGGTTTGTAATATACCTAGAAATCTGGGATTATGATACCCCAAGTTTTATTCTTTTTCAAGATGACTTTGGCTATTCAGGGTCTTTTGTGATTCCATACAAATTTTTGGATTATCTGTTCTAATGCCATGAAAAATGCTGTTGGTATTTTCATAGTGATTGCATTAAATTTGTAGATTGCTTTAGGTGATATGCATGTTTTAACAATATTTGTTCTTCCAATCATCAGTGTTTTACAGAGTACATGTCTTTCACCTCCTTAGTTAAGTTTATTCCTAGGATATTTTATTATTTTTGGTGAAATTGTAAATAGGATTGTTTTCTTAATTTCTCTTTCTGCTACTTCATTATTAGTATATGAAAATGCAACAGATTTCTATATAGTGATTTTGTGCCCTGAAACTACTGTCAGTGAAGTTCAGGAGTCTCTAGGATTTTCTATATATAGTATCATGTTATCTGCAAATAGTGAGAATTTTACTTCTAGCAATTTGGATATATTTTCTTTTCCTTCTCTGATTACTGTGGCTAGGGCTTCCAGTACTATGTCGAAAAGAATTGGTAAGAGAGACATCTTTGTCTTGTTCCTTATCTTAGGGGAAATGCTTTTAGTTTCTCACTATTGAGTCTGATGTTAGCTGTAGGATTTTCATATAAGGCTTTTATTATGTTGAGAAATATTCTTTCTCAACCTACTTTGTTGAAGGTTTTTATCATGAATGGATGTTGTACATTGTCAAATGTTGTATACTGTGTCAGTTGCATCTTATTACAATTATATGGTTTTTATCCTTTCTTTTGTTGATATGTATCATGTCGATTGGTTTGTGATTATTAAACCATTCTTGAATCTCAGGAATTAATCCCCCTTAGTTGTAGTGTATGATCTTATTAATGTATCGTTGGATTCAGTTTGCTAGTATTTGGTTGAGGATTTTGCATGTGTGCTCATCAGAGGTATTGACTGTAGTTCTTTTTTGTAGTGCCTTTACCTTGTTTTAATATCAGGGTAATGCTGACCTCATGGAATGAATTTGGAAGCTTATTGTCCTCTTCTATTTTTCGAAATAGTTTGAGAAGAATAAGTATTAACTATTTTTTAAATGTTTGATTGAATTCACCTGTGAAGCCATCTGATCCTGGCCTTTTGTTTGTTGGGAGTTTTTTGATTACTGAATCAATTTTTGTGCTGGTAATCAGTGTGTTTGAATTATATATATATACACACACACATATATAAAAGTGTGTATATATACACACTATATATATAGATAAATGCATTTATATCTATGTACTCTCTATATAAATATATACATTTATATAATATGTATATACTTAATTTTACTGCTTTTGTGCTTCCTACTTTTGGTCTTTCCTTCCACTCAAAGAATCCCCTTTAACATCTCTGGTAAGGCTGGTTTAGTGGTGATGAATTCCTTTAATTATTGTTTACCTGGGAAACTATCTCTCCTTCTATTCTGAATGATAGGCTTGCTGAATAGAGTATTCTTGGTTGCTGGGCTTTTTTCGTTTTTTGTTTGTTTGTTTGTTTGTTTATTTGTTTTGTTTTGTTTTTCCTTTTGGCACTTTGAATATAACGTGCCACTTTCTTCTAGCCTGTAAAGTTTCTGCTGAAAAATCAGCTGATAGCTTTATGAGGTTTCCCTGGTAATTTTCTTTTTTCTTGGTGCTTTTAAAATTCTCTCTTTATCACTACTTTTTGCCATTTTAATTACTATGTGTCTTGGTGTGTAATTCCTTGGGTTGATTTTGTTGGGTACTTTCTCTGTGTCCTAGATCTGAATTTCTATTTCCTTTCCAAGGCTAGGGCAGTTTTAGCTATTATTTCTTCAAGTAAGTTTTCTTCCCCCTTTACTCTCTCTTTTACTTCTGGGATTCCTATAATGTGAATGTTGTTACACTTGATGGGGTTGCTGAGTAGTTCACTTAATCTATTCTCATTTTTTATTATTTTTTTCTTTCTCCCATTCAGTTTGATTGCTTTCCATTACTGTATTCAAGATCACTGATCCATTCTTCTGCTTTCTCTAGTCTACTATTTGTTATATCTAGTGTATTTTTAATTTTAGTTATTGAGTTCTTCATCTCTGATTGGTTCTTTTTTATGTTTTTATGTTTGTTGAGGGTCTCACTGAGGTCCTCCACTCTTTTCTCAAGTCCAGTGAGTATGTTTATGACCATTAATTTAAATTTTCTATCAGGCACACTTATCTCCATTTTATTTAGCTCTCTTGCTATGATTTTGTTCTGTTATCTCATTTGGGACATATTCCTCTGTCTCCATATTTTGTCTAATTCTATTTATCTGTTTCTCTGTGTTAAGAAAGTCAGCTATGTTTCCTAACCTTGCAAATACTGGCCACATGAAGAAGATGATACCATATAGTTATATTTTAGGAAAATCACACCAGTGGAGAAATTAGAGCAAGAGCATAGTAAGAGAAGAGTAGCTATAATCTAAGTGAGGTATGATAGGTGCTTGAACTAAGGAATGGCTATAACTTACTTGAACTAAGCAATGGATATAACTAAACAACACCCACATCAGTGTGAATAACCCAGAAAACTGGATAAAAAGATACAGATTCAGAGATATTCAAAAGAAAAAATGAAGGTACTTGGGACAGTTATAGGGAGAGAAGAACAAGAGGAATCTATTTTTTCTACCAAATTGCTTTCACAGATTTTAACATTTAACAGCCTGTGATGGAAAAGTCTAGTTTTTGGGTTCTTACCTCTTCTAATGATGCAAGCATTAAATCTTATCTCTGTCTTCTATCAACCCACATAAAGATGTATAAAAGACACTCCACACTGTGGCACTGTGGAAGCCATATATATTTTGAATCTTAAAGGAACTCAAACTTGTTACAGTTGCAGATTTTAATTACTTTTGGGGAATTAGAATGAGATAAAGATAGAGTTAAATACAGAAACAGAAGTACATGATATATAAATGACTTGTGTGTATTTTGTGTGTATACATAGATACATAAATATATACATATATATGATAAATGGCTTTCTGGGGATTTATTTTTCTTAATGTTTTGTTAAACTCTTCTCTCAAACTCAAATACACAAATACATCCACTTTTATTTTGCAACCCACTCTTATAACTTAGTCAAGTATTTCCTTCCCTTGGATATTCTCTTTCTTCTTCATTATCAATGTCTTCCTCCATACTAGATAATCCACATCAACAAACTTGTAATATTCCAAATATTCCCAACTACAACCACAATATCCCTCATTGCCAATTATTAACTCTCAGCTAACTTCATTGTTCACAAATTCTCTTCTTTGACTCTGTTTCCAGTCCCCAAACTCTCATTAACATTTTATGTTATGAAATATTCAAACTCATGAATACAGGTAAAATAATAATATGAGGGACATTCATAGGCTCTGTACTTTGATTTAACAAATAATCAAGTCATTTCCAATAGAATTGGAATCATATTTAATGGTAAAAGATAGTTATTTTGAAGAATTATGTAAAATGATATAGATATGTAAGTTTTAGCCACATTTGTGTGTATATATGTTAAACACTGCAATTTTTTCTTTTTTTCCTAAATAAATAAATTAATTAATTAATATAAGGAGAGAGAGAGGGATGCTAGGGGCAGAGGGAGAGGGAGAGAGAGAATCTTAAGGAGGATCTACACCCAGCATGGAGCCCAGTGCAGGGCTTGATCTCACAACTCTGTGAGATCATGACCTGAATTGAAGAGTCAGATGCTTAACCAACTGAGCCACCCAAGTGCCCCTCAAATTTTTATTTAAATTCTAGTTTGATAACATACAGTGTAATATTGGTTTTGGGAGTAGAATTCAGTGGTTCATCACTTACATATTAAACACTACAATCTCAAAATGTCTAATGAATTAATCAGATTTTGATTTATCATATGAGTCCCATGATTGGGAAATTGGAATTCTGTATCTTCTTTCTGGCATAACTATAGCCAAAAGCAACCTCTACAATGTTAGGCTTCCCACCCTCACCTCCACCAAGTAGAGTAAGAAGTTAAAAGAAATTTTCAATATGATCTAAAAGCATCAGTATTTTCTATTTCTTTTAAATCTAAATGTTTTCTCTTGGTTAATGCATGTATTAACCATGTATTGACATGATTAATACAGTGGCATTACTTTAGGAGCTCATCTTTCTCTTTTTAAAGATTTCAGATGTATTCAACAAAACTGTCATATGAATAGCAACATTATTTTCACACATTATATTAACTTATTTACTAAGTACATTGCATAACTGCAGCTTGCACAATATACATAAAGGCTTTCAAGATTTTTTCAGCAATCAAATGAGTGTAAGGGGAACCTTCTAGTCACATGTGTTTTGGTTTGCATATTAAATATTATATTTTTATGTAGGAAGTAGAGGATTTTGGTCAATTTGGTGAATTTATTAGATAGTGATCAGTTATGGCAGTCTTTACTGTAAGAATAATAAACATAAAAAAGAACTTGTTATGAGCCTTCAAATAGATTAACTCACCCAATTTTCTCAACAATATCATGTAGTCTCCATCATTATGCTCTACTTCACAGATAAGGAAATGGTTACACATAGAGATTTGTGTTTCAGTAAATGTTAATAAATATTCTTTTGTGTGTGTATGTCAATTTGTTTTTGATGAAAAGTATAAGGAGAGAAGTCCAAGCCATAATAAACCAACCAATAGATATATACTTTTGTTAAGTCTTCAGTATGCTCCTAAATGAAAACAAAGCAGTTTCTGGCTATATCATGCAATCTCATTCATTATTGTAGAAAAGAAATTTTCTTAGTGGTTGTTGGAAGAGGTTCATGATCCTCTACCACTGTCCTCAAAGTTTGGACTTGTGTTTGAACTGAAAATACCATAACAATGGAGGCTTTTAGTAGCATGCTACTGCTCTTCTGTTTTAATTTTTTTATGGTGTGTTTCTTCATACCTTCCCTTTATAAGTAATGCAGCCTTGGGTACAGTTCTTTAAAATCTTTCATGCTTATAAAACCATGAAAATATATCAGATCATGTACAAATTGCTATCCGAAGGTGTTTTTCAAGCTCTTGTCTTATAAATGAAATAAGATACAGGAGTTGATGTCTGTTCACATAAATGGAGAATATTGACAGTATGAAGTGATTTAAATTACCATGAAATCATAGAATTATAAGATAATAGATCTATGAGCCTTGAAAAATGTTCTGTTCAAGCTGCCTGCCTTTAGGCAGGTAAGCTTCTGAAATACTTTGTGAAAACATGTTTCTAGCCTCTTTCTGAATATCTCCAAGCAGAAAAACTCCAAAACCCACCATGGTATCTTATTTGAATGATTAAAAAAAACCTTATGTACAATCAAAATTGACCCTAATTTCTATTAAAAGACTTCATTTTTTTCTTCTTCAGACTAAAAAAACCAAGTCTTTTCATGTTTCTTTTTCAGACCTCTCATTATCTTTCTGATTATTTTGTTACTTGTCACTGTTTCTAAGTTTTTTGGTAATTTTTTAAATGGAAGAGCCAAAATTGAAATTTTTACTAATCAATTTTTTTTTGTAGAATAATGTCACACATTTTGTAGAAAAATGTCACACAATAATGTTGCTCAACCATGTTCATCATGGTGATTTTAAGCAAAACTTAATTGAGTTTTGTTATTTTTTATATATTCCTTCTCTTTTTATGTAACCTTAGTGTCCCCACCACATTAACCATAATTTTATGGTCCCTTACTCAGAGATCAGGAGACTACCTTTTCCTTTGGCAGAGCTACAATTAATTATTTTCCTTTCACAATGGGTCAATAATAATAAAAAAAATTTGGCATTTTTTCCTAACATATTTCAATATGTAATCACTCTTCTCTTTTTTTGGTGTTTATTTAAGATTTGTTTATATTTTTTTTAGAGTTTTTCATGATTAAGTACTTGTTCTTTGTTTCTAAATCCCATGAAATTCCTTCATGGCAATTTTCCTATATTCATTGACTTTTTCAGTTTAAGAATCTTGTCCTCCCTGTAAATATTTACAAATAGGCCATTTTTGTACACTCTGTGATAGGAGACTTCCACTCATTCACATAAGAAAAACAAAGTAGATTTAGAAACGAAGTAGGTAAAATTTTATCATTTCCTCCAACTACAACTGTGGAAAAAAGTAAGACCCTAATTTTGTGTCTATTCTATGGTTTTGTGTTTATACTGTAACTATTTCTGATATGTGAATTTTATGATTGTGAAATATTTACACAGATGAAGTAGTAATGCTCTTTTGAACTTAAAAGAGATTGAAATGCATTCATGGAGAGAAAACCTTTGAAGTACATTATCAAATCTTTAACCTAGGCAGGAAGTAAATTGATACTCAATTTTCAGCAGCATATTGAAGTAGGCAATCAAAATTTGGGGGCCTTAAAGTTGTACTTTGAAGTTTAAGTAGATTACTGGAAGCAAATAAAGATCAGAATATCTCTCTGTCCATCTTAAAGCAAAATGCAAATAAGCTAGACTTCAGAACTGCTACTCTAAATATCTGCCTCTTAGGTTCAATTTTAGTTTCTTAAATCTTCCCTTTATTTTTTCAGTTATGTGTTCCTTTCATGTTTTCTTATTTTTCCATGTCTGTTTTTTATCCCTGACATTGTCTTCTAGTTTCAAAATTCCTAGCTTGGTGTAGTGAAAGCAAGAGCTTTTGTCTCCTTACCTTCTCTTCAGATAGCACCAAGACAGCAATGTTCTCAGAAATTAAGTGACATAGTTGGGGATCTCTAAAGATCCTAGTTTAGGGATGGGAATAAAATTGCTGCTTAAGATGAGTTACATGGAAAGCAGCATATGCAAGCTATTTTACTAAACAGTAAACAGAAGCAGTTCTGTGTTGAACAAATACAGGCCTCCTATTAGGCAGAGTTGAAATGTTCTCAGGATAACTAGACTCTAGTCATAATAAAAAGTAATTTTTAACCAAACAGAAAGTTATTTGTCTATTTGTCTTTATGAACTGTGTATTTGAACTGTCCTTAATATGCCCATCTATGGGTATATTGGAGCATAACATTGAAATGGTTGGAATCTGCACTTGGAAAAAAACGTAAAAAGGAAATCGTGTTGCTAAAAATGATATTGCTCAAATAGACAGCATTCTAATTCTTACCACTTGAATTACATATCGTTCTTACATTTATTTTACATTTTTTTCTTTTTCTTTTCCCCTCCCTCTTCCAACTGAGTTTAACAAATTCTTGTTGAATATTTTTACAAAGTTGTTGCACATATATATCAAGCTCAGTGTATTAAAAACTAAGCTTACATTTTCTTCTGAAAATTTTCTCTTCATCCTGTGTTTTGTAATTCAGGTAATGACATCATCATTATCCATTCAAATGCATCACCTTGAAAGAAATTACTCTTCCTTCCTTCCTTCCTCCCTCCCTCCCGCCCTTCTTTTCTTTCTTTCTTTTTCTCTTTCTTTCTTTCTTTTCCTTCCTTCCTTCCTTCCTTTTTCTCTCTCTCTCTCTCCCCTCTCTCTCTCTCTCTCTCTCTTTCTTTCATCTATCTCAAGTTAAAATTCTTAGAAAAAACACAGTCAAATTTATATCAGGTATACCTAGGATCAACCAAATGTGGCCAAGACACATGCTATAAAAATTTAAAATAGGGAAAGAGATAGGAATGATGTTCCAGAAGTTGGGAATGGTATTAAGATGATAAGCCAGTTAATGTCATCTACTATAGGAGTCCTAATAAAAAAGGGTAATTTAAGCAAGAAAAATCATGTTTCTTGAGTTGTGAAAGGTATGTTTGCCAGTAAGAAATTGTGCTATATTAGAAATTTAAATGTGTCTCTTTTGGAAGAGTCAGGGCAATTGAGAATTTCTTCTGTTCTCCATATTCCAGCTTAGCATCCCCAGTTTTTCTCCTCCTTCCTGAAAATCAGGAGCAAGCTTCTACGAAAAATGACTTTATTTCACATCTAAGTATCTTATTATCCATTGCTCTAAGGTAGAATAAAGTATGCCACTTTTAAACTAGAATATTAAAAAAAAGATAAAACTTACAAGCCTATTGCTGAAAGCCAGATGAGAAACAAAATCCAGACTTATGTATTAGGACAAGATTTCTGACTTTATATATTATGCAGTGAATTCCCTCAAATGTAAGTAATTCAAAAGCTAAGTAACTGCATTTCCAGAAATTCTCCATGTCTGTCAAAGGGAGAACTTGATATTCAACTTCTAAGGCACTCTCACCATCTCTGTTCCTGCTCCAGTAGGAAAAGAATGAAACAAATCCAGTGGCTCAATAGGTCTACACCTGAAGGGCAATGGGCTGCTATATAGGAAGCAGAAAGTGGTAATCCTAAGGAAGTGAATAAACTCAGTTTATTCATAAAGTGCTCATGTATGGGCATATAAAGATTGTCTTAGATCTCTTGAGTTAGAGTAATACAGTAGCCATTGCCAGGCTTATCTTAAACATTTGTTATGCACACGTCAGGAACCTGCTCTGAGAAGATTTGAACAGCTGGGTTTCTGTCCAAAAAGCAAATCTCTCAAGCTTGACAGACTTTTTATATGTTGGTTCAGAGGTCCCAAGGTACAAGTTTTGAAAGAGCAAGAAAGTGTCACATGGGAGTCATCACTTTTGACCTACCCTCTCTAATAATGTTGTATCATTTTTGCTTCATTCTTTTGATCAAAGCAGTTGCAAAGGACCCCCATATTCAAGGAGAGGGAATATAGACATTACATATTGACAGGAGGGTCTCAATTTTACATTATTAAAAAAAAGCATGTAGGATTGTATCTACCTTGATGGCCACTTAGAAAAATATAATCTTCCAAGGAAAACTTTCCTAGAATGATTTTCATACAAAGAGAATAAGAAATGGAATATGGGTATGGAGAATCCTTATGCTATTTGTATTTTAGATTCTCATTGATCCTGAGGCAAAACTGTATTCCTACCATTCTCCCACAGGATTTTTATAAACTTCTTGCCTAATGTAATGCAATTTATAGGGTTTTCACTAATTCAACTCCCTAAGCCCCATCTTGAGTGTCCTGATTTTAAATAACTAGTGTCCTCCTAGACATCCATCTCTGGAAATGGAAATGAAAAATCCAGCTTATCCCAGACTAAATTCACCATCTTTCCAGACTAATTTCACCATCATTCACCCACTCTTCTTCCTGCCTTCCTTGTAACCTTCAATAGTCATGGATTCCCAACCATAGATGTAAAATAACCTCTCAACAAAGGCATATACACATCCATCCTGCTCTGTTCTGTCTTCTTTCAGATCCTTTGTGTTTATTTTGTAGCATTCCATCAACAGCCATACAAAATAGCCAATTCTCATAGAACTCAACATTGGTGGCTGGTCAGTATTGAATACCAAATATAAAAATGTCTATTTTACCAACCACTTTACTTGCCTATCATAAAATACTATTTTTACAGTCCAAGAAAATAATAATAAATATTTATAATAATAAGTCAGCTGACACTGACTGCCAGACTTGTTGCTGGGTAATATAAATATACAAAATGAACTAATTTAATTTAATTTACATCGTGGGACGTGGGGACAATAGCTATGCCAATTTACCAAGAAAAAAACTTTGGTCTATCCCAGACTATGATGACTAACTGTCCAGGTTTACTCAGGACTGAGAAATTTCTTGGGACATGGGACTCCCACAGTGCTAAAATCGAGACCTTCCCAGGCAACCTGAGATGGTTTATTACTATACTGTTGCTTAAAGCAAAGTAAAACTCACTTGCTGAATCTAAAGGCCAAGAATATAACCACTATGCAATTTTACTTTTTATGGGATATAAGGATTTTCATTCTTCATTCATTTTGACTTAATCATTTCCATAATCTTGAGCCTCTTTCTTGAAATTTTCTAATTCCAGAAACCCATTCTCTCTCAGGATTGTTTGCTGTCAGTAAACAAAACTCAGCATTAGTTAGTTTAATTCATAGAGAAAGTCTTAGCATTTAATCAACTGATTGCTGAAAGGAAATTAAATAATATCAAAGGTTCATTTAAAAATTTATTTAGATATCTTAAAAAGCAGTTTTGTTTTTTTTTAATTTTATTTTTATTATTTGCCCAAGGGGTACAGGTCTGTGAATCATCAGGCTTACATCTTTCACAGCATTCACCAAAGCACAAACCCTCCCCAATGTCCATAAGCTCTGGGTCAACACTTTCTTTCTATAGTCAAATAGAAAACAATCTGAATTTCCATATTAGTAATGGTTAAAACTGCAAAGGTCTTGCTCAACATTCCTAGAAGTTCCTAGCCAATGCTTATCATCTTACAGTTGTTTTTAATCACAGCTCAGAAACCTGCTCCAAGATTTTCTACTCTCCCCTGAAATACTGCAGCTTCCTCCATGCTGATATAGCAAAAAGACAGTGCGGAAAGACAACCTCACTCCCCAAACTTTGACAGACTGATAGTGTTACTGAAGTTTGAGAAGGGGAATTATAACCCATGATGATTAGATCTCAGACATCACTGCTCTTAAAATATGTTAGACATGTCTAGTCCAGTAGGTTTTCCTACTGTCCCTCAAACTTGATCCTGTTGAGTCCCATTCCCTCTCAGTTCAGAATCTCTTTCTCACATTTCCTCTCCCCTGAGGCCCAAATATTAGATAAAGCTATGAATCAGTTATCACCTTAATAATGACATGCCCAAGAAAGACACCTCTTTATCCTTTATTTGGTTACTCGATGCTTCTTCCTCTATCCGTCAGACTAGATTATGGTCTTTCCCTTTACATACACAAAAAATTCAATAATGTATTTTCCAAATTAAGTTCAGTCATCACTCAAAGTCAAACTCTGCTTCATACCATTTGGAAAAGTAGCTACAAGAAGCAATTTAGGATAAATTTTTAAAAATTCCTATAACAGGAAAAGGATGAATTACTATGATTTCAGTGAAAGCATCTGGAGGAAGTAAAGAAACAAAATTGGACTACACTTTCAGGAGGGTTGCTTCAGACAGAAAATACATAGATTTGGCATCAGCTGACCAGGGACAGGTTTTTTATTTAGGGTTTTTTTCTTTTCTTTTTCTTGTTTCTTTGCTTTGCTTTGAAGGATGTTTCTTAAGTTAAAGGAAAACATGAAAGTAAAGGATATATGAAAAGTTATGTAAAAGTAAAGAAAGAAAAGAAGGGCTTTTTGAGAGGCAGTGACTCATCACTTCTGCTTAGAAGTCAGTAGTTTTCTCTTTAGTTCAACTGTTCTGGGATAGGAACAGAGAAATGGAAATTTGATTCAGGCTACGGAATTTATAAAGCATATTCAGCAAAATTATGAGGAAATTAAGGGGATTTGAAAAAGAGGAAAAAAAAAATAAGGGCTGACCTGAGGTGTACAAGTAGGATAAATAAGAAAGCAAGGCCATGACTAATAAACTGAAGGAAAATGAAGACTAGACTTGAAATCCCAATGTATCAGAGTATCTATAATGAAAATGGGAAAAATCAAAAGAGCTAGAGGGAGAGGAGACAGCAAGCAGATGGTGGAATATCCAAGTTTAAGATTTAGAATTTAGGATGCCTACGGATAGAAGACAAAATATTATTCTATTTTGTTCATATGTGTATGTCTAGCTCCTAGAAGAGTGACATGATCAAGAAATGTTTATTGACTGAGATTAAGTTTATCACACTATAAGAGTTATAAGAAGAGATTATCATTATAGATGATGTTTCAGATACCACCTTAGGGCTTTTTTAAATCAATAAACTTCAAAATTATATTCATCCTACCAGAATCAAATATTTTCTACAAGTGGTACAGTTTTTCTAATTAAAAAATCAAAAACAATAACTATGTAAAGAAAAAATCTCTTTAACATAAAAAAAGAATGATCCTGGGTTTAATATGAGTGCTCTGGAGTAAGAAACTCCGTCCAAATTCATGTATGCCATCTCAGTATAGAATCTGCAAGCCATTAATCTCAGCAATTTATAAAGTTTGTTTCCATGAATGAACTCTAGTTTTTCTTCTTGACTCACCTTTTTAAAATTATTGAACTGAGTGAAAGTATTCTCCATTGATACTATGGCCTGTTAATATAGTATGATAATTTGGAAAGACAAATACAATCAAGTGTTTTATTTGTTAGGACAATTTGAACTGCACTCCTACTAAAGTGTTTAGCATAATGATATTATTTTCTCACATAACAATAAATCCTTAGAGAGAAAGGCTCTAAGGTTCAGCAGTTCAATGGCTGAGAATCATTTGCTCTCTCCTTCTCCCATTCTCAGCATGTCAGCTCAGCTGTCAGAGGCCACGTTCCTTTAGTAGATTTATCCTCCGGTCAAATCTATTAGGTTTTACCCTATGGACCTGGGGGGTGTGACTGGCCTCCCATGAAATATAATTCAGTGTGGAAAATAAGTTTCTATCTAAGGAAAACTGATGCTCCTTAAGAAAAAATGAAGAGGTGGAATGAATGTTGGATAAGAATCCATAATTTTCTAGTAGGCTCCAATCTGTAGAATTTGAGTAGCAGCTGATCCCAGAAATAAGATAACTGGACAAGGAAAACCAAAGACTAGGAATAAAATATTTTGTATAGAACCAAAAGCAAGAAGCATCCTGGAATTCTCTAGAAGTCGTTAGTGAATGGCATGTGTTTTGTAGAAATTAAGATGGAGTCCATAAAAATGGCAGAAAATGCATTTGGGGTATGAAAAAACATTAGAAATAGTTGTCTAACCACCCTCTGATATAAAGCATGTTTCAGTAATGCACAAATAGAATAAGAGAGGAACAAAGAAATAGCACATCAGAAGCTGGAAAGCAGATGGAGGAACTTTAACTGACTTAAAAGACCTGAGAAATATGAATTCTAAAATAATGTGAGAAAAAGCAACAGTGAATATTTTCTTCAAAAGAGAGACCTAAACAGGTTTGGGGACTGACATCTCTAGATGGTTAGTGAGAGCCCTAAAATGAGTATGGGTGCTTCAAAACTATTTAAAAACTTAAATCCTTGTATCCCCATCCACACTTTTCTGGTTGGTTTTACCTCTACCATTGCAGTAGAAGTCTAAATATGTATTCCCAGGAGAGGGTAGGAAAGAAGGTCACTGGGCTGAGAATACCAAACACATCGAGGGACTTTATATCCTATGGAATTATTCAGGAGAAAGTTCCAGAATTAAATAACATGTATTTCCAGGAATTTTAAGGAATTAGGAGTTCCAATACAGGAGAACAAAACAAAACAAAATAAGAATCTCTAGGATGACTACTGAAGGAGATTCTAGCATGATTACTTTGAAACAAGCACAGAGGACAGCCTGCTCAGTTTAGATACATTTGTCATAAAACAGATATGCTAAGGAATATCTTCACCTTGCTTTTCTCATGATGTCATATTTGTAACAAAATGAAGCTACTGCAGTTTGTGTTCACCAAAACAGGGGAATAAATAAAGACAAAGGAGAGCATAAGATCCAGAAAACAAAATGAAATGAATATCCAACCTAGGGAAGATAAAGCAAATTGTTCTAGAATGATGGTGAAGGAAATCTTGTGACAATTTATTTATAACAGGCCTAGAGAGCAACAGAAGTGGGTAGAAGAATGGAGTTTTCCAGGAAGATGACTCAAAGAAAAAAGAACCATTAATTGCCTGATGATATTTCCCTTGAGGAAAAAAATTCTGAGAAACAATTGAAAATAGGGGAAGAAGTTACAATGAAAAATAGCAAAGGAAAACAAAAGAAATTATTGACTTTAATAAAAGCACACACCTACTGGAATGACTATTTTGAACAAAATGAAAAATACTAAGTCTTAAAATGTGGAGAAATTGAAACTGCCGTATATTACTGGTGCAGTTACTGTGAAAAAAAGTTTAGCAGTTCCTCAAAAAGTTAAGCATGGAATTACTGTATGACCCAGCAAATCTATTCCTAGATATACACTAAAAAGAATTACAAACAGGAACTCAAATACTTGTACATAAATGTTTATAAATGCACTATTCACAATAGCTAATAGGTGGAAACAACCCAAATGTCTATCAACAGCTGAATGAATAAACACAGAATGTGCTTACCTACATACAATGGAATATTACTGATCCATCAAAAGGGATAAAAGTACTGATGAACTGCAAAAACATTATGGTAAGAATTCAGGTACAAAACATCACATATTATGTGATTCTATTTATATGAAATGTCTGGAAGAGATAAATCCATAGAGACAGAAAGCAGATTTGTAGTTCCCAGTGGCTTCGGGAAGGCAGAATAGGGATTAACTGCTTAATAGGTACAGGATTTTCTTTTGAGGTGTTGAAAATGTTTTGAAACTAGATAAAGGTGGTGGTTGCACAACCTTGTGAATGTATTAAACCACTGAATTGCTCTGTACGATCATTAATTGTGTTATATGAATTTCACCTCAATTTTACAAAAAAGAGAACAAAACAAAAACAGAAAACAAGAAATAAGTGTAATCATGGTGTGCTACAATCTTAAGTATGAATCATAATTTTGCTCTAAGTTTTTGGTAATATTTGGCCTTCTATGTAATGTTAATGTATTACCTCAATACATATAATATTATTCTAATCATTAACTAATTATCAATGTAGGTGTGATAACTTTGACTACACAATGTCTTTAAGGCAAAATAAAATCACCATAAAATTATAACTCTTTGAAAAAGAGATAATATACTTACTATGCAAAGAATTCTCCCAAATAATAGGAAAAAGATTAATAGCCTTTAGGAAAACTTCAAAACTTTAAATATGTAATTCATAGAAACAAGTTTCAGAAGTTGTTAAGCTGTGAAGTGTCTCAATTTTTTATAATTAAAAAATAAAAATAAGTATTTCAGATTGGAAAATATTAAGATAATTATTAGTCCACATTTTTTTCAATGATTTGGGGCTATGGAATTGTTTGGAATACTACAAAATAATAAGAATGTTTTGGGGAGAAACTGGGTAATATCTATGAAAACCTTTAAGAGCTTCAAATTTCAAACTAATTTCTAAACTGAATCTCAGTTATTTCATGCAGTGTCTTATAACAAAATCTTAAAACTTTCTTCAAAGTTAAGATCTCTGCTAATATGCCATCATAAGTAGGTAAACCTTTAGGCATAAAGATGTTCTTTTTAATATTATTTGTAACAGGGTACTGATTGGATTATAGTCCATCGTTGGATAGACTACCATGCAACCATTACAATGAAGCTATTAAGATTAAATTCATGTACTGACAACAGAGAGTGTGAAGAAAAGCAAGTTGTTAAATAATATCCAATGCATGGCTCATTTATTCATATATGTAATTTAAATATTTGTAAACAAATAATGCATGGAAACACAGGCAATTTGTAACAGAAGCTAGTTGTAAAGTATAGGCTATAAGGAGATAAACAATTTGAATTTTTCACATAAATATGAGGGATTTTTTCCTCAATGCTTATATGTTGATTTTCTAGTGAAAATAACATTAAAAAAAGAAAACTATTCATGTGCCATCTGACTAATCAAAAGTCACTCTTGGCGACCTCACAGGACTAGATCATATAGAGTAAATGGAAGCAACAGGTCTCAATGTACATTCAGTTCTTACAGATCACTTAGTAAATGTGGCAATAGAATAGTAAAGGTAGAAGGAATGTTACTGACTCTTGTTCCAATTCTTTCAGTTTACAGATAAGAAAGTAGAAAACCATAATCATCGCGTGAGTTATCAAGTCATCAGTTTAAATATAAGCATTTAAATGTTTGTATTCTTCTTTCGTATCCAGTCTGGGTCTGTCTGTCTACCTACCTATCTATCTTATCTATCATTTATCTATTATCTATCTATCCATCATCTATCTGTCACTTCCTCTACCAAAAAAGCCATTTCATTCTCAAATTTTGGGGGAAAAAACATCGCATGCAATATCCCATTTTCATATTTTTTAAAATATTTAAAATTGAGGGCTCTGGGGTGTCTTATGTTTAATATCACATCATGCAATGATTCCCTGTTAACCAGTATCAGAGAATTATTTTTTAGAATACATCTTGGCTGATTTATCTTATTACTAATATTTACTCACTAAAGATTTGTTTATTCATTTGTTTTTAGTTTTTACATCATGTCTTTCCAGTTGAGGTAGTAATTGTAGTTAGAGAAGTTGGTCAAATGATCTCAACTTACACCTAAAGTTTTAGTTTTACTGGTTTCCTATAATATAAAAAGCTTTTTAGGCAAACTAAAATTATTTATTGGAAAATTAAAAGTTTTTAAACTTACATAACTAGTTTACAATAGTTACCAGACAAAGAAATAATAATTTGGAACAATCTTTTTTGTTAAACTTAAAACATATGCTCAGAACAGCCGTGATTTGCTTTCTAGTGCTCTCTCAAAACAAATCTGCTTTCTCTTGGATATACAAGCCAACAGAATGAAATGCTTTTCTTGGTCAGAAGCCTTATGTAATATTTCAAACTTATCTTCTGTTATACATGCAGCCCTGTTACAACACAACTGTCCTCTTTCATTCAAAGTCAAGATCTTCTAGTTCTTAGGAAACCAGGCTTGAAACACCCTATGACAGCTCTAAGGGCTTTACTGTAGGTGGATTTAGGTTGTTTTTTTACTTTAGAAGCTGGACTTAATGTTCCTTTGCAAAAACAGTTTTGAATTTCAGCTTATTCTTTCTAAACCTCCTGTATTTAATTATATACAAAGTAAAACAACTAAACAAACTCATCAGTGTTGCACCTGGAATGACCCAGAATTGTGTGTGTGTGTGTGTGTGTGTGTGTGTGTGTGTGTGTGTACATCTGCTCTTCCATCTAGGCCCCATTCCTCAGATTTCTTTAAAATTAGAACAGAAAAGATAGGTAAACTGATTGAAAATGAGTTTGATTCAATGACATGGTTGGTCTATCCGTTGGCATTTATATTCCATTTGTCTTTAGTTTATCTCCATTGTCCTGGCAACTGGCAGTATTCAGTAAAGTTGTGCCTCCTACTTCCCAATTTTTACAAAGCAATATGTGTCTTGCAGTTTTCTCTACTTTAAACTTTCCTTGTTCAGTATCGTCTCAAATTGAATTCCTTACTAACTGAACATAATCTTGTTGATTTTAAAAGATCTAAAACTTTTCTAAATAATTAGATATAATGTTTGTACAAAATATAGATTATTTTTAGAAAGAAACTAATTAGTGAACACTTCTGAACAATATAGCTTTCTACCTTTCTTAATTTCTTATTCATTAGAATATATATTTGAATTGTGAAGTCAAGAATTTTCTTATTTTTTTCTAGAGGAAAAAGCCATTAGGGACTAGCATAATTATAGAGCCATTTGGGAAAACGTAGACCATACAAATTTAAAGGAATCCATGAAATTGTTAAGAACATTTTGAACAGTTTCCATAAGCAGTTTTGATAACTCAGATACCACAAAATATGTCAGGATTTTAAATATTTGGGAGTGGGTGCCTACTCAATCTAAATGTACTATACATTTACCATAAAAAGTAAAATTAAGTTTTATTTTTCAGGAATTTACTGATTTTGTTACCCCATAAAACGAATCTTTGAATAATCTGCTAAGTTATTTCACTTCAGAACAAATTGTTTTGTTGCAAATCCCTTTGGCACTTTTACCCCCTTAATATCATCATTTTTACTGATGTTATGTGTTAAAATATATCTCCAGCAGTCATTTTAAAAATGATGTATCAGTGATTTGTTTTACATAATTTCATCTGCTAAAAATAAGAGCTTTATGAAATATGTTTGATTCTAGCCATTTAATAGTATTTTTTACATTTCATCTACTTGCATAACTACAAGCAAAATGAATACCAAATGCATGTATTCTGCTGGCCAGATGTGGGTATGTAGCAGAGATAAGCTTATTGGTATGGTAAGGATTTCCATTATTTTTTCTTCAAGTATTTCACACATCCATTTTACTGATAGTAAATCCTTAGACACTTAAGACAACATTTCAATTGAACCATATGTGAAACATACAACTTAGTCAAAAATTCTGACATTGGCTATTCTGTAGAAATCATTGATTCGACTTCCAGACATTACTAGAAAGTGTTCCAATTGAAAAAAAAATCCATTTTGGACTTTTGGCTTATTTAGGCATTGGTAGGTATTGGAAGTGCTGAACAAATCAAATCAAAACAAAACACCCTGATTCCTGATTTTTTCTTATCTTTGAATGCAGTTTCTGTTAGACAGTGATTCTCAAACTATGGCACTATAATCAGAAACTTCGGCATCATCTGAAACTTACTAAAATGCAAATTCTGGGGCCCTCCCCAGATCTACTGGATCAGAAATTCTAGGAGTGGAGCCCAGACATACATATTTTTAAAAGCCTTTCATGTGATTCTGATGCACACTCCAGATTGAGAAACACTATTGTAATAATGTTCTTAAATTCTGGTTTTCTAATATGTTTTGGAAAGCTTAGTGGAAAAGATGTACTAAGCGAATAGAGTGTCACATAACTAAATTCATAAGTAGCTTTATTACAGAAAATATTCTATCACCACCTTTTTTGCTCCTGAGAAGACAGCATCTATTATTTCATATAGTCTATTTACAATTCTTGAGCTGATTCACTAAAATAGAAGTTTTGAGACTTTGGGGCCATTGTATTTTTGTGAGACAACTATGGTAATGAACAAGTAACTTGTGGTTTTTAGATATTTCAAAATGCAGATTGCAGCATTTTACATGCATGCAGTTCATTTATCTTCCTCAAAGCTATAGAAAGGTTAAAAATGCATTACCAGTTTCAGGCATCTTGATAAATTTTCACAGTGTAATTCATTAACTACAAAATGCTTTGATCCAGAAATATATTTCATGCCAGAAATGAATATGGAAGCTAAATTTCCTACTCATCATTTTTCAAAAGCTTCCTTCCCTTCTATATATACATCATGTGTACATCACAATCTATATGAGCAATGACTTTATTGCTTTTAAAGCATTTGTGTCCTTTTTGGTAAAATAAGCTGTGGAAAAGAAAATAGATTTTCAATATATTAAGATAGTTACATATGAATCTTTAATCTTACTAGTAAATGAACTGCCAATTGAACTGAATTTATCTCTAGCTATGTCATTTAATTCTTCAGGAAAGATATAAGATATAAAAAAATCATTTGTGTAAATCTGCATGCTAAAAATTGACACCATAAAGTAATACTGTTTCTGCTAACATATGTTATAACTACTAGTTTTTAGTGGATCAGTGATTAAGGTAAATTAATTTAATGCACATTTTTGCACTGAAGAGAGCCATTGTTCAAACGAAATTTTCATGTTTTTATTAGGTAAAAAGAGCTATAATTTCAATGTATATTTTATTAACTTCTCTAAATCATGACTGTAAAGTGGACATAACACATACTTCCAGGATTATTGCAAAAAGTCATTGAAAGAGTTGTATTCAATGAATATGGGTTATATGTGTTAAAAAATAGCTTGAGAAGATCACATAATTCTGACAATAATGATAATTCTGCAAAATAATGATGAGGCAGGGTATGAAAATGTATAAAATAAAAGGACAATCTATTAAATAAAACAAAAATACATCTCTTAAGAAATAATATATCTGGGTGCCTGGGTGGCTCAGTGGGTTAAAGCCTCTGCCTTCGGCTCAGGTCATGATCTCAGGGTCCTGGGATCGAGGCCCGCATCGGGCTCCCTGCTCAGTGGGGAGCCTGCTTCCTCCTCTCTCTCTGCCTGCCTCTGCCTACTTGTGATCTGATCTCTCTCTTTCTGTGTCAAATAAATAAATAAAAATCTTAAAAAAAAGAAATAATATGTCTGCCAAGTGTAAAAAGAAATATAATCATACTAAACATATATGTTCATAGCAGCAATGTCCATAATAGCCAAATGGTGGAAGGAGCCGAGATGTCCTTCAACAGATGAATGGATAAAGAAGATGTGGTCCATATACATTGGAATATTATGCAGCCATCCGAAAGGATGAATACCCAACTTTTGTACCAACAAGGACAGGTCTAGAGGAGATTATGCTGAGTGAAATAAGTCAAGCAGAGAAAGTCAATTATCATATGGTTTCACTTACTTGTGGAACATAAGGAATAAAATAGAGGACTTTAGGAGAAGGAAAGAAAAAGTGAATTGGGGTAAATCGGGGGGAGAGACAAACCATGAAAGATTGTGGACTCTGAGAAACAGAGGATTATGAGGGGAGGGGAGTGGGGGGATGGGTGAGCCTGGTGGTGAGTATTAAGGAGGGCACATATTGCATGGAGCACTGGGTGTGGTGTGTAAACAACGAATCTTGGTTCACTGGAAAAAAAATAGAATTAGAGGAGGAGGCTAGGGAAGTTTGGAGGAAAAAACACAAAAATAAATATGAGATATAGAAATGACAAATGGTAAAAGAATGTAGGTGTGAATAGTAGATGATTCATAAATATTAATTTACATTAGTAGATGATTTTAAAAGATTTGCTAAGTGACAGCCTGGCTACCAATATGCAAGATTTTGTTGATGTTATCTCAGTGGGAAAAGAAACAATCAAAAGGCAACTTAAATGTTTATTATTTGAGGATGAAAGGCTTCCCAACTTTCAGCTATTTGTGAGGTCTCTATTTTAATTCTGTTCTTAAAATCTTTAGGTTGATATTATTCCTCCACTTGAATTTCTTAAAATAAATAAATCACAAAGAACCAACCTTAAAAAGAAGAGATTTATCAGAATAGGATATATATTGTTACATTAAGTATACAATGTGTTACTGTATTCAAGGTGTTCTAGTTATCCCTACATATCTAATTTTCTTCTACTGCGGAGTAATTACTGAGGTCTATGTGCATGTCATACTCCATGTACTGGGTAATCAATTGAGGATGATAGGTCTTGTCATTGCTGGCTGAAGAAGAACTGGGTCTCAATTCTCTTCATGGTTGATTCAGAAAATATTCTGAAAGATGAAATCCGTATGTCAGCAACATTTGTTTGAACAGAACTGGGCCCACCACTGATGCACAAGGTGATTTAAGTATTGATCTGGTTGGTTAATCACTAACAAGCAAGAAGAGGGAAGCAAAGTCATCTTTTGGCAGGACAGCAGGCATCACAGAATACCTAAAATTTTTTGGCTATGTGACCTTAATTTGCTACACAGTAGCCCTGGAAATATCCAGTGAGTAGAGGAATTGTATGAAGATGATTGCTTGTATTTGATCTGTACCTTTACCTTTGATAGATAACATAAGAGCAACCTTTGGTCTGAGGCATCAAAAAATTTCCTATTGAAATGGTCTACATCTTGAGGGAGAGAGCCCAGTGTAGTGATCTAGGGGAAAGTTCAGAAAAGGCAGGGTGGTAGGGGGATGCTGAAATGAGAAAAAGGGTAAAACAAGTAGAAATAAGCTTTGAAACAAATATTTCTTACCATTAGAGCCTTAATTAAAAATAAGTTATTGTCTAATTTTCTCCATTTTAATTTTATGAAGGAAAAGATGGAAAGAGTTAAAAAGCAGGTTTCAAATTCCTAGTAGCTATTTAGAATGGTGGGAGACAGTGCTGAACTGAGGGAAAACTCTTCTATGACTTATGTATAACATATTTCAAGTTAGCAAATTTCACTAATCCTCAATTTATTCCATTGTAAAGTAGGGATAATGATACATAGACTTTAGAGGAGTGCTGTTGGATCAAGTGGATTAATAGTGTAAAGAACTTAGTCCCTGGCACTTACTAAGTACTCAATAAATATTTGCTATTATTATTTTTTATTTGCTTATATATCTAATTCATAAGTTATTCAATATATATAATAGCATGCTCTACCAATGCACCAAATACTTTTGTCTTGGGTAGGTTTCCTAGAAAATAAACTGATGAAAATTTGCATGCAGGAAGTATATTGGGAAGTGCACTTAAGTATTAAATTATGTGGGAATAAAAGAAGTATATTGGTAAGAGGCAACCCAAATATATTATTGGCTGACTGAAGTATATAATAGGATCATGCACTTGATCCTAATGATCATAGGCAATTACCGCTGGTTGGATAGTAACTCCATTTCTTTCCTGCTGATCTCTCAACACAAGATGGTTGAAGTGACCAAAAGCTGCCCCAGCTTAAAGTTTAGTAGAATGCTTGCTGTGTTCCCTGGTGGAATGTGTTCTCTCTGTGAGGATAAGAACTCTAAACCCAAAGAGCCCAGAGTTTCAGAAACAGGAAGCCAAAGTTCCCCAATCAGATAACTGTTAATAATGAAGTGGGGCCATTCCTACTTCCAACTCTTGGTTTTCAGATTTATGTTATTATACTCTAGGGACACCACATGAAATAACATTTATCAGCTCACAGAGGATGGTGCCCCATCCACACTGGTGTCATCTTCAAGCCCCTCCTGTGTCTTTAAATGGACTGTGTCATTTATCTATCTGCATGGCACTCTCTGAGTGGTGGAGTTTTTAAGGGAACCAAATGATCTCTTGGTCATATACCCACTGTAGTGCCTCTGTTGCTAAGCAGAACCCATGCTCTGAACTGATATTGAATGGGATGCTGGGTCAGAAAGTTGAGTGCTCTGGAAAGTAGTTCAAATACTCTACAGCCCATGGTCCTGGAACAAACTGACAACTTGTAGGCAAGAAAGGCAAGGTTATGTGCAAAAATATGTGGCATTCCAGTCAAAATGAACCTCTGCCCTTCCCATGGAGGAAAGGCCCAATGTAAGTGCTTAGTATCTTTCAAGCATTGTACCATCTTAAGGAATCAGCATAGATGTCTTCTATGGGTAATTGGACTTTCAGCTGTGAGACCCTTGGAGAGGGAACTCATAAAATTGATCTCTTGAATAACCTCTCTCCTTTCCAACATAGCTACTCCATTAATGTGACCATTTGCCACAAGGACTTGGCTCATGTCAACTAACAAAATAATTTTATCTATTTGGTTGTTCAGTGCATCTCCATGGAATATGCTATGTGGTGGGTACTAACATGTGAAGCATACATCTTCACACTTCATGACCAAACCCATATGTTCATCTACATATTTCTTCTCTGGAACTCTTTATCCCTAGTCTTCCAATATTTTTCCTTCCAGGCCTCTGAATAACCAGCCAAGCCATTAGTCACCACTTATGAAACTATATATTCTTACTTCCAGCCAATTCTCTTTCCACACCAAGTAGATGATGAAATATGCTTCCTGAGGTTCTACCTATTGAGAAGATTTTCCTTCACCACTGTCCTTGAACCCTCCTGTGGGGTTCCAGTAGAGCCGCAATCTATTGTTGGCCTTTACACACGTACTGGGTAGAATTGTTGTGAACCAAGATCTGAATTTTCTTTTTCTGTTGCCTGGTCATAAGAAAACCCCCATGCAGTCATAGGTATAAGCTGAGGGAGATGTGTCAGTTCAATAGTGGTAGATGACATGAAAATTCAGACCAACTCAGCTTACCTGTGCCCTCTGACCCTGCTCATTCCCAGTCTACATGTATCAATTATATCTTCCCTCTGTTTTGCTAGGCCTGCCTGACCTTTTGACTTGGTGGTTGTGATGGAACCTAGTGCATGATTAGTACTTGATGTGCTGTGATAAGGTGCTTCACTTCTCTGAGACCCAGTGGCATATCAGAATCAGTTTAATATTGCCCTCCTGATATAAACTCAAATCATTTTATTTGCCATTTGTGTATATTGCTAATATTTACATTTAGGTTGTGGAAATTAGCCTACATTTTTCCTTTCTTGTAAAGCTTTGTCAAGTTTTAAGATTAAAATTATGCTTGTAAAGTTATGCTTGCTTATATTCTCTTAAGGAATTTGTATCATTTCTTCCTTAAGTATTTGGCAGAATTTGTTGCTGATAATATCTGGACCTGGAGTTTGCATTCTAGAAAGAGTTTTCATTATGATTTTAATTTATTCAATTGCATAGGACTAATCAGGCTTTCTGCTTATTTTTTAATCACTTTAATAAGTTATATCTTTCCAGGAATGTGTTCATCAAAATTTTCAGATTTATTTTCATGAAGTTCTTTAAAATTTCCTCTGCAGTTTGTAAAATGTGTATAGAATTTTAGCGATGTTCATTTGACTTTGCTGATGTCAATTACTGTATTGTGTCATCTTTTTAAACTAGAGTCTCCAGAGTTTTATTGACATCAATTAATTTTGAAAAAAAAAACTTTTTTTTACCTTTTTCCTTTATGTTGTTTTCCTTTTCACTAATTTTATGTTGCTCTTTATTATTTCTTTTTATTTCTATGGGTGTAATTTCCTGGTATTATTCTAGATTCTTAAGGTGAATCATTGATTTTTCAGTACTTCTTTTTCCCTATTATATGCACTTAGGATACAAATTTACCAGTAAATGCACCTATCATTTATCTCAAAAGCTTGATTTTTTAAAGGTTTTATTATTTATTTGAGAGAGAGTAAGAGAAAGCACAAGTGGGGATGAGGGGTGGGGAAGGGGCAGAGAGAGAGGGAGAAGCAGACTCCTGGCTGAGCAGGGAGCCTGACATGGGGCTTGATCCCAGGACCCTGAGACCAGAGCCTGAGCCAAAGGCAGATGCTTAACTGACTGAATAACCCAGGCACCCCAAAAGTTTGATATTTTTAAATGACTATTCAATTCAAAGTATATTTTAAATTTTATCATGACTTCTTTGGCTCTAAAAAAAAAAAGTTTGCTGCAGGAAAATTCTCTGCTTTTATTTGCCTGAAAAATGTCATTTATTAATTATTTTTAAGGGTATTTTCCTAGATATAGAATTCTAGGTTAGCTGTTTTATTTGTAGTACCTAAAAATATTTCATTTTGTCAGTCTAATTGCTGCTTATTATACATAATCTGTCTTCTTTTTTATAGATATTTTGAAGATGTCCTTTTGTCTTTTTTATTTTGTTTTTATTTAAATTATAGTTAACGTATATGGTAAAGTTGCTTTCAGGCATAGAATTTCATGATTCATCACTTACATATAACACCCAGTGTTCATCACAAGTGCCCCCCTTAATACCCATCACCCATTTAGCCTACCCTCATCCACCTTCCTCCATCAAACCTCAGTTTGTTCTCTATAGTTAAGAGTCTCTTAGGATATGCTTCCCTCTTTTTTCCCCTTCCCCTATGTCCATCTGTTTTGTTTCATAGATTCCACATATGAGAGAAATCACATGGTATTTGTCTTTCTCTGACTGACTTATTTTGCTTAGCATAATACACTCTAGTTTCATTCACATCGTTGCAAATGGCAAGGGTTCATTCTTTTTGATGGCTGAGTCATATTCCATTGTATATACATAACATCATCTTTACCCATTCATCAATGAACACTTGGGCTCTTTCCATAATTTGGCTGTTGTTGATAATGCTGCTATAAACATCGTGGTGCATATGCCCCTTCAAATCAGTATTTTTGTATCCTTTTGGTAAATACCTAGTAGTGCAATTGCTGGATTGGAGGGTAGTTCTATTTTTAACTTTCTGGGGAACCTGAAAGTTTTCCAGAGTTTTACTGTTTTCCAGAGTGGCTGCACCAGTTTGCATTCCCATCAACAGTGTAAGAGGATTCCCTTTTCTCTGCATCCTTGCCAACATCTGTTGTTTCCTGTGTTGTTAATTTTAGCCATTCAGACACATGTGAGGTGGCATCTCAGTGGTTTTGATTTGTATTTCCCTGATGATGAATGATGCTGAGCATTTTTTCATGTGTCTGTTAGCCATCTGGATGTCTTTGGAAAAATGTCTGTTCATGTCTTCTGCCCATTTCTTAACTGGATTATTTATTTTGGTGGTACTGAGTTTGATAAGTTCTTTATAACTTTTGGATACTAACCCTTTTTCAGAAATGTCATTGCAAATATCTTCTCCCACTTCATAGGTTACCTTTTAGTTTTGCCCCTTTTGCTCTGCAAAAGCTTTTTATCTTGATGCAGTCCCAATAGTTCATTTTTTCTTTTGTTTCCCTTGCCTCTGGAGACATGTCTAGTAAGAAGTTGCTAAAGCTGAGGTCAAAGATGTTGCAGCCTGTGTTTCCTCTAGGATTTTGATGGATTCTTGTCTCACATTTAGGTCTTTCATCTAAAGAAAGACCTAAAAACCATTTGAGTCTATTTTTGTGTATGGTGTAAGAGAATGGTCCAGTTTCATTCTTCTGCATGTTACTGTCCAGTTTTTACAACACCATTTGATGAAGAATCTGTCTTATTTCCATCGGATATTCTTCCTTGCTTTTTTGAAGATTAGTTGACTATATAGTTGTGGGTTCATTTCTGGGTTTTCTATTCTGTTCCATTGACCTATGTGTCTATTTTTTTGCCAATACCATACTGTCTTGATGACTATGGCTTTGCAATATAGCTAGGGATCTAGAATGGTCTTTGGCTTTTTAACAGTTTTGTTTTAATGCCTGAAGTTTATGTTTCTATTTTGTGTCCTCTTGTTTGAAATCATGCCTGAGATTTCATAGAGCCTTTAAATCTGTGGCTGGATAGCTCTCTTCAGTTTTGGAAAATTCCCAACTCTATTCTCTTCAGATATTTCTGCATTCTCTTTTCTCCTCTTGGAACTCCAATTTCATGTACATTAAACCTTGTCACCAAATTCCTATTTCATCTTTGTTTTGCCTTTGTTTTTTTCCTGTATCCCTTCGTAAATCTAGATATTTCATTTTGTCTTATCTTCTACTAATGATCTTTTCATCTGAGCTTTTCATCTAAGCTTTTCCTCTAAGTTTACCGTTAGGCCCATCCACTGAGATAGTGGTTTTGGTTATTTTAATATGTGGTTCTGGAATATCCATTTTTTTATAGTTTCTAGTACTCTGTTTCAATTCTCAATCTTTTACTTCCTTAGCATACACAATATAATTATTTAAGGTCTTTGTCTGATAACCTTTATTATCCGCATCTTTTAGATCTTCTTTCATTGTCTGTTGGCTCTCATTTCTAAGTCCTCTCTCCCATTCCATCTCTTCCTACTCACTTTCTTCCCCCTCTTTCTCTTCTACCCTTCCTTCTTCTCTCCCTTTCTTTTTACCTTTTCCCTCCTTTTCCCTCATCTCTGTCTCTGTCACCTTGTCTTCCTACTCCTGTGGCTGGTTATTTTTTTACTGAGAGAATATTTAAATTTTACTGTTGCCAGATGCAATGGCCATTAGCAATCTGGGATCACGATACTCCAGTGTCAGGGATTCAGAATGTGTAACATTAAATTCCATTACACCAATTCATTTTTCTTATTTATTTTTATTCCTATCACGATGTGAACCCCCCAAATGAGGATTTCTTAAAGCTTCTCTTTATTCGCAAGGCCAGGACTCCAAGTATTGTCCCTTTAAATATAAAAGGTTCTGCTTAGCTTATTAGTTCTCATTCAATGATTCCAGATTCAATGAAAAAAAATGTAGTTCTAGATAGCTAGATCACCTCCTTAAGCCTTTCTTCTCTGAGATCTTGACCCTGTAAATTATAGCCAGAATTGTTAGCATTGTGGCTTCTTCAAGCAATCTTCTTTTTATTTTGTACAATCAACCTCTGAGCAGGAGATTTTCTCTGACTTTTCCATTCTTTTATCAGAAATGGAAATCCAGTGGAAATTGATCACCCAGATCATATCAAAATATTTTGAGTGGGTATATGTGTGCATGCATGGAGCAGGATCAGAAACTGTGTTTGTATATGTATAGTATGAAAAATATAACAATATGGTTTCATTTCTTTTATCCCACTCCTACACTACAGCTCAATTATTAAGCACATACTCTGATACAGAACTAAAAAAACTATTCCCACTTTGTATCACTATGCAAATGACACTTTAACTGATTGTTTACCTTACAATTTTGCTAAGAAATTGTTCCATGAGTATTATGACTTCAAACTTTTTTCACTTGCATCTCTAGAACTGTCATGTGTTGGGCGCCTGGGTGGCTCAGTGGGTTAAAGCCTCTGCCTTCGGCTCAGGTTATGATCTCAGGGTCCTGGGATCGAGGCCCATGTCGGGCTCTCTGCTCAGCAGGGAGCCTGCTTCCCCCTCTCTCTCTGCCTGCCTCTCTGTCTACTTGTGATCTCTCTCTTTCTGTGTCAAATAAATAAATAAAATCTTAAAAAAAAAGAACTGTCATGTGTTTACTTCTAAACCTTGTCATAACACCTTTTAACTGTGTCAAAATCAGCACGACTGTGAAATGACTGACCAAGTAGTTCTGAGTGGAAGATACTTTTAATTCAGTCTTTCCCTAAAATGGACACATTTTTTTCTTGCCACTTTTCTTTGTTATTAAAATTGTGCCCTAATCCAAGCACTTGATAGTGGATGACACTTTTATGGCATTTGAGGAAACATGTAAATTCAGGTCATAAATCTAATCAATCTGATAATTTGCAGTCATTGTAATAGTCATTTGCAGTTTGAGAAGAATACATGGCTTCAGTAGCAGAAGGTTTAGGAAATTCCCAACACTTTTAGACTTTTGAAACTTTCTAGAAGACTTTCTAGGCTGAAACTGCAGGTAGTTACATAACAATTCTTTGTCTCCATTGGTTCACTCAGGAAATATTTACTGAGTAGTTACTATGTGTTAGGATCTGAATATGGGAGCAAACAAAACACATATGGTACCTGACCCAGGCTAAGACTGGTTGTAGATATTCCACAAGAAAATAAATAATTATATGTTTTAATTTAGCATCAGTAGTGCAATGGAGAACATCTTACTGGTTCCCCAATTAAATATTTTAAATTAATTTTATAACAATGGTAAATTTGAAGAAACTCTACCATATAAAGGTTTTGTTTTAAAATTAGACAAAAGAGGGGTGCCTTACAAGCTCAGTAGAGCATGCAACTTTTGATTTCAGGGTCATGAGTTCAAGTGCCACATTGGGTGTGGAGTTTATGTAATAAAAAAAGAGATCAGAACAAAAATATAGGTAGTATTTCCATATGTCCTATTTAATAACAAAGTAATTACATAAAATAAAATGAAGTCAATTTTTAAAAAATATTTAAGAATGTTTCCTGATGTTTCTCTGTGTGTGTGTGTGTGTGCATGCGTGTTTTCAATAAAATTTCTTCAGACCATCAACAGATGAATGGATAAAGAAGATGTGGTATATATATACAATGGAATACTATGCAGCTATCAAAAGAAATGAAATCTTGCCGTTTGCAAAGACATGGATGGAACTGGAGGGTATTATGCTGAGCGAAATAAGTCAATCAGAGAAAGACAATTATCATATGATCTCTCTGATATGAGGAACTTGAGGGGCAGGGTGAGGGGTTGTGGGGGGTAGGGAGGGAAAAATAATGAAACAAGATGGGATGGGGAAGGAGACAAACCATAAGAGACTCCTAATCTCACAAAACAAACTGAGGGTTACTGGGGGGTGGGAGGGTAGGGATAGGGTGGATGGGTTATGGATATTGGGGAGGGTTTGTGCTTTGGTGAATGCTGTGAAAGATGTAAGCCTGATGATTCACAGACCTGTACCCCTTGGGCAAAGAATAAAAATAAAATTACAAAAAAAATTTCTTCAGACCTTCTTATATACCTCAGTGCCTCAAATTTACACCGCATGGGAATGGCTTTGAAATTATTCCTTGGTGGGCGCCTGGGTGTCAGAGGTTAAAGCCTCTGCCTTCGGCTCAGGTCATGATCTCAGGGTCCTGGGATCGAGGCCTGCATCGGGCTCTCTGCTCCGCAGGGAGCCTGCTTCCTCCTCTTTCTCTGCCTACCTCTCTGCCTACTTGTAATCTCTCTCTCTCTCTCTCTCTCTCTTTCTGTCAATAAATAAATAAAATCTTTAAAATTAAATAAATAAATAAATAAATAAATAAATAAATAAATACATGAATAAATAAAACTATTCCTTGGGGTACCTGGGTGGCTCAGTCAGTTAAGCAACCGCCCTTGGCTCAGGTCATGATCCCAGGGTACTGAGATCGAGCCCCACATCAGGCTCCCTGCTCAGTGGGGAGTCTGCTTCTTCTCTTCCCCCTGCTCATGTTCTCTCTCTCTTTCAAATAAATAAATCTTAAAATAAAATAAAATAAAATAAAACTATTCCTTCAAAAGAGCTGGTGAAAACGGTCTACTGTAGATATCGAGTTCATTCAATTAATGTGCACTTATTGAGTGGTTACTGCTACGTGTTAGCCATTATGCTAAACAAGGGAAGTCAATGTTGTTATTACTTAAACTCCCCTGGAGTTTTATAACTGCATAGGCCTAACAACACTTTAAGAGGTATGTATGAGTACATGTAGGAAATCCCCTAAGGATTTTCAGAATTAAATAGAGACTAGTACTAATGGGCTTGCGTGACCTACAGCATTAGATGAATGCCCAAATAAAACAATTATTATGAAAGAAATATATGCTTGTGAGATGCTGGTCTGGAATCAATATTTTTAGAAATAAAAAGTAAGGATAGGAGAAAGACTTTCTGACAGAAGTTATCAGGAATCATTAAGCCTGATTATGGAAAGAGAAGAAAAGTAAATAAAATAATTTGTACTCTTGTGAACTCAAGAAATGAGAAACACAGTAGCCCCACATTTCTATCACATCTTGTATTTTCATACAATCTTCTTGAAGACAGAGCTTGGATTTTCTCTGTTTTGTGTGAAATTGTGAGTCCAAGTTGTTAATACATAACATATAATTATGTTATATATATAATATAATGCTATATAATGATGATGATATGTTATAATATTATATAATAATTGTTATATATATGTATATATAACAATTTATATTATGTGAAATTTATATATATATATATAACAATTTGGACTCAACTAAAAAAATATATATGTGAAAGGGACAATTCCTTTGTATATATTTGAGTGTGTAGGAATAATCTCTCAGAAATGGTGCATTTCCAGGAAAGGCTCAGTGCCAAGAAAAGAAAAGACCTAGAGGCTTGGAGGCAGCTGGTTATATTTATCAAGCTCGGAGTTCCTCTTGTGTGGTGGCTTTGCCTGAGTTTTTAGTTGTGTGGTTAGCTAATAATATGAAAACAGAATAAAATGGAAGAGCCAAGAAATGTTCAATTCTATAGCCAACAAATGTTATATTTATGCCAAAAGATATGGCTTTTTTACATCATATATTATAAAAGTATGATATCATTTAAAATAAATAGCATGGAAAAAATAGAATGCCTAATAACATATTTTGCTGACACATACAAGAAATATTTTTCACTAAAGGCAGCTTGTGCTTTAAAAAAAAAAGAAGCCATTCATTATTTTTAATCACTAAAAATCAGTCACAGAAAGAAACAAATTGGTTTTCTGTCTACATATGCATTTTCCATTATAACCATGAAACATATTTTTCCCCCACTGGCAGTTTGATTTCACTCAATGCCTGCAAAATGCCTTAGAATTGTTTTTATGAGTTATTTCCGACAAAGCTTACATGTGTCTGAGGGTGGATGCATGTAATGAAGAGTTGAATGGAAGGTATAGGCAGGAGAGAAGAGGCAGATTCTGAAAATGTGGTCTTTGTTTTAATCAATGAATTTGATTTCATAAAAGTTACACTGTAGTAAGTCAAATCTTATCATGCAGAGTTGACGATTCATGCCCACTTTTTATCTTCCAATACTTCACATTTGTGTAGGGGTACCCTGGACATTCTTTATTGGTACTTAAAATTTTTACAACCTATCTATGATTTCCTCAGTATCAAGGGCTAAATGTCAGTAATATTTCTGAGAATCTTTGCTTCCAAGTTTGCATGTACAGTTTAGGTTGCACCAATAGGTTGCATTCACAGGAGATGCAGAAGACCAAAAGAAGTAGAAACCACTTGTCTCTTTCTAAGGCAGTAGGCCAACAGTACAAAATCTGTGAAACATCAAAATTCTGATCCTTCTACATTAATTTTGAAACTGATGGCACACTTTACAACTGACTTTACAACTTTGAAATCTCCAGTCTTTATGATCATTTTGTAACTATCTAATTGCTTGGATAATATCCCTTCTTTTGTTAAAATCACACAATTTCTGTATTACAAATTGAACCAAGAGTGATAGCTGTGACTATAATTTTTTATAAAATTAAGAGAAGCCATTGCAGTATAGAAAGTAACAAATTCTTTGACCTGGAATATGGAATTCATTTATGAATTAAGCTCCAGTTGACAGTTGAAAAGCCACAAATAATTTTTAACATATTAAAAACATTTTAATAATTATAACAAAAATATATAATTAAATTTAATACCAGTTTCTGATTTTGTGCCATATGAAAAAGGCACTATCACTAAAATATGCAATGAGTCAATTTGGAGGCACACATGAAGTTACTTATCAGAAGTTAGTTTTTAATTTTTAAAATAAAGTAAACTAAAATATATTTTAGCATTAAAACACCTTACACCTTCTTAATGTTATCTGTTTTGTTTTTGAATAAATAACTAAGAGCAATTCTAATATATTCAGTAATAGTGAATACAAGGTTTGGTTCTAACATCTTTGCACTCTCTGGCATTTAACTGATACACAAACTATGTTATGCCAGAACAACTTACTTGCATCATTAATATAAATGGAATCACTTTTCCTCAAATGGATGTAGAACATGTGAAAAGAATAAAGAATATTAAATGAGGAATATAATGCATTTAGAATACAAATAACAACTGTTCCTGTACAATACGGCAACAATCTAAGGAATATAAATGCACTTACTCATGTCAGAAGAATAATTACATATAAAAAACTTCTAATATATTGCTATGTTTACAAAAGAAAATATGTAAGTGGAATCTCCCCCAAAGGAGAGAAGGTATAGTTCATAATCAGTAGAAAGTCAAATCTTCTGGAGACAAAAGAAAGAATTTTAAGTTTGGGAGTGATTTCTAAATGACATCTGTCTTAACTCAGGCTGTGACAATGAAATACCATAGACTGGGAGTCTTAAACAGCACACATTATTTTATGGCAGTTTTGGAGACTAGGGAATCCAAGATCAAGGTGCCAGCAGTTTTGATTCTTGGTGAGGACTCTTCTCCTGACTTATAGACTGTCTCCTTCTCTGTATATCCTCATGTTTGTAGAGAGAGGACAAGCTCTTGGCTCTTCCTCGTCGTCTTTCTTTTTTTTCTTTTCTTCTTTTTTTTTTTTTAGAAAGAGAGAGAGAGAGAGCATGAGCAGAGAGGGGCTGAGGGAGAGGGAGAGAGAGAATCTTAAGCAGGCTCCATGCCCAGCATGAAGATCGTGACCTGAGCTGAAATCAGGAATCAGACCCTTGACCTACTGAGCCACTCGGGTGCCCCATGTCTCTTCCTTTTCTTAAAAGGACATGAACTCCATCATGGGGGCCCCACCTCCTCAAAACTGACTAACTTTGGAAAGGCCCCATTTCCAAATACCATCATATTGGGAGTTAGGACTTCAATGTGTGAATTTCAGGGAGACACAAACATTAGTTCATAACAACATCTCTATAAAATGGTTAGTTGGAGCAGCAGTGCTCTTAGTACTATAATATGTACATTAGAAGGTATACTTACAAATAAATGATGCTATATTAAAGTGTCCTCAGTGATTATACAAGATGAAGAGGCTGTTAAAGAATACATGCATATAACTATAAAGAACAAACAGATGGTTATCAGAGGGGAGGTGGTGGAGAGGGATGGGTGAAAAGGTGAAGGGGATTAAGAGTTTACTTTTCTTGATGAGCACTGAGTGATGTATGGAACTGATGGATCACTATATTCTACACTTGGAAGTAATATAATACTGCATGTTAACTACACTGGAATTAATATAAAAATTTTAAAACAATGCTGAGTGATGTATGGAACTGATGGATCACTATATTCTACACTTGGAAGTAATATAATACTGCATGTTAACTACACTGGAATTAATATAAAAATTTTAAAACAATGCAAACATTTTTAATTCATGCCCAAACAGCTGAAGAATCTTATAAAGTCTTTGTAAAATTACTGTAAAGTCTTAATCTTTTAAGAATATTAAGAAGATAATATATTTGAAAATAAGCCATTGATAATAAGGTAATTTCAAAAAATCAATAGGAACTGGGGCCAGTAACAATGTCACTGATTAGTAATACTCCAATCACACTGTGTTTCTCCTCCATCTGATTATCTGGATATCTGTTACACCATGAGATCAGTAAGTTATACAGTAAAAGAACAAAACAAGTTTTGGTAGTCTTCTAGATAATGTTTTACTTCTGGTATTTTACAAGGAACTGCATTAGTCATTATTTTCTATAACTTCTTTCATTTCCCTTTATTTCATTCCCCTTTCACTTTTGAATACATGTAGAAATGATTAAATATGTATATTTAAATGTTTGATTTCAGAATATTTGTTTCTGTCTGCTCTAGTATTTTGCTATTTTTTTTCCTTTGGATGATATTCCTTTGGTAGGAGATATCACATATTTGAATATATTTTTTCTTGGTAAAATGTGCTGACAATTTTTTTTCCACTGTATGACTTGTGTTTTTACTCTATGGTGTCTTTTGAAGAAATGTTAATGTGTCAATTTTATAAAATACTTCTTACAACATATTTATGAAATCTTTCCCAACTCTGAAATCATAAAAAAATTCCTTATATTATAAAGTTTTATAGCTTTGCTTTTCATGTCAGTGAATCTGAAGATTATTTGGGGTTAAGTATATAATAAACATAACATCTACTTACTGATATTTTTACTTTCCAATTGTTATATATTTTGTGGGGTTTTTTTTAATCCTTTATGTTTATTTCACAGTTTTTTAATTAACATATAATGTATTATTTGTTTCAGGGGTACAGGTCTGTGATTCATCAGTCTTACACAATTCACAGCACTCACCATAGCACATACCCTCCCCAGTGTCCATATCCCAGCCACTCCATCTCTCCTACCCCCTCCCCTCCACCAACCCTCACTTTGTTTCCTGAGATTAAGAGTCTCTTATGGTTTGTCTCCCTCTTTTGTCTTGTTTCATTTTTCCCTCCCTTTCAACTATGATCCTCTTCTCTTATTTCTCAAATTCCTCATATCAGTGAGATCATATGATAATTGTCTTTCTCTGATTGACTTATTTTACTTAGCATAATAGCCTCTAGTTCCATCCACATCTTTGCAAATGGCAAGATTTCGGGTTTTTTGATGGCTGCATAATATTCCATTGTAAGTATATATATATATATATATATATATATACACACATATATATATGTATATATATGTATATATGTATGTATATATGCCACATCTTCTTTGTTATACATTTTGAGTTCCTGAGAAAGAACCAGTTTTTGCCATAACACCACTAATTTATGTGGCATTATGGTAGGCCACTAATCCAATGATCCCTTATAAAAGAAGAAATTTGGAGATAAACACACATGAATAGGGAGAATGCCATGTGCAGATGAAGGCAGAGATCCAGGTGATGCATGTACAAGTCAAAGGCCACCAAGGATTCCCAACAAACTACCAGAAGAGGCATAAATAAATTCTTCTTTGCAACACTCAGAAGAAACCTTCCCTAACTCACCTGAGGAAAAATCAGCTGTCACTCTAGCTGCTGGTCATTTGAAGAGACTTTTTCTTTTTCCTCAGAGACCATTAAAGATTTCCTTTTTGTCTTCCTGTGTGAAGTTTCACTATGAAATGTTTAGGTTTGGATTTCTTCTTATATATCTGAGTTGAGGTTTGTTGGACTTCTTGAATTCATACAGTGGACATTTTCACCAATTCTGGAAAATTCTCAACCACTATCTCTTCGAATATTTCCTTTGAACCATTAGTCTTCTTCTAGACCTTCAGTCAAGGACATGCTGGTCCTTTTTACCCCATCTATTTCATCTTAAATATATCCTGCATTTTACATTTTTTCCTCATGCTGAATTCTGGGTTATTTATTTAAATTTATTTTTTAATTCAATAATATCTTAATTTAGTTGCTTCTTATCTGCCTTTATACCCGCCCATTGAATTTTTACTGTTTTTTTAACTTTAGAAGTTACATTTCATTACTTTTCAAGTTTGCTGTGCTGATTTTTTTTGTAGTTCCTATTTCCTATTGGTATTTTAAAATGTATTCTTAATTTCTTTAAACATATAAAATGAAGTTATTTTGTAGTCTGTGCCTGACTTGTATATGAAGTCTTTGCTTGTCTATGTTGTCTGTGATTTCTACTACTTATAAATTATTATATGTTTGTTTGTGTTTTTAGTTATTTTCACCAGCCAGTGACATGTATAATTTTAAATTAGAAATTTAAATTTAAAATTTAAATTAAATTTTTATAATTTAATTGACAGCTGGGATGAAGATTCCTTGATCAAGAGAGGATTTGTGTTGCTTTCTTCCAGAAAAGCTTTAAGAAAAATACTATGAACAATCCAGAGATTTCAACTCATGTGAAAACTGGTCCACTTCTTACTCATCCTTGGGGTGCTGGATTTTGGAGACAAACTTATTGTAGGAGCATTTCCTATTTTACTACTTATCTTTTGTGAATACTTGGTTTTGATATTTTGATCCCCTCATTTTGGGAGTTTGTAAAAATAAAAATTCAAAATTTCCAGAGCAGTCAATATGTTATGGAAAGAGTAGCTGATCTCCTTATTTATGTATCTGGATTCCCATTTCTACCCCAAGATTGGCTCGATGATTTTTTTTACAAATGTCCATGAGCATTTAGAGGCTTTTAAAGATTTTTTTTAAAGAGTGTACTTTTTAAAAGCATTATTGGTGACTAATTTATTATAAGAAATGAAAATTTCCCCATTCATCATTTTTTAAAAGATTTTATTTATTTATCTGAGCGAGAGAGTGAGAGCTCACAAGCTGGGAGAGGAGTGGGAGAAGGAGGAACAGACTCCCCATTGAGTAAGGAGCCTGATGTGGGATTCAATCCCAGGGTCCTGGGATGCTGACCTGAGCTTAAGGCAGAAGTTTAACCAACTGACCAACTGAGTCACCCAGGCACCCTCCCCATTTATCTTTTTTAATAATGCAGTTTAAGTTTTTAAGGGAGGAGTTAGGCACATTTTTTTACAATTGGTATAATATTCTCAGCATAAGTATTAGGGATTAATGTGCTTTGTAATAGACAATAAGTAGACTTCACCATATGATGACTAATTTTACAATGGAAAAAAACCCTTTGTCTTATATATTTTATAGTTATCATTTTTTGTAGTACTTCTCATTCTGTAATGTAATTATTTGCTTGCATGACACACAAGCCGCTATAGCCCTAAGGGTACACTTGTGACTTTTCTTATACATACAGTATCATAGTGGTGTGTGCACAAACTTGGAACTAGCTACTCAGTGACAACAACTCTCGAGGCATCAGTGTTCCTATTTGTAAAATGAGGATACAGTTTATCATATGCATAGTTTGAGGATTAACTGAGCTAATGCAAGTGAAGCAATGAAAAGTTACCTGTCACATAATAAATATCAATCATTATTATTTTAAATATCTGTTCCAGCAAAAAACACTGTAACTTTTGGCAAAACATTCCATAAGTACTTGATTAATGATAGATCAGCCATATTTATTCTGCGACTGCTAAGCAATTGCATGGTGAAACCCTTCATGCACTTTCTGGGTATCAGAAATTTATCACTGTGAATTAGAACAGTCCCCTCAAAATAGTACTGAAAGCAATGAATTTCATTTTTAGAGTTGCCCAACCACTAAACACGGTAGAATTTAAATCAAAGTTAAAGACCTTATTAAAAACCAGGGACACTGATATAAGTTTTCTTAAATTACTTATGCATGTAATTGATGACATGCTTTTTGGATTGTATTAAAAGAGCTCATTAAAATGTGTCTCAGCCCTCTTGTGCACATTACAAGATTCTCACAATGCCAGGAAATCCGTTATATTTAAGATTGTTCAGAAAGTTTTGATTTCATGTAGTTAAAGTCTACATCTGAGAAGTAGAATTAATTTCAGGCAATATCATCCAAAAACTTGTAAGTGGTCATTTTGTAATTTCCTTAACCTCGTACAGATATATCTCAGAGAAAACAAAGAGAAGGCCTTTTTTTTCAGCACAATTCACTCTTAGTCATTTGTCCCATACCAGCACAAGCTGTTCTTTTATCTAGTCTTTTTTTTTTTGCCAAATGTAAAATTTTAAAAATATATAAAGGAAAATAACAATCACTCCTGAATAAGCACCCAGAGGGAAATTTCACTAATGCTTACATTTTGACAGAGAGAGGTAAAGTAAGAAGACAAAGACCCTTTGACATTTCCTTTCAGTTTTATAAAAGTATTCCAAGTTGATAACAGATTTTAACTGTGCTCAAATATAATTTTGGTAGCAATTTTTATCTCACTTAACACTATATTCCCAAAAAGGGAATATGTAAACTTTATTTCTAAATCATATACTTTAACATGAAACTCTTTTGTTCCAATAGAATCTTACTTAAACATATATTAAGTAACCCAAAATATAGTTCGCTATTATTTATTTGAAATAGACTTCATTTTTATGGTAGGGCATTACTTTCTTGTTTTCTAAATTTTTCTGAAGATTTTGTCAGATGATTGTTTTATTTCTTTTCTTTTTATTTAAATTCAATTAGCCAACAGGTCATGTATTATTATATAGCTTTCCTTATTTGATCTGTTGTTGTGGTATATTTTGTTAATATATTGTTTAATTTAAATCTCCATTGGGTTGATTTTGGGACAAATTCTCTTTGGTCATGGTAGTTTATTATCTTAATGTTCAGTTAAATTTAATTTATTTTTATATGGTATGGTGGTGTGTATCTTTTATTTAGGATACTGGTTTACATGCTTTTGTGTTAAGATACTGCCAATATTAGAAAATACATATGAATATTTAAGTTTCTTGTCTTTTAGATCTTATCTAGGATTTTTCCTTATAAAAGTGATGTTCTTATAAAAATGATGTTTCTTATAAAACTGAAGTTCATATGAGCTATCAGGTCTTTTATACATGAGTGAAAGCAGAATAATTTTTTTGCAGTAACAATTGAGAAAATCTGAAAACAACTATTTAGTAACCATTGAGGAAATTGTTAACTAATAATAGTTCCTTAGTCTTCTTTTATATTAGTATTTTGAGCAAAATAGGCATTGAGAAGTGTGAAAGGTCTGAGATTTTACTGTGTTTGTAAGCTAACAAGTTAGTCTGCTAGAATTTTGTGGATGCTAAGAGAAAACAAAAGACTCCAGGGTCAGAGACATAGGACACTATTACTCATGGCATAGCAGGCAGAATGAGCTTCAGATTTGCATTGGTTCATCTTGACCCTAAAGTTCCATAGGAATAACGTGGAGCAGCACCAAGGTATACACACCAGGTAGGTGTATACACCCAGAGGCTTATGTCACAGCTAAGGGACCTTGTCCCTGAACGTAGAAAAGTCCAACGTATTAAAGAGTTGCAAGCAAACCTGCTCCATCTTTGCTTCAGAGGGAAACATTATTATTCCAGAAAGCAAACAAAGCTGCCCTCTGTCCCAGTGGAGGACAGCATTTCTACCTTCCATAGCCGTTCACTATTTTAAAAACAACCTTACAAAACTGCCAGTTCTGTGACTCAGAAATAGCTCAGAAGAAGCCCAGCAATGAGCAGAAATACCCATAGAGAATTACCTTCCAACAGTTGTTTCAACATTTTTTTCCAAATATGTCTTAAATTTTTCTCCAGTATATAATCTAAACTTTATTTGTACCCTTTATATCTCATTTTTATATTTACATATTTTGCTTTATCCTTTTCTATTTTCACAAATTCAGTCTAATTTTTCTTGTTTGTACAAAGAACATAGTCCTGGATGAAAATGCTCATCATGTTACTAAGTGTCATCTTTGAATATGTCCTCTCTGAGCATGAAATATTTTTTCGTTTTAGCAAATATATTGTTACCACTAAAAATTACTTTGTTCTGTCTTACAGTATTTTAAATTAAACAGCTGATTTAGTTCCTACTTCATTAACCAACAAAAATCTTAAAACCAATTTTATGGCCCACCTACAGGAAAATGTGTGTAATTCTTTTAAAGATTTACACAGGCATTCGCATTAGTTTTAATCTCTGGTTTCTTCTTCCTTTCTACCCAGTATGATTGAACAGAAATAAATTAATAAGCATTGATACCTTATTTTAGTGCACAGTAACCAGACAGCACAGCACATAAAAAAAATCCTCCATAAGAGACTTCTAATCTCATAAAACAAACTGAGGGTTACTGGGGGGTGGGAGGGTAGGGATAGGGTGGATGGGTTATGGACATTGGGGAGGGTTTGTGCTTTGGTGAATGCTGTGAAAGATGTAAGCCTGATGATTCACAGACCTGTACCCCTTGGGCAAATAATAAAAATAAAATTAAAAAAAAAAATCCTCCAAGCACTGAGCTAGGCTGTATGGATAGAATGATGAATCAAAAACAGGGTCTTTACAAATGATACATATGCATTATAGCATTGTTTACAACTGTAATTTTGAAATATTTTCTGAGATAATTTTCATTATTTATTTTTTACTATCTTCTTTCTCACTGGACTAAAAGGTCCATGAGAACATTGACTGTTTTGTTTATTAATAATACTCCTACCCACACACTGCCAAAATGTCATTCTCCTTTCCTATAACTCATCATAAAAATAGAATTTCTCACTATTATAAATCATTTAATTACAAATTATAATTTATTATAAATCATTAAATTTCTTAGTATTATAAATCACATTTATAAATCTCACTATTATAAATCACTATTATAAATCATGTAAATCCCCAAATAAGGTGGTTTTGTGCCCTCAGTTTCTCACAGTATACTTTGTTTGGCAAGCTTTTCCACTTTCCCCAAAAGGAAGTCAGTTTTTTTCTGAGGCTAAGTCTTTCCTTTCTCTAATTTATTGTGACTTCTCGACTCACTTGGAATATTTTTGTGTGGTAACCAGAATTATGTTTTTCTAAAATATTATAATATCATTTGCTTTAAAGACTTTGGCTCTCCTTTTTCCTCTAATGTATTTTATTCCAAGCACGGAGTTCAAAACTGTTCATATTAAGTCCTTCCAATTTTCTGAAATCATGACACATCTTCCACAACAATTATACATGTATCCTACACTCCAGCCACTAAAGGTCACTTTTACTTTTTAAACTTCATCTATGCTTTACACTTCTGTATCTTTGGCCAGCATCCTATGTTGGTTCTAGTCAAAGAATTAATGGTTAGAAGAGATAACAGGGAAAAGAAATATATCAAAATAATATAATTAAGAATTTTCAAAAACAGATACACTGAATGTCAAAAGAAAGGATTAATTAAATACACATAGATAGGTTTGTAAATAGACTGGGGAAGAAATAAAATAAACATTTAAATTCACAGAAACAGGAGGATCCAAAAAAATATCGAATTCCCTGAACTGATCAGGGACAAAAGAACTAGAGCAGTAACAAGAAAGAAAGCTTGAAACAATCTAAGCAACACTTAAAGAGTTTTAAAAGTTTTTCCCAAGAGCTGTTATGAAAACAGCAATTTGAAATTGAGCACAAAGTCATGAGTCTGGAAGCAAGAGTTCCGAGGTCATTACAGGAATTCACTATCAAGTTTACAGGATTGCTACTGTATAAGTTACAAATTGGAGAAAATACAGTAGTCTTTTGCCTTAAAAAATGAAAGAAGTGGGTACCTTGCTATGGCTGCCTTCATATAGATATTAGTTCCAAGCACTTTAACTTAGCAAATGCTAATGCAAATCAAAAGGATATAGTTATTTCATGATCACAATATACTATTTAGGAATACTTTCAGTTATGGTATATTTCTTAAATAAGTACAACATTAAATAATTAAGATAGGGAGAATCAAACCTATATATTACTTCTAGGATTTAATAAATATGGAATCATATTATTTTAAGTCAATTTATCTTAGAAAATATCCATGTTAAGTCGCTCTCACTAGTAGTAAAAATCAAAGTTATCTTTTTAAAAATGTAAGTCATGATGACAAGAATGCAAAATACATTTGAATCCTGAACCAATAGGCTCCATAAGGATTAGCTAAAGTCTTCATTTTAATCATGATCTTCATGGGACAGCTAGAAAATAAAGTGAAAATTGACTGACAGACAGATTTGACTCAAATTCAGAGCAGATTTCAAAATGCAGCCAAAATGATGATTCAAATAGGATCATACTTAATTAAGTGGTGTGTACGTAGACTCTGGAGCCTTACCCTAAGATCTGTTGATTAATAAGTGATCAGTAATACCTGCATAAATGTTGGCTGAACGTAAGACTCAGACCCATACTCTTAAGATTTATGAACTATTTGTTTGGAGTTTGTACATTAAATGTGTAATCTTTATGGAATAAATGAGTTCATGGCTAATGATAAGCAGTGTTAACGTTTATGTGCATTTTTTTCTTTTTGGATTTCACTAGAAGGAGAGTTTATAATTTTCAAAGAATAAAAGGGAGTTTTTCAGAAATGGATATTCACAGAGGTTTCCAGGATTACTATACTTCTTAACGTGATATCCACCTCACTGTCTGATGTTACAATATTTATAACCACAAAAAGACTAGCAAACCAGAAGCAAAATTAATACCCATAATTCTGGCAACCTTTGCCTCACTCAATTCAATAATGCATATATTTTAAAAAGCAAACTATTTGTTTTAAATTTGTAAAATGTGACCTATTTTTTATTTTCTTCAAAATAAATTCCTCTTCACAGAAACATTGAGTTAGAGATTTTCAATAAATTGGAATATTAAAATGCTTTGATGACAGAGCATACATCTATAAAAGAATTTATATTTTACTGGAGTCTTATTCTTTGTATCCCCTCCAGTAGTTCCGTTTAAACAGATGTACCACAGATGTGGAAACAGCTGGCAGGTCAACACAATTCTGCCACGACCATATTCAGGTTAGGATTGTGCATTTTTTGACATCTAATTGTTAAGCAAGGACCCTTCCCTGGAAAAAGTTTAGTACATTGCATCAAATGATATATTTCCACTTGCTTCTCCCTTCTTTCTAATAAGTATTTTCATATGTGCTCACTAAAAATATTTTGGTGCCTATGGTAACTTTTTATTTGTTTTAGAAATGTTTTTCATTCGCCTTTAAGTAATCACCTATTCAAGTGTGAGGAACAGTTGAATTAAAATCAATAGATTGATTTTAGACACTTTCATTTTTTCTTCTCCTGTTTTGTTGGGTCCATTCAAATTACAAGAAAATTGTTCCAATTGTACACATTAAATATACCAATCCATCAAGTTCTTGAATCCTCTTTCTTCATTTAGATTGCACATGTCAAAGAAATGAATGAAACTTCTTTCAACATTCTATATAACCATAGAAGAGCCTTATTTGGGATCTCTTACATTAGCATAAATATATAGGCTGGGTATACATATAATATATGCTATGAGTGAATATGTATGTGTGTGTGTAGGTGTTTATAGTTTTAGAGAGTTTTAGGTAGAGGAAGGGAGAGAAAATTGAAAAATTTGAAGATTATAGATTTTGAAATTTTATTTTTATAGTACACTCATAAATCTAATAATAAAAGTCTTCAACTTTTACTTTAAACTATCTCTCTGTTTTTATGAGTCAGGAAACATTTATGAGACTCAAGAAAATATTTTCCAAAGCTCAGTGTCTGAATATTATAACATTTACCCAAATCAGAGAAAATTAATAAGATTTACAGCACTTTGCAGAGACTGTTAGTAAATCCTGAGGGAAAAAGCAGATTGTGCCATTTCATTCAGTGCTGGGAATTTGGGTGATACGTGGTGACAATAAGAGACTTTTCACTCCTGAAGAGACAGGCTGTGTGACCCAAGGGATCAGCATGCACTGTGGGATGCTATAAAACCCATTTAATATTTATCAAGATGTGCAATGTAATGAAAACTGCTTGAAATCATATACCACACAAACATCTTCAACCTGGGAATAGGAAGCAAAACAAGGAAACAAAATCATAAGCTAGGTTCTTATGCAGTGCTTCTCAGGCTCAAGTCTTTATGTTTATCAGCTGTTTATTTTTCTAGCTACTTTAGAATTTTCTGTTGAGATAGATTTATATTTAAATGCATCATGAAATAAAAAAAAGAAAGCTTTTTGTTGGCTTGCTTGATCTCTCTCCTTCAAAACACGTATTTTTTTCCCCTGAAGAGTCCACTTTTGTGTTTAAAATCAGCCATTCATGCACATTTTAATCAGGTTATAGTAATCCTAAATGTTAACTCTGGCTCAGAAACTCATGACCACCCCACACTTACTTGGAGGTTCAACGAACATAAACCATGATTCCATAATATATCACCACAGGACAAAAGCACCATGAGGGAAGGTTCGAAGTTCTGAATATTCTAGTCCCCTAAAATTTTCCATTATAGATATTCATTGAAATCAGATTTTTTTTTCACAAAACCAGAAGATTGTTACAGTGTTGCACAAAAGAGATCCAGAAATTCTCACAAAACAGTCTGCATGGCAATCAGCCCACAATGGGCTTCTAATTCCTTCACCATAGAGGCCAAGTCTACTTCCAAGTTTCCAACCAGGATGTTTGCAATGTGCCTCCTCCTTTGACAGCTGTTAAATGCCATAATGGTTACAATAGCATATGCTGGGAGTACTCCAGATGTCTTCACACAGTGGTAGGTCCATTTCTAATAACAGACAATGAGAGAGAAAGGCTGACATAATATTTATAGGAACTTCTTAATCTCTAGTGCATTGTAAATGTTTACGGTTCAAGGTGGGGAATCTGGCTGCTTACCAAATGTATTTTTTTCTCCTCTGACTTTAAGATTCAGTTTATATTTAAATATTTCTATTCTCTCTCATTATCTGTTTTTATGTCTCTGTTTCAGGTCTAAATCAATCTCTCTCTCTCCCTCTCTTTCTTTTTTTCCACGAATATTTACTGAACAGTTTTCCTCAAAGTATATTTAAGTTATCCCTGGCTATCTCTGGCAAATAAAAGAGTTTCCATCCTTTGGGCCTGTCTCTATACCAAAAATGCTCTGGACTGATTCAATTCAACATTGGCATGTTTTTTAAACTATTAAACCATATGGAAATATGTCTTACTGAATTTACTTCCTAAAGAGTAGTTTTCCATTGGACCTATTTGATTTTGACTGTAACCTCTGTGTGCAGAAAAGTTCCTTTGGTCTTTCCCTCCTCATAAGTTATGAGATGAATGAAGAGAGGACTATTTTATCCCAATTGTTGAACTCAGAAAGAACCAAGGAAGATTAAAAAAATTAGTAAAAGGTGCTTAAGGAAACACAAATGGTGGGGTGCCTGGGTGGCTCAGTGGGTTAAGCCTCTGCCTTCAGCTCAGGTCGTGATCTCAGAGTCCTGGGATTGAGCCCCGCATCGAGCCCCGTGCCCAGCAGGGAGCCTGCTTCCTCCTCTCTCTCTGCCTGCCTCTCTGCCTACTTGTGATCTCTCTCTCTCTCTGCCAAATAGATAAATAAAATCTTAAAAAAAAAAACACAAATGGTGATACTGGGCTAGTCACACGATTATTTTTGCGAGCGTGGGGAGTGTAGTTCTCTCGTAAAAGGGGGGAATTAAATTATCTTATTATGGTTTCTTATTGTTCTAATACTAACTCATAGTCCAAGTTTTTTCTGAACTCATTTTCTTTCTCAGGTCTTATGGGCACGGCCTTCTTTATACCCAATGTTACCTTCCATTGTTTCATTAGAAGTCATCTTGTTCTCACAAACTCTCCTTCAACACCAGAAAACAAAAGAGGATTTAAAAAAACCTTGGTAATAAGAGCAGAATAATTTTTTGGTCCATCATTTATTTTGTAGATGGAAGACACTAGACAAAGAGTATGCCCTTTGGTGACTTCCTTTTGGAGTGCAAACTGCTGAGAAAAGAAAAAGCTATGTGAAAGCAAGCAAACTGTGCTTTGATTTTGGCAACTAAGTCCGATTAAAACAGCTACAGAAAACAAAAGCCTTAAATAAACTAAAATTAAGGTCTATAACAATAGATCCTACCCATTTGTGTTTATTTTTATTAATTAAAATTAGTAAAAGGTCATCATCATTTAGTTCATGATTCTATATAGTTTAGTTTTAAATTTGGAGGTATAGGAGGAAACACATCCTCCTCTGTGCTCATTTGTATCTTATAAGATTTTCAATTCAGAACTGCTCTATAATAATGACCCCCACCCCATTTAATCATTAAGAATGCTTTGCTTTGTATTTGTATTGTAGGCAAATCATTAACAAGGTGCTTTATTTTCCAAAAGTTCTTTTTCTACCACTTACTTTGATATTTGCTTTGGTCTTATGAATAATATCGCTGCCCGTAGGTAATAAATCTAAACAGTCATATTATGACATTTAAGATAAATTGACAGTTAAAAGAAAAACTAACATTTTGGGGCTGGGGACAACTAAGATTTAGTCTCTTAGCAACTTTGTAGTTTATAATATAGTATTATTGACTATAACTGCTACACTGTGCATAAACTCTCCAGGACTTATTTATCCACTAGTTCTGTTTGTGCTGTTAAACAATATATACCCAAGGACATTTTTGAAGAGATTTAAGATAGGAGTTTGACTAGTTTACCAGACACTGGACAAGTGTTTAGCAGAATCGTCAGGAATACTGCTTAAGAAAAAAAAAGGGGGGGTGGGGGTGGGGGCGGTAACTGAGATGGCCCTAGGCTTCCTATTCAGAATGTAACAAGGAACTGAATTTTTTTTTTATGGCTATATTTGAAAAGGTTGGGTTTTTTTTTTAATTAACATGTAATGTTTATTTGTTTCAGGGGTACAGGTCTGTGATTCATCTGTCTTCATCAGCACTCACCATAGCACATACACTCTCCAATATCCATCACCCAGCCACCCCCACCTCCACTCCAGCAACTCTCAGTTTATTTCCTGAGATTAAGAGTCTCTTATGGTTTGTCTCCCTTTCTGGTTTTGTCTTGTTTCATTTTCCCCTCTCTTCCCCCATGATCCTCTGTCTTGGAAGGGACTAAATTTTAACCAGCTTCCCAACAGGTTCTTAGGTACTTAACTCTTGAAAATCACTACACTATGGACAGAAGCCAGGGATTAAACTGGTCTGGCCTTTTTGAATCCTTTTGAATCCAGGTCATGAATCCAAATGACCAAATTGCCAGAAGGTATCCAGTAGATCTTGATGGAAGCTTCTGGCTTCCCGACCACTGTCAGCAAACTTTGCCTTTCTCTCCTCTTCCATTAAGAAGGAAATAGTCCTTTGGAGGCAAACTCTCCCTGTCCTGCCCCTCCCTCAGGTATAGGAGTAATCTGAATTACTACCCCTCAGATATTCAGCAACAGCTCTGTAACATGGTGAACACTGTAATGATTACTTCAGTGATGCTAACTGGCATGGGTATATTTTTATAAAGAAAAATTCAAACTCTTTTTCAAGAAATTCCTAGATTCTCACAGTCCATTATTATAAAATAATAGACCTTTTTTTTACCAACATAAATTATTTTTATTTTTACAAAGTTTAGTTAAATATAAGGGACACATTCTCATAATGTGGGGTCTTAATAATTAAGATTTATCAACTGGATAACAGGAACTAAGGTGTAGACTTATTTAAATGCAAGGTCTGAGGTCCTGATTTTTAAAGAAAAATGACATACAACTTATATTCCTGATACTATTTATTTCCTAGTAAAGTTTCCATGAATTTAGTCTACTCTAATTAGGCCTTCAGAGAAACACTAGAGTCATAAAATAAACAGTTAGTATTAATTCAAAGTTAAACTTACTTTGCAGTAACTGGGTTAATATTTCTTGATGACTCTATTAGTCAATATAATACTGCATTCAAATTTCAGGCCCTTCAGTTCTAACCATTATAACTGTTTGAGTGAAGATTATGTCTTTGATTATTTTTGCTTATGATAGATCAAAAGGTTGAATTTAATCATGTAAATATTTTAGTTTGGAAGACAAATTGAATTCTTTCTCTTTCCCTCTTTCTGTCTTTAATTTATAATGCTTTGCTTTGCATTGTTGTTTATCTTATGTCTTATTTTTGACCATATTTTTGAACTTAGGAGCTCGATCTCTCACTTGTTTTCCACCCACTCTCTTCTCCACTTTGTAGGACCAGGAATTCTAACATGGGTTAAGGACAGGATGAAATACTGAGGACTAGAATTTGATCACAGCTAAACAAAGGTGAAGAATTAGGGTGCAGCAAAGTTATTTTCCATATGGATGCCTTTATTGGACTTTTGTGTAGGGCTTCTTTCAAAGGGGTCCCTGGATGGCTTGGTTGGTTAAGTGTCTGACTTTGGCTTGGGTCGTGATCTCAGGGTCCTGGGATTGAGCCCTACATTGGGCTCCCTGTTCAATGAGAAGTCGGCTTGTCTCCCTCTCCCTCTGCCTCTCCCACTGCTCATGCTCTCTCTCTCTGATAAATAAATAAAATCTTAAAAAAAATTGTCAAATGGATTCTTTTTTCTCTCCTTTGAGTCCTAAGCTGCTGTTGTTACAATGACAGGGGGTATTTATATATATTTGATAGATGTCTCATATAGATATCTGATATATATATATGTAATATAATATAACATAATATAATAAACATATATTTTGTACCTGACAGATATCTGATAGATATATCTAGAGTACATCTAATTCCAGAATGATTTCCTACCCAAAAAAATGATGGGTTTACATGACTAAATTCAATCCTATCGGAGTGTGTTTTATAAACCCCATTTGAGATAGGGTTTATTTCTCATACCAATTAATTTCTCATAATTTGTATTTAATAACATAAAATAATTGTGCTGTTATTGTTTTACATTGGTTGTTTAAATCACCTGCAACAAAACAGCATAAGAATTCACTGGAAGCTGGAGTTTTAGTGTAGGAGGCACCCACTGGAGATTTCTCATCATGAAAATTTCTGCTCAGCTGAAGGGTCAGATATCTAACATGAGATACAAGAACTGAAAAAGACTTTCAAGAATACCTAGTTCAATATCCTTACTTTATTGATTAAAAAAAAACAAAGAACTGTTGCCAGAACATGGTAGATGATTTGCCTTAAATTCAACATGATAATTATCTTCTGCAAATGATTTTATTTAGCAGAATGCTGGAGTTCATTTAGTGGAATGGGTGGTGGCTTTGGGTAGCATCATCATCTCATGTGTGACCAAGTTCATTACCCTAGGTAACTCAGTTTCTATATCTCTAATATAGAGATGTTGACAGTTCCTATTCTGTATATCTGACTTTAAGATTAAGATAAGATAAATAGGGCGCCTGGGTGGCTCAGTGGGTTAATGCCTCTGCTTTCGGCTCAGGTCATGATCTCAGCGTCCTGGGATCGAGGCCCGCATTGGGCTCTCTGCTCAGCAGGGAGCCTGCTTCCTCCTCTCCCTGTCTCTCTGCCTGCCTCTCTGCCTACTTGTAATCTCTCTCTCTGTGTCAAATAAATAAATAAAATCTTAAAAAAAAAGATAAGATAAATAAAACATTAAAAAAAGGGTAAAACTCAATCCTCAAAGTAAAACAGTTAAGTGTTGGTTATAAGAATTATATTAGAATGTACATACTAATTTTTGAACATCAAAACAATTGGTTTTCAATTTAATTTAAATCCATTAACTATTAATGCTAAGTAACAATTAAGCTTTTTAAATGCTAATGTTTTTTATAGCTCAGGTAACAAAATCCTAGAGTTTATACTGGCAGAGAATCTAAGAGAGTGAAGGTATGGGCAATTATTTTCATTCTGTTTATTTCAAGGGAAAATACCTTTACTTAATGCCATACATATATACATATGTGTATATATATCTATGTATATATGTGCCATATATATGTATATTGTATATACCATATGTATTTGTATGTGTGTATACACACACACACACATATATACTTTAATTAGAGATTTGTCTTCCTATAGTTGATTCTTTTTTTTAAAGATTTATTTATTTATTTGAGATAGAATGATTGGGAGGAGCAGAGGGAGAGAGAATCTGAAGATGACTCTGTGCTGAGTGTAGAGCATGATGCAGGGCTTGACCTTACAACCCTGAGATCATGACTTGAGCTGAAATGAAGAGTCAGCTGCTTAACTGATTGTGCCACCCAGATGCCCCCTATAGTTGATCTTAATAAACTTTTGATCTTCAAACTGTACTGAACATTATAAACTATCATTATTTTTCATTGAGTTATTTATAAATGTCTTATTTTAATGAAGACTTTGTAGCATCTTCAACATACCTCCAGATTTGGGAGTGTGTTTTTTATAATAAGTTGGTAATATGCTGATAATTATATTCAAGCCCTTTTTGAAACTCAAAACAACAAAAAAATGTTTTCCAAATTTGTGCTCTTGTTCCATTTCTGTCTTAAATAAGGATGATAATAGTATTCTAAATTTAGTTTAGTGCTTATTCTTCAGCAGACTGCTTATGATACTCTAAAATGTTCCTTATTTTTAAAGTACATTTACTGGGGTGCCTGGGTGACTCAGTCATTAAGCGCCTGCCTTCAGCTCAGATCATGATCTCACGGTGCTGGGATCAAGCCCTGCATCCAGCTCCCTGTTCAGCGGGAAGCCTGCTTCTCCCTCTCCCACTCACCCTGCTTGTGTTCTCTTTCTCACTGTGTCTCTCTCTGTCAAACAAATGAATAAAATCTTTAAAAATAAATAAATAAAGTACATTTACTTCTTTTTCCTTACATCATTCTTTACGTGGAAACAGATGTGCTATTTTGCTTCCTAACACCATCTTGAAATTGCCACTGTAATACACTTCCTGAAATATCTACCCTATCATGATACTTTATATAATTCTAATTTTAGTAATTTGGGGGGAAGCTTTCTTATCCCAACAACTTTGGGGAAAAATGTTTGAATGTTTCCTGTAAGTTAAAATCTATTTTCTTGCCATGTAATTTTCTCTATATAGTAGCAATAAATAAATTAAAAATCCTGAAAAAAACAAGTCTTCAAGTTAATGCTCTTGGTAAATAAAAAAAGAGTTCTTTTATTTTACCAAACTGTTCTACAATACCAAAATGGGTTAAAATTACAGTCTAGATTAAAATTAAATCTTAAAGAGTTTTAAAGTCAAGGCAGATTTTGTAAGGATAAGCTAAGGGATACATAAGCTAATGTTTGGGAGTTGAATAAATGCTCAATGGTCCACTTTGGTCCAAGTTACTATGTCAAAACCAACCTTCTAGACCAAAGAGGTCAAGAACCATGTGGGCATAGTGAGGGAAAGTGCATTTTCCTGGAGAAGACTGATATTTCAGAATAAGAGTTTGATGGAAACAAAAATAAATAGGGTCTACTACATTGCATGACTTCCCAACACAACAAATACACACACACACACACACCATCTTTCATAACATTTCCAAAAATAGTCTTGCCCAACATGATGCAGTATACACTTCTCCAAAGAGAGAGAACACAAACTCATTCCAAGTTTGAATACCTGTGGGCCAATGATCTGATAGCCCAAACTTTCTGACATTCATTTTCTTTGATTCTGTTTTGGTTTTGGCTATACAATCTTAAGCAATTCCAGACCCATAAATACTGGAATACTTTCATAAATACTTTCATAAATACTGCAATTGGTGAGCTAACATATAAATATAAACATCTTGAAAATATATGTGTCATATAAAATGGAAGAAAAAGCAAAAATATCCATTAAAACTTTTAGTTAAGAGAGAGTCCCATTGGTCTTGACCCAAAGACTTTATATATTGCATTAATCATGTAAAGAATAGAACAATAATCTCACAAAAAACTGTTTATTGACTATATCCATCAGCAATGAGGAAAAAATGTGGATCAGCCAGCATAACTGCTCCAAGATCTGTTCACTGCTCATATTCTCCTTGTGCAGCGCCCTTCAGTGTAACCTCTCTGGTTACATTAGAGGCACATTAGAGATTATTCCCCTGTGGTTGTGCTACCAAAGTAGCTACTTGCTTCCCATTGTGTGGGTGTTTGGAAACTGTAACTGAGCAACTATAGGCTCAGTTCTGGTATTAGCTTACTAATATAACTTCTTTAAAGCCTAAGTGAGATACCTCTCATTTCATTTTGTGGGATGATTTTGCTAGTAAAGATGAACTTAACTCTCTGAACTGAATTGGGGATCATTCTTTCACCTAATTCTTTGCCTCATAGCAAGAATGGAAAATAACAAATGTCAAGTTCAACCTGATAGGTTTTTCTCTACAATATGTCCCCCAAATATTCTTATGTCATTTCACCCTTTTCAGGCTGTCACAGCAGAAAGCATTGTGGAGTAGGAATTTATTCCTCTGATCCACTGAAGATTTTCTGTATAACTTCTTTCCTATTTCCAGGATTCTATCATTTCCTATGTTACTCATTAACTTTAGGATACAGTAAAATATCTATCTTCTACTAAATAAGGTTCACAGCTCTTACTAGTCAGATATTCCCTGCTTTGGGAGGACATGTCCCTTAAAAAGCTCATATAGTAATCTTCCTATTGTTTCTCTGCTTTTAATGTGCCAGCTTGGACTAGAGCCTGCTTCTGTCTTATAGTATCTCAAAGAGGCCACTAGAAATTGCATTCAGCTCTACTTTCTCTTGTTTTCATGAATAATGGTGTTCTGTACACTGCTGCACTATTTTCTTAAAAAAAGGTACAATAAATGACCGTTATTGATCTATTTTATTCATTTGGATGATGTGAAGAAAAAACTCACATTTTTTTTCCTTTCTCTGTGTAGGAAAAAAACCTGTTCTTTGCTTATGTGTGTTTCTTTCCCATGTGGCTCCATTACTACTCACATAGAACATTTCACTTCTGACTTCTGGTCACCAAATATGCAGAGGTTTTCCTCGTACCAAGCAATTATCTGTGACACCAGCTGGGTGCCCTATAATTTAACTTAATTACAACAATATCTACCCAGAGACAGCATCAGATTCTACAGCTTAAAGGCTCAGTCTTGTAAGACTGCCTCAGCAACCCTCCCCCTCCCCAACACACACACATCAGATGCCAGTTGCAGCCCAGGTTATCATCTATGCTTCTGACTGGCCTGCGCTAGATCAGAGGTTCCAACAACTCCCTTTTCAGGTTCAGTTAATTTGCTAGAGAAGCTCAAAAAACCCAGGGCAACACTTATGTTTACCAGTTTATTAAAGGATATGATAAAGGATACAGATAAACACCCAGATGGAAGAGATGTGTAGGGGAAGGTATGGTAAAGGGCAAGGAGCTTCCATGCCCTGTCCAGGCACACCAACCTCCCAGCACACCAGTGCATTCAACAACCTGGAAGATCTCTGAACCTTGTCCTTTTGGGGTTTCTTGGGGATTTTATTATATGGTCATGATTTATTAAAGCACTGGCCATTGCCCTTGATTCAACCTACCCACCCTCCGCCCTCCCCAGATGTCAAGGGTAGGACTGAAAGTTCCAACTCTTTAATCACAGCAACTAGCCCCCATCCCTAGGTGGGGTCCAAAACACCTCATTAACATAAGACACTTTGTCACTCTCATCACTTATGAAATTCCAAGGGTTTTTCAGAGACTTTGCCAAGAACAGGGTCAATTACCAAATATTTAGTTCTTATTATAAATGGTGGCAATATCACAGATGGAATGTGATACCTGTGATACCTATCTGTGATACTATCACAGATGGAATGTGATACCTAACATCTTAAGACTTAGGAGATTGATCTTTTCTTCCTCCCCTGCCTACATCAGTGAGTGGAAAGCAATGACTAGGTGGTTTGCCTACAATCTCAAACACTTATTGAGGTAGGTAATCCAACAAGGGGGCCCAAAGAATTAGTTTGGCTATTGTGGACATTGCTGCTACACACATTGGAGTTCAGATGCCCTTTCAGACCACTACATTTGTATTTTGGGGGTAAATTCTACATACTACAATTGCTGGGTCATAGGTAGCTCTATTTTCAACTTTTTGAGGAACTTCCATACTGTTTTCCAGAGTGGCTGTACCAGCTTGCATTACCACCAAGAGTATAGGAGGGTTCCCTTTTCTCTACATCCTTGCCATCTGTCATTTCCTGACTTACTAATTTTAGCCATTCTGACAGGTGTAAGGTTATTTCATTGTAGTTTTGATTTGTATTTCCCTGGTGTCAAGTGATGAACATTTGTTCATGCGTCTGTTGGCCATTTGTATGTCTTCTTTGGAGAAATGGCTGTTCATGTCTTCTGCCCATTTCTAAACTGGATTATTTGTTCTTTGGGTGTTGAGTTTGATAAGTTCTTTATAGATTTTGGATATTGACCCTTTATCTTTTAAGTCATTTGAAAATATCTTCTCCCATTCTGTCAGTTATCTTTTGGTTTTGTCAACTATTTCCTTTGTTGTGCAAAAGCTTTTTATCTTGATGAAATCCCAGAAGTTCATTTTTGTTTCTGCTTCCCTTGCCTTTGGAGACATGTCTAGTAAGAAGTTGCTGCAGCTGAGGTCAAAGAAGTTGCTGCCTGTGTTCTCCTCTAGGATTTTGGTGGATTCCTGTCTCACATTTAGGTCTTTCATCCATTTTGAGTCTATTTTTGTGTACAGTGTAAGAAGATGGTCCAGTTTCATTCTTCTGCATGTGGCTGTCCAATTTTCCCAATACTATTTCTTATAAAGACTGTCTTTTTTCCACTGGACATTCTTTCCTGCTTTGTCGAGGATTAGTTGACCATAGAGTTGAGGGTCCATTTCTAGATTCTCCATTCTGTTCTATTGACCTATGTGTCTGTTTTTGTGCCAGTACCACACTGTCTTGATGATTACAGCTTTGAAATAGAGCTTGAAGTCCAGAATTGTGATGCCACCAGTTTTTTATTTTTTTCCTCAACATTCCTTTGGCTATTCAGGTCTTTTCTGGTTCCATACGGATTTTAGGATTTTTGATCCAGTTCTATGCAAAAAGTTGAATGTATTTTGATAGGGATTGCATTCAATGTGCAGATTGCTCTAGGTAACATAGATATTTTCACAATATTTGTTCTTCCAATCCGTGAGCATGAAACATTTTTCCATTTCTTTGTGTGTCCTCAATTTCTTTCATGACTGTTCTACAGTTTTCTGAGTACAGATCTTTTACCTCTTTGGTTAGGTTTATTCCTAAGTATCTTACGGGTTTTAGTGTAATTGTGAATGGGATAGATTCTTTCATTTCTCTTTCTTCTGTCTCATTGTTAGTGTATAGAAATGCAACTGATTTCTGTGCACTAATTTTATATCCTGCCACTTTGCTGAATTTCTGTATGAATTCTAGTAGTTTTGGGGTGGAGTCTTTTGGATTTTCCACACAGAGTATCATGTCATCTGTGAAGTGAAAGTTTGACTTCTTTGATGATTCAGATGCCTTTTATTTCTTTTTGTTGTCTGATTGCTGAGGCTAGGACTTCTAGTACCATGTTGAACATCAGTGGTGATAGTGGACATCTCTGTTATGTTCCTCACTTTGGGGAAAAGCCCTCCATTTTTCCCCACTGAGAATGAAATTCACTGTGGGCTTTTCATACACGGCTTTTTTGATATTGAGGTATGTTCCTTTTATCTCTACACAGTGAAGAGTTTTAATCAAAAAAGGATGCTGTACTTTGTCAAATGCTTTTTCAGCATCTATTGAGAGGTTCCTATGGTTCTTGTTCTTTCTTTTATTTATGTAGTATATCACACTGATTGATTTGTACATGTCGAACTACCCTTGAAGCCCAGGAATAAATCTGGAAAAAAATTGGTCATCATGTATAATCCTTTTGATGGATCTTATTGGCTAGTATTTTGGTGAGAATTTTTGCATCCATGTTCATCAGGGATATTGGTCTGTAATTCTCCTTTTTGGTGGCGTCTTTGTCTGGGTTTGGGATCAAGGTAATGCTGGCCTCATAGAAAGAGTTTGGAGGTTTTCCTTCCATTTCTATTTTTTGAAACAGCTTCAGAAAAATAGGCATTATTTCTTCTTTAAGTGTTTGGTAGAATTTCCCTGGGAAGGCATCCAGCCCTGGGCTCTTGTTTGTTGGGAGATTTTTGATTAGTGCTTCAATTTCCTTGCTGGTTATGGGTCTGTTCAGGTTTCTATTTCTTCCTGTTTCAGTTCTGGTAATTTATACATCTCTAGGAATGTATCTATTTCTTCCAGACTGGCTAATATGTTGGCATATAGTTGTTCATAATATGTTCTTATAATTGTTTGTATTTCCTTGGTGTTAGTTGTGATCTCACCTCTTTATTCATGATTTTAATTGGGTCCTTTCTCTTTTCTTTTTGATAAGTCTGGCCAGGGGTTTATCAATCATATTAATTCTTTCAAAGAACAAGATCCTAGTTTCATTGATCTGTTCTACTGTTCTTTTTTTCCTATTTCATTGATTTCTGCTCTGATCTTTATTATTTCTCTTCTTCTGGTGGGTATAGTCTTTATTTGCTGGTCTTTCTCCATCCCCCTCAAGTGTAAGGTTAGGTTATGTATTTGAGACCTTTCTTGTTTCTTGAAAAAGGCTTGTATTGCTATATACTTCCCTGTTGGGACTACCTTTTGCTGTATCCCAAAGGTTTTGAACAGTTATATTTTCATTTTCATTTGTGTCCCTGGATTTTTTAATTCTTCTTTAATTTCCTGGTTGACCCATTTATTCTTTAGTAGGACTCTTTAGTGTCCATGTATTTGAGTTCTTTCCAACTTTTCTCTTGTGATTGAGTTCTAGTTTCAAAGCATTGTGGTCCAAAAATATGCAGGGAAGGGGCATCTGGTGGCTCAGTCATTAAGCAGCTGCCTTCAGCTCAGGTCATGATCCCAGGGTCCTGAGATCAAGCCCCATGTTGGGCTCCCTGCTCAGCAGGGAGCCTGTTTCTACCTCTCCCACTCCCCCTGCTTTGTGTCCCTCTCTCGCTGTGTCTCTATCTGTCCAATAAATAAATAAAATCTAAAACAAACAAACAAACAAAAAATATGCAGGGAATGATCCCAGTCTTTTGGTACCAGTTGAAATCTGATTTTTGACCCAGATGTGATCTATTTTGGAGAATGTTCCATGTGCACTTGAGAAGACTATATATTCTGTTCCTTTAGGATGAAATTTCTGAATATACCTGTGAAGTCCATCTGGTCCATTGTATCATCGAAAGTCCTTATTTCCTGGTTGATCTTCTGCTTAGATGATTTTGTCCATTGCAGTGAGGTGGGTGTTAAAATCCTCCACTATTATTGTATTATTATCAATGTGTTTCTTTAATTCTTTTTTATTAATTGGCTTCTATAATTGGCTGCTCCCATGTTAGGGGCAAAAATATTTATAATTGTTAGATCTTCTTTTTGGATAGACCCTTTAATTATGATATAATGTCCTTTCTCAATTCTTATTATAATCTTTGGTTTAAAATCTAATTTGTCCGATATAAGGATTGTCACTCCAGCTTTCTTTTGATATCCATTAGCATGATAAATGGTTTTCCACTCCCTCACTTTAAATCTGATGGTGTCTTTGGTTGTAAAATGAGTGCCTTGTAGACAGCCTATCAACAGGTCTTCCTTTTTTATCCAATCTGATGCCTGTGTCATTTGATTGGGGCATTTAGCCCATTTACATTCAGAGTAACTATTGAAAGAAATGAATTTTGTGCCACTGTATTAGCTCTAGAGTCACTGTTTCTGTGTATTGTCTTTGTTCCTTTCTGGTCTATGTTACTTTTGGGCTCTCTCTTTGCTTAGAGTATCCCCTTTAATATTTCTTGTAGGGCTGGTTTGCTGATCACAAATTCTTTGTTTCTGTTTGTCCTGGAAGCTTTTTATCACTCCTTCTATTTTGAATGCACCCTAGCTGGATACAGTATTCTTGGATGAATATTTTTCTCATTTGGTATTCTGAATATATCATGCCAGTCCTTTCTGGCCTGCCAGGTCTCTGTGGATAGGTCTGGTGCCAGTCTAATGTTTCTACCCTTGTGGGTTACAGACCTCTTGTCCTGAACTGATTTCAAGATTTTCTCTCTGTCTCTGAGATTTGCAAGTTTCACTATTATATGTCAGGGTGTTGACCTACTTTTATTGATCTTGAGGAGGGGTTCTCTGTGCTTCCTGGACTTGGATGCCTATTTCTTGCCCAAGATTAGGGAAGTTTTCCACTATAATTTTCTCCAATATACCTTCTTCCTCTCTCCCTTTCCTCTTTTTCTGGGATCCCAATTATTCTAATATTGTTTCACTCTACAGTATCACTTATCCCTCAAATTCCCCCTTCATAACCCAGTAATTGCTTATCTCTCTTTTTCTTAACTTTATTCTTCATCATTTTGTCTTCTATATAACTAATTCTCTCTTCTGCCTCATTAATCCTAGCAGTTAGAGCCTCCATTTTTTATTGCATCTCATCAATAGCCTTTTAGATTTCAAGTTGGTTAGGTTTTAGTTCTTTTATTTCTCCAGAAAGGGATTCTCTAGTGTCTTCTATGCTTTTTTCAAGCCCATTCTGCAATTACTTTGGTCACTATTCTGACACTCTCCCATTTCTTATTCAGGTAACTCATATCTACCAGGATGAATCAAGAAAGTAAAAAAGGCAAAGGGAAATCATCCATAGAGGAACTTTCAGGAAAGGAGAAAGAAATCAAAACCTAAAGAGAAAACAGGGCTTTGATCAAGATTCAGTCTCTACGAATCAGTCAGCAGGGATAAGAAATCTGAAAGAACAATAATATTTGTTTTATTGCCATATTTCAAAATCTCATGCCAAGTATTTATCATTATCAAATGAATGAAAGGGAAGGGCTTTAAAATGTATGCCTTTCAACAGAAAGAAGGGTGGGGAATATATCTTCCTTTAAGGGCCAAAGGACACAGTTTGCTGGGAAGTAATTACTTTCACTTCAGCTCCCGGGTTTGACATCAGCTTTGCTTCACTGACACTAAGCAGTGATACTGATAGCAGCAGGCAATACTGAAAATTGCTCTGCTCCAAAATGCTCTCTCTCTCTCTCTCTCTCTCTCTCTCTCTCTCTTTTTTTGAATGTATGACACAGAGAGGCACAGGAGAATCTGGTGAGTGTATGGATCACGACTGCATCTCACACTTCACTGCTTTGTTACTACCAGTGGCATTACTAGTGGTGATGCAATGCAAGAACTATAATCAGGGAATCTCCTTATGAGCTGAACAGGCAGAATCCTGAAGGCACACAATTTGTCTTTAGGCAACATTTTCTTTTCTGTAGCTTTTCACTTAGTATAAGCAGTCCAGGCAATTGTTTGAATAATAATGAACAAAATCTCTCCTTAGCAATAGTCCAGTTTTTAAAAAACAGTTATTAAATAGAATCCTACCTTTAATAATAATGTGGGTTTTTTTTTCTCCTTCTGTTTTAATTTTAGTTTGAACATACTGGAAAAGATTGGTACATTATTGTGATTTGTAAGAAACTGCCCTACTTTTTTCCTGCATTAATGTTTCAAGAGTGACAATATAACTGTGTTTAGGATTTCAATATTGTTATCCCAGTGAACTGGATGTTGCCTTAATGAAATATTTCAGTTTTCAAGAAACCCCAGAACTGGGCGCCTGGGTGGCTCAGTGGGTTAAAGCCTCTGCTTTCGGTTCAGGTCATGATCTCAGGGTCCTGGGATCAAGGCCCGCATTGGGCTCCCTGCTCAGCAGGGAGCCTGCTTCCTCCTTTCTCTGCCTGCCTCTCTGCCTACTTGTTATCTCTCTCTGTCAAATAAATAAATAAAATCTTAAAAAAAAGAAACCCCAGAACCTAAACTAAATAAGGAATTACTACTGCTACTGCTAATGGTACCTGATAAGTTACATTTTTAAATATTTTTAGTTATCCCTTGTTTTTTATTATTTTTGTTTTGATTGTGTTCTGGTCTTTTGGAGGAGCACAATTCTATCAATAAAGTTGAGTACTTTTGCTTCAGCTGTGTGGTTCTCTAAAGGGCTTAGTTATTCATTTTTTGCTTTTTGTGGAAGAAAATAAAAGGTAAATAAATCATAATAATGCAAACTTGAAATATATAAGTATCACATGAAACTGCAAACATAAATATGGTTGCTCATGAAAAAAGTAAGCTATCAAAATGAGCATAAGCTATTATTTCAGAAATTGTTCAATCATTTTGCATTATAACAGACATAAACTTTCCTTTATGGAAGAATTCTTAAAATTAATAACTTACTACCTGCTTTTAGAAAACAATGTTGTGTTCAATTTTAATAATGAAGCATCTTTGTTCAGTTAATATAATATCAATCTTCTATAGGAACAGAGATTGAGGTCACTATAAATGGTTTTAGATAACATTAGGTGAATAATAAAAGAAATTGAAAGGAGTTGAAATTTCAAGATTTAGATGGGAACAAAGCAAATTCTTAAGACAAATACAAATTTTCAAAACAATGTTTACAAGATGAAAAACATTACAATACCTGGAGCCGTAGTAACGTCAAATACAGATACTATTATTTACAATTACATTTTTTCAGAGCCAATTTCTCACAAGATGTAGACGTAGAAATGACCACAAAATAAGTCTAAATACATGGATGAGTTGGAGAAACTCATTAGTAAATAGATTTGAAAAGTATTTATTCCCTTTTATCAGCATGTTGTTTTGCCTAATAATCATTTCCCATTCTGGCTTCCTAGTATCATCCACTTATCATGAAACTGTGGTTTCATGGGATTAGCAGCTCCCAGACACAGAAGGGAGATCCCAATCCATCTAGGCCACTTATGGCAGTCACATTTCCCTTACCTGTGACTGTTTTAGAATTGGGCAGGAACTCCAACTATGGCCATTGAGATAGAAGGAAAATTTTGCTTAGAGTCTTTGAAGATACATTTCTTTATATTTCAGAAAAACTAAAGGAAGTCAAACTCTCTTCTTTTTCTGGAGATTGCTGTCCTGGGAAATGATAACTAGGAGCCATTTGTAATCCTTAGAATGAATAATGAAGGGCAAATATTTGACATATTAAGGATGACAGAGTAGAGAGAGGGGGATCAAAATCTGTATTCTTGATGACATCATTAAACCAGATTTAACCAGGGCAATAGCTTGCCTTACTTCTGGTCTTCTTTTCAATGAGATAAATAATGATGATGATGATGATAATGTTGATGGTGATGTTTTCATTGTTCAAGGCACGTTGAATTGGATTTTCTGTTTCCATAGCCAATATAGTCCTAAAAGATACAATTTCTTATACACACCAACAAACCCTGCCTGGTGATTAGCATGAAATCAAATTAAAAGGGCCAAGAGCTAACAATATAAAAGGAAATGAAACAATATTGGGACATTCACTCATGATTGTTTGGTCACACTGCAAATAACCCAATTTTCATATACATACCCACTTATACACATGGCCTTGAAGGAAAAGAGGTCTACTTTCATAAACTTTTCCCAAAGCATCTAATGATGCCAAAATAATCAGTTATTTTGATTGCATTGAGACAATGGCATTTATATCAATGATTCAGTACTTGTAGACCAGACAACCAACAGATTAATTTCATTTTTCAACCAAGTGTTTTAGCCTATAGAGGAATGATCTAAGATAATTATGGAACTGGTTTGGGTACAATAATTTCAGTTTTTGTTACCCAGTGGAAGATACTGATTGAGTATATATCCTATATCCCATGTCCTCCGAGAAGTGCTAAAATCAAAGAATTGAATAAAACATAGCCTCAAATCTAACAGCACAATGCAGAATGCAAGGTGTCAGTGCCAATAATTTCTCAGGTCTTTCTCCAAGGTGTATATAAAAGGAAATGGAGTAAATCTCATGCATCTACTTCAGATATAATCTGTGTTGCCAGAGCAACAGAGTGGAAGATTTTTATTCTAGATATGTTTAGAATGCAAATTGTTTTGGAACATAGTTTGTACAGAAATCAGTCAACAGTGTGGTATTGTGGATGGTCTAGTTTACAGCAAATTGTTTAATTATGCTTTGTAAGTCTTTTTTCATATATACCTAATAGAAGAGACATGAAAATCTAATTCAATCATTTGCTTTAATTAAAAACCCACTGTAAAAAAGTTTCCATCTTAATGTTATCCTGTAACATCTGAGGATCCATTTTGGCTTACATAATTTTAGCAAAAAGAGCATGAAATGCATTTTCAAATAATGTGTCCGCAGTATGTCGGAGTTAAAAATGTTAGGCTATTTATTGTTGTGAGGCACTCAAATTTGAAAGGGACAGCTGATAAAGATGTAATTAAATCTTGCCTGTTAAGGAGTCTTATGAATTATTAAAATCCAGATCCTATTATTCCTTCTTAAATTATTCTTTTCAACTTCTTTTTGCCACATATGCCACCCTCCCTCAAATGTTAAGCAATTATCCTTTTGAGGGTCAAAGAAGCACCTAAAGGGCCCATCTGGAAAGCTGAGATAAGGGCCTATGTTTCAGCTTAAATAGCTGCTGCACTGAGACATTAAGATCGGGTTGGGGAGGAAGCCATTACCTTGGGGTTCTCCAAACAGCTAAAACAGATTTATTCTAGTGCACTTTACATCAGTTCTTGGATGCCTTTCTCTATTTTTGTACAGCTTCATACCCATCTAACTTCAAAGTGTTGACTTTCTCTTGATATATATGAAATACTGCATTGAAAATTAGATGTAATTTTGCAAACTAAATATATATATATGTATATATATGTATATATATATACACTTTATGAAAGATGGATTAACTGCCTGTTAATTTCATTAAAAAGTGTTAAATAGAAAAGATTCTTATTCGAGGGTGGCTCAGTTTGTTAAGTGTCTGCCTTTCGCTCAGGTCATGATCCTGGAGTGCCAGGATCAAGCCCGGCATTGGGTTCCTACTCAGTAGGGAGTCTGCTTCTCCCTCTTTCCCTCACCCTGTTAGTGTTCTCACTCTCTCTGTCTCTCTCTCAAATAAATAAATAAATAAATAAAATCTTTAAAAAAATATTCTTATTCAAGTTGTCCATACTTATAGTTATTTTGAAACAAAGTTTCTTATACATATTTACTGTATTCTGAGGATATGTTCTCTGTATTTCCAGAGAAGAGAAATTTTTGTTTAGTCAATGCTTGAGCTGAAAAAAAGCCATAAACATTCCATCAAATGAATTTTCTAGGCTAATGCTATGTCTGGGATTTCATAAAACCACTGACACAAATACATATCATAATTGACACATATAGTTTGGACACCAACTGACACATATCATAATTTGGGCCTATCCTTAATCTGTAAAATTGAATGTTTTCAGGAATAAGTTAAACTTTGGCTTGTGACCCATTTACACAGAGAAGATTATCCCACACCTTTACTGAGTCTGGGTTCTTTGATGCTAACAAGAGATCCTTGGTCAGGGTGGGGTGAGGGATAGACAATGGCACTGCATGACTAGAGCAGAAGTTTGTGAAAGTAAACAATTTACTCTCAAATCAGTCTTCCATTAAGTAATTGTAAATACATCAGTATCAAGCTGTTTTGATTTTTTTTTTCTCATGCATGGGTATTAGCAGACGCATTCCTTTTTTTTTTTTAAGGTTTTATTTATTTGTCAGAGAGAGACACAGCGAGAGAGGGAACACAGCAGGGGGAGTGGGAGAGAGAGAAGCAGGCTTCCTGCAAGCAGAGAGCCCGATACGGGGCTCGATCCCAAGACTCTGGGATTGTGACCTGAGCTGAAGGCAGGCGCTTAAGGACTGAGCCACCCAGGCGCCCCAGCAGACGCATTTCTAACTATTACAGAGTTAATTACAGAGTTAGCGGGTAGGTACTAAAATACATCATATGCCTACATCTCAATGTAGGTAGTAAAAGAGGTGGTTTAGAAGATCATTGATAAAACCACAAAGAATGTTTATAGAATCATTTGTGCATAGATCCTATAGATAAATGTTTATATAACAGTATTGATTAAGTTCTGAATTTGCATGGTCATTTATTTATACCACTATGCCAGAATTCTTCAGGAATGTACTACTAAATTTCATCCATGTATACTGTTTATTTTATTACAGCAATATCTGTCACCTGGAACATTTCTTTAGTGAGTCATGCAGTGCATAGAGAGCAAAAATAAAATTTACTTTTATATATGTATGTTACATATATAATATATATTGCATATATAATATAATACTATATAATATATAGTGATATAATTTTGTATATCATATAAATGATATATATGATATATAAATGATATACATATCATATATATAGTGCTAGGCACTAAACTAAGAATTTTCATGTATTATCTTATTTAATATTAACAAAAAAGCATAGGATATAAGTAATACTATCATTACTAGTTTTCAGATGAGGAAATTCTAGGTAGTTTAAAGTAATTTATACGTTACAGACCTAGTAAATGGTGGAATTAGGATTCTAACCCTTGCATCAGAGAAAGTTGTGTATTTTCTGGAATAAGTGAAAATTTTCTCTTCTTTTTTTATTTAAGATTTATTTACTTATTTGAGAGAGAGAGAGAGAGAGCACAAGCAGGTGGAAGGGCAGAGGGAGAGGAAGAGAATCTCAAGCAGACACCCTGATGAGCATGGAGCCCACCACGGGCTCCATCTCATGACCCTGAGATCATGACTTAAGCCAAAACTAAGAGTTCAATAGACTAAGCCACCAAGGCACCCTGAGAATTTTGTCCTCTGAGTAAATGTGAGATCACTGATAAAGGGCAACCATATGATCATGTGATATTTATTAATAAATTTGTAGGCATTTAAAACAAAATGTTGATGGTTTATGATTATATCATAATTACTATTTGGTTACCTTTTTTCAGTTTTTAGTTCTTTTAAGTGTGTTTTCAGAATTTCAAAACCTAGGGTTTTCTCTCTCAGTTCCTCTATTTCACTTTAGACCCTAAAAGGTCTAAATTTAGTTACTTTAAATTGCTTTATGCAACCACTTTTTATCAACATGGTATCTGTTCCATTCCTCCATCTTCCTCTCTAGGACATGCCGTCTAACCGTTTTACACTGGATCAGCACCACTTTCTCTTCTCAGAAGCAAACCTTATATGTATTTATTTCCTCATATCAACTGGCTTTATATATAAATACCTAAATTCTTGTGTAATACTAAACATAGAGACTTGAGAAATGGCGTCCCTCTGTAATGTGGGGGGTCAGAGAGTGATGTTGAAAGTTCCTAAAGAGTCAAGATTGGGTAATGGAGGGTTTAAATTCTGACCAATTTGCTTATCAGTTTATTCTCATTTGTCATTCAAGAAAGAAGGTCAAAGAAACTTGGTCAGGGAAAGCAGAAACTGGTTGAGTCAGTTCAACTACCTTTACAAACTTGAATTATACTAAATCAGTGACATTTGAAATTCAACAGTCTTAGTACATTACTTATCCAAAAAGCTGCTGATTTTCACCCTTACATCCCATGTTCTTCGAAAAGAAAGAACAGTTGAGTCTCATGACCTGTGATGTAAGTTAGCTTGCAAAACTAAATCATGTCTTTAAGATATGTACAGGAAAGAAGGGAAGAAAGGAGAAGGAAGGAAGGGAGAAAAATTCATATATTATTTTGGATGAATTTTCTAATAGTAAATAAAAATAGTGTTTATTGAATAATTACTTTGTGAAAGGAAAGACTTGGATTTTGTGGGGTCTAAAAGTTATAAAATGTGAGGGCCCTTTGAAATAAAGCATGTATCAAATTCTAAAAATAATATAATCACAGCTACTCCAACACGACTTGACATGAGAAATCACTAATACAGAATGCTCTTATCCTGGGGGTTGGGCACTTCTGCACAAAGAGCCCTGACAATTAACTCCAAAAACTTCAGGTGAGTCTGCTTCTGACTGAGGGTTAGACCTGCACTGAGCTTATTTCCTCCTCACATCAAGAAAATGAGGGAAAAGACAGACCTGGAAAGGGTGAACAAGCTGCCCAGGTCCATGCAGTTAGGAAGAGTTAGGAAGAGATGAAGCTGGGATGCCCAGTCTTGTCCATCAGACTCTGGAGCTCATGCACCCAACTATTCTAGGTACTGTCTGCAGATCTGATTAGCATTTGTAAGCAAATGCTACAAACAGAGGATGGAAAGAAAAAGGACATCTGGTTAACACTGGTACTTTTATTAAAGCATAAAAACTTGTATATGTTTCCCTTTTTTTCACTGTTTTTATTCCAAAATTGACTTACAGTGTTTCTTAAATGGTACAGTTAGATTGCATTAGATGCTATATTATGGTGGAAATGTATTCATGACAAAACTTTAAAAAACAAAATTGAGGGGAACAGGAAATGGTCCAGAAAATAATTCAGTAATTATCTGAGGAACAAAGACATTTTCATATTAAGGAGAAAATAAATCCTCAATATTTATTCTCATATTCATTATTTAATATGAAAAGATAAAGGAGCTCATAAATAGCTTGAATCTCTTAAATATATGAGTTTAGTAAATAGATAATCATTTACCCAACTGTAGGTAAGTAGAATAAAAGGAAAAGTATTAAAGCTATGAAGAGATGGGTCCAAAGGAAAATAAAGTACCTCTTTATTCTTTGAAGTAGTGGGAGGTAAAATAATGCAATATGTTATCTATAGAAAGGGATTTTCAAAATGTTTTCATTGGAGCTCTAGAATTTCAGGACATTCCTGGACACTGCCTCTCCACCTCAGACACATCTCCACCTATATCATATATTCTAGGCACACATTTTTTAAAGAAAGTAAAGAAATAAAAGCAGATTGTGTTTATAGAGGAGCCCCAGGAATCATGTCCTACAGGTACAAGTAAGGAAAAATAATAACATGCTAGTTTTAGGGGTTTATTGATACATGTGGAACTAACTAAAATCAAATCAACAAAAGTCTTCCTTATACAAATAAATTCCAACTGGGTATGTATGTAATGGACTAGTGGTGTTCTGAGGAAATCTATCTTCAGATCAACAGAGTAAATGATATTTCATGAGTCAGAATTCCTATGATGATACACGTTTTGAATATAGAATTTGCACAATTGGGAGAATTTCAGAAATTGAAATTCATTTTCTAATACCTTATAAGGCTTGAAACACTATGTTCTTTTTTTTTTTAAAAGATTTTATTTATTTATTTGACACAGAGAGATCAGATCACAAGTAGGGAGAGAGGCAGGCGAGAGAGAGGAGGAAGCAGGCTCCCTGCTGAGCAGAGAGCCCGATGCGGGCCTCGATCCCAGGACTCTGAGATCATGACCTGAGCTGAAGGCAGAGGCTTTAACCCACTGAGCCACCCAGGCGCCTGAAACACTATGTTCTGACACTTAGTGTCAACAATTCAAACTAACTTCATTATTTCTTTTTTTTTTTAAAAAGAATCTGGAAGCTACGTTTTTTGAGTAAAGAATTTTTGTTTTCTCTTACGTCTTGGTTAAGATGTGAGGAAGGAATATTAAGTTTTTGCTAGCCATAATAAAAGTAGCAATGCTAATATAAAGGATTGGGTGTAGTACAAGCTCAATGAATGTTTATTGAATGATGAATAAATAAATTAGCAAATTAAACTTCACTAGCGCAGAAAAAGTATTACTCTGACCCCGAAATTCACTGAGAATTCTTAGCACCTGGGCCTGCATAGCTTCACAAACACTAATTATGGAACCATGCACTTCTATGTCACAGAATGAATTTTAGATTGCCTTGAAAGGATTCTAAGAATTTTTAAAATACCGATTAAAGATTTAAACTTTCCAAGGAATCCATGTTTTTGTTGTTGTTGTTGTTTTACAAATGTGTAATTCTAAAAAGTTCAACAAAAAGAATACTTCCGATGTCTTAAAAAGTGGCAGTCACTACAGGAATCTTTTTTTATTTTTTTATTTTTTTAAAGATTTTTTTTTATTTATTCATTTGACACAGAGAGAGATTACAAGCAGGCAGAGAGGTAGGCAGAGAGAGAGGAGAGAGGAGGAAGCAGGCTCCCTGCTGAGCAGAGAGCCCGATGTGGGCCTCGATCCCAGGACCCTGGGATCATGACCTGAGCCGAAGGCAGCGGCCCTAACCCACTGAGCCACCCAGGCGCCCTCACTACAGGAATCTTAAGTACATGTGAGACAACCCTGGATGTTTCACTTTTTTTTTTTAAGGTTTTATTTATTTATTTGACAGAGAGAGACACCAGGAGAAAGGGGACACAAGCAGGGGGAGTGGGAGAGCAATAGGCAGGCTTCCCGCTGAGCAGGGAGCCCCATCCCAGGACCCTGGGATCAGGACGTGAGCTGAAAGCAGACTCTTACCGACTAAGCCACCCAGGCATGCCTACACCAGATAGCTCATTAATAGGGCACAGAAGGAGTTTGTGAGGAATGAAGGTAGTATGTTAACAAGTGAGGGCTTAATCAGCTTAATCAGTACAAATGCTAAGAAAACTTCAATTATAAGCAAGACAGGCAAGGCCTGAGGATTTTAGGTAGTCAAAAGGTTAACTTTACTTTATCTTCCAAATTTATGATTTTAAACACCACATACTGATGCTCTGAAGTGTGTAGTGTCATTAGATATTATTGGGTTGGGTCTGAGTATGATGTGTCCAAAGAAACTTGAAGAACTATTTCTGAAATAAGTTGCAGTCAGTACATGCTACTAAGTTATTAAACCACTAGCCATATATCTGTAAATCATGAAGCCAGGGTCCTAGTCAACCACGGTGGAGGGTGGGAAGAGGGAGAGATATATCAGGATATTAAATATTAGGTATTATGACTTTATTAGACTAAGCATGTGTGAACATAAATTGACTTTTGAATTGTGGTGTCTGCTGAGAAGTGGGTCGGGAAGTAAGAGGCATTTTTGCCTCCACACATACCATGGTTCTCATAACATTTTGCTTTTAATAAAGAAAAATTACCCCACTATGTGAAACTTCTGTAGAATTTTTGTTTGAAAATATAATCATATTTTCATTTTTATAGATAATGAAGCTATTTAATGCCTTATGGATTCCACAGGATTATAGGCAGAATCCTGTAAAGAACATTGTAATAATTTGTAATTTAACATTTGTTGAGAACAGAAAACATGTTGAACCTTTTCAGCTGGCAGATTTAGATGAACTTTTTGCTTAGAGGGGTTACAAAATAAGATTAGCACATATTTTAAGAAGAGACAGAACCTAAATGTGCATAGCATATCAACTGTCCAAGTGGAAAATGGCTCTTGTTTTTCCTATTGAGTTCTATGTTTTATATAACAAGAAACCAAATTCTATTTTGAATATTATATTAACCTTAATGACACATGTTAGACAATTATGAAATAAGACATCTTAGTCAACTATTGTCAACTATTGACAACTATTGACAAGATGCCCCAGATGAATAGCTCTAAGTACTCAGTAAATAGTGGTTGAATATACAAATTTTACAAATTTTACAATTTCTACAAATTTTATTCCTTCTTTTTGTTTGGCATTATCCTCAGAAACATTATTTATCTTGCATAAGTTTCAAAATTAAAAAATACCAATACACATAATTTTATAAATGTAATCAGTCTTATATACCTCCCCCTTGTGGCTGAAAGACAAAAATTAATTATTTATTAAGAGATTCACGACTCAACCATTTAACTGAATTGATTATAAAATGTTATGTTGGTATTATCAACAATAGCCAAACTATGGAGAGAGCACAAAAGAGGCTATGGAGATAGCCTGATGAATGAATAAAGAAGATATGGGGTGTGTGTGTGTGTGTGTGTGTGTGTGTTTGTATTCCATTGTATATAAATATGACATACATATATGCAATGGAATATATATATTGGACTATCACTCAGCCATCAAATATTAATATCATGATATTAATATTACTTATTTTGATTAATACTAATAGATTAATAATTATTTAATTAATTATGATGCCCAAGCCATTAATATTATAATGGAATATTACTCATCCATCAAAAATGAAATCCTGCCATTTGCAATGACATGGATGGAGCTACAGTGTATTTTGCTAAGTGAAATAAGTCAGCTAGAGAAAGACAAATGACATACGATCTCACACATATATGGAATATAAGAAAGAAAACAGATGAACATATGGGAAGGGGAAAAGAAAAAAAGGAGAGAGGGAAACAAGCCATAAGAGACTCTTAACAATAGAGAACAAACCGAGGGCTAATGGAGGGAGGTGAGTAGGGGATGGGTTAGATGGGTGATGGGTTTTAAGGAGGGCAATTGTGATGAGCACTGGCTGTTGTATGTAAGTGATGAATCACTGAATTCTACTCCAGAAACCAATATTGCACTGCATATTAACTAAACAAAATTAAATTAAAAATAAATAAAAATAAATAATAATGATAAAAAACTTAGAAGCTGAGCGCCTGGGTGGCTCAGTGGGTTAAAGCCTCTGCCTTCAGCTCAGGTCATGATCTCAGGGTCCTGGGATCGAGGCCCGCATCGGGCTTCCTGCTCAGCAAGGGAGCCTGCTCCCTCCTCTCTCTCTGCCTGCCTCTCTGCCTACTTGTAATCTCTCTCTCTCTGTGTCAAATAAATAAATAAAATCTTTAAAAAAAAAAAACTTAGAAGCTGTGTATGTTATAACCTAAGAAGCTTATGATATACCTGTTGCTAGCATAAGGGTACAACTTTTGCCAAAATCTGAGTAAATAAATAAGATATACCCACATAAAAATAAATAGAAATAAAGCAAAATGTTATGCTGAAATGTGCAGAAGTCTTCTAACTAATCTCTCCATATTTAGAATATCCTGGGTACTCTAGGAATGTGTATGGAAGGTAGAGTTAGGGAAGGTGTGAAAATTAATGAAAGTGAACGCTTTTTTTTTAAGATTTTATTTATTTATTTGACAGCAGGGGTGGGGGGGAGCACAAGCAGGGGGAGCAGCAGTCAGAGGGATAAGCAGGCTCCCTGCTGAGCAAGGAGTCCGATGTGATGCAGGGCTCAATCCCAGGTCCCCAGGATCATGACCTGAGCTAAAGGCAGCTGCCCAACTGACTGAGCCATCTGGGCACCCCTGAATGCTTGTTTTTTAAATGCAACTTCACATATAAAATTTATTAAGGAAATATCATACACTTCGCATCATATTAGGCACTAAGAATCCTAGTTGTGATAAAATACAAAGCAACGGCAGTCAAGCAGTGAACGAATAAGCCACTCTGCAAAGAGAATACTATGTCTCTAAGAATTATGATCTTGAGATTGGAGGTTGTGAAAAAGAGGCACCGTCACCTCCTTCAATGTCTATAGAAAGCCTAATTTAAATATACCTATTTACTTTAAAACTATGTATTTGTTCACTGATATATATGAAGGTTTCTACCTTTATTGTGGTAGAAATTTCTCTTATATTCTAAACATTTAAAACATGAAGCAAAATTAAAAGAACTTTATAAATACTTTATACTTACCACCTAGATTCTATTCCTGTTTTATCCCATGTCTAACTATTAATTTATATATATATATATTTAATTAATGCACTTAAATTGCAAACAACAAAACAATCTTTCCTAAATACTTTAGCGTTTTTATAATTAAATACTATATTTGTTGACAGTATTTTTCTTATATAAAATCAAGAGTAAAATGTACAATGTATATTCTCCAAGTTTAGTCAATACTTTTGAAGTTATAGATAGAACATTAACATAACTTCTAAAAATTCCCTCTTCCCCTTCCTAATAAACTTCCGCCCACTGATCTAATTCCTTTCCAACATAATTCTACCTGTTCTAAGATATCATAAAAATGGATTTATTGGGCATAACTTCTTTTGTGTAAGGCATGATTTATTCAACATAATGACTTCTAGGTTCATTCATTTGTTGCTTTTATCAGAAAGTCATACTTTATTGTTGTTGTTAAATATTCCATAATATGGATATATCAAAGCTAGTTTTTACATGTTTTCCTGGTGGATATTTGAGCTCATTTATTATCATTATTAGAGATTAAACTGCTATGACTCTTATATCTTTTTGTTAACTTATGTTTTTATTTTCATGGCCCAATATGGAGGAATTGATAGGGCATAAGTGGTTTGTGTTTAGTGTTTCAAGAAACTGCTAATCCTATTTCTAAAGTGATATTGTGAGACAATTATCCATGAATCTCTTGTATTTCTGCACTAATCATGCCAGTGAGGCACCTACTGCTCTTTGATTCAGACTATCTATAAGATGTTTCATCTAGCAAACAGCCATGGGAGATAGAGTTAGTGTCTCCCTCCAGAGCAGAGTAGGGTTATTGTCAATTATGAAAGAAACAGATGCAGGCTCCCTAAATCAGGTTTCCTATCTCATAATGCAACCTATTTTATGTTCAGTTGTCATCTGGTCCTCTTCCCATTGCCCCCTAAGAGCCAGTGGGAAAATGTTGATATCTACCCCCAGCATCTGTGAAATTGTTACTGACTAATTATTTACTTGTAAATATGTAAAATCTAAGACTCTTCAAAGATTTTGATGAATTATAGCCTTTAACATCCCCACCAAGGTGAGATTTTTGGTTGTTACACAAACTTGCCAACATTTAGTGTGGTCAGTCTTTTTAATTTAATCGATTCTGATAGATGTCTAATGATATTTGATTGTGATTTTCATTTTTTCATTTGCCAGATAAGCAATACTGTTATGTTCACTTCAGATATTCATAAATCTTCTTTTGTAAAGTTTCTACCCAAATCTTTTGCCCTTTTATTGCTTTATTAATAAAAAAAGAGGAATTAGATATATGCATAGGTATAGAGATAGATTTTGGATTAAATCCCTAGTCTGGTATGTGTTGTTAATATTTTTCCTAAGTATTTTTGTTATCTTGTCCATTGATTCTCTTAATAGCATCTTTTGATTAACAGAAGGTATTAATTTTATGCTTAATTTACTTTTTTTCTGGTATGGTTATTGCTTTTTATATACTATACTGTATTACAAATAAAAAAAAATTTGCCTGCCACCAAAACACAAAAATACCCTTCTGTGCTTTTACTTATAGCTTCTGTCATTCTTTAAATCAACTTTTTTAGTTAATTGTAGATTCACATGCTGTTTTAAGAAATAATATAAAGAAACCCCTTGTACCCTCTACCCAGTTTCCCCCAATGGTAATATCTTGCAAGACTAGATAGTACCATAAGGGCACCTGGGTGTCTCAGTCAGTTAAGCATCTGACTCTTGCTTTTGGCTCAGGTCATGATCTCAGGGTCGTGAGGTCAAGCCCTGCATCAGGCTCTGTGCTGGCATGGAGCCTGCTTAAGATTTTCTCTCTCCCTCTCCCTTGCCCCCTCCCCCGCTTCTCTCTCCCTCTCTTAAAACAAAACAAAACACTATAGTACAATATCCCAATCAGAATATTTATATCAATACAATCAAGATACAGAACATTTCTGTCATCACGAGGCTCCCTTATGTGGCTGTTTTATACCCACACCTACTTCTTTCCTATCTCCAGCCTCTCCTTAATGCCTGGCAACCACTAATCTGTTTTCCACTTTTATAATTTTGCCATTTTAGGAATATTATATAAATAGAATTGTATAGTTTGAAACCTTTCAAGATTGGCTTTTTTCACTCAATATAATTCCTTAGAGATTATTATGTCTATGAATAGTTTTTAAAATTATTATTGTTGCTGCATAATATTCCGTGGTATGGAATGGTATGCACCATTCACTTATTGAAGGATATCTGGCTTGTTTCCAGTTTGTGGCTGTTACAAATAAAGCTACTATAAACATGTATGCACAGATTTTTGTATGCACATAAGTTTTTATTTCTCTAGGATAAATACCGTAGAGTGTAATTGTTAAGTCATTTGGTAGTTGCAATGTTAAGTTTAGAAAACAAAATAAAACAAACAAACAAAAACCAAGTCTTCTTCCAGAATGGCTGTATCATTTTGTGTTCACAGCAGAAATGTATAAGTGATCCAGTTTCTTTGCATCATCACCATTTGGTGTTGTCACTGATTTTTAAATTTTAGCTGTTATGGCTACCTTGTAAATGTTTTTTCTATTTTTTAAAAGATTTTATTTATTTATTTTTCAGAGAGAGAAAGAGCACAAGCAGGGGGAGAAGCAGTGACAGGGAGAAGCAGGCTCCCCACTGAGCAAAGAGCCTGATGCGGGACTTGATACCAGGATCCTGGCATCATGACCTGAGCTGAAGGCAGACACTTAACCGACTGAGCCACTCAGGTGTCCCCATTTTTTTCTAAAAGGCAATCTAACTTTTCGTGCTTTTTAAATCTATTGGCATATGTTTTGAGTCATGAGTTTAGGAGTATGTTTCCCATTCTGTTATTCTAACTTGGTATGTGGGAGAATCCAAAAGAGAGGAAGTTATAAGAAAAATTTAAAAAACAAAATACTTAAACTTCCAAAGTGTACTCCATTTCTCTTTTATAGCTCTTTTTTTAGCTTATTATAGCATATTTATTATGTGACTACAAATTAGATCATTTAGTTGCTTACTGTGTATATCTTCTGCCTTCACCAGTAGAGGACAGGAATCCTACCTGCTATCTCATTCCCCACTGCATTGCTCCTACCAGGTATATTAAGAAGACCTAAGAGAAATTAATAAATAATTATTGAATGCTAATATGCTTTCTAAATATGTTTCTATCTTGGATACATAATTACTCAATAGATGATTTAAAAATAGTAGTTATATTAATGATTGTGTCAGTGAACATTCTATAAAATTTTCACTTTGAATAGTACATTGGTTTAACTCACTTTTTATCATGTATACATGTATTACAACAACCTGAGTTAACTCCCACCGGTTTTTAAGTATCAAAGAAAACCCTGTTCTTATTCAAAAGTGAGTTTTTTCTCCTTTAAAACTTTTCCAACGAAAAACACTTTTTAAAGCTTAAAACTCTAACCTCTTGTACATAGAAAATGTCTTCCTTCTCTAACTTTGTATTTAATAACTCTGATAGAAAACTACAAGAGTTATTCAATATTCTTTGCTTCAGAGGCAATACAGGTAAAGTTCCCCAAGACAGAACTTAAATCCATTCTTAAAAGTTTTCCAGTGAAAAAGACTGAACCATCTGTTTTATCCCTATCCTAACATGTGATTCATTTTATGTACTTGATTCTGTCAGTGCTCTGTTTATATGTTCTTTCTGTACAGCAGAGCCCACTCTTTCCAGCACATGTATTTTTCGCTTGAGTACTTGCCTTGTCTGGTAGTGTCTTTTTGCCATCTACTTTGCAAACTGGTACTGCCACAGAATGAACGTCTCTCTGAGCTTAGCTCTCTGACTGATGGCAGCTGGTACAGCAACACCCTAGCCCCCTACAGCCCTGATGCAGAACTCCGAAGCACGTGTTTTACATTGGCTTCCAGATTTCTCCCAGCAGGATTAAGTTCTAGTAACCAACATTGTAAACTGGCTTGAAAATGAATGCCTTATTGGCTGCCTTCCTTTCTCTCTCTTACTTTCTAACTCTTCTACTGATCCTTTTTGGAATCGCTTCTAAGATAAATTACTTGGACTCTAATCCTTGTTCAGGTCTTCTTTTGGGGGAACTGAAAGTAAGATAAAAATTCCTGTTTGAAGCATAAAATGAATGGTAGTTATTGCTTTCCTTCCAAATAGCCCTTAATGCATTGGGTTTAATGAGTGAACTAGATTCTGCCAAGTGCAAATAGAAAGTAGTGGATCGTTGTTTTTCCCCCTCATTGAAATCCTATTAAACCTACCATGTCAATCTTCCCTATCTCTAAGGTAAAAGTCTGTGAAGTTTCCATAACTTTTCTGTTCACTTTCAAGTTTAATAACCAGTCTCACATTCAAGTATTGGACTGGAACAGAGAAAGGAAAGAAAGGGGAGAATGGAGTATTTGATTGGACTGTTATAATCTGGAATGGTGTGGCTGGTGCCAGTCTTGCTCTTTCTCTTCTTGGAAGTATGTTGGGCCAAAAATCTCTCCATCCTTGCGGTAGATCTTACTCAGCACTATTGCCTACAGCAATAATGTCATCTCCAGCTGGCAGCTTACAAACTTCTCCCTTTCTATATTTACCCTCTCCTCTACTGGACAGTATACTCCCGCCTCTTTCAACCAAGATCATCTTCCCTCAGGCAGCAAGCCCTTTAGATGGGATCGTTTTCAAAATAATTCAACTTCTAGAGTCCTATGGAGTCTTTGTGAATACTGGCCGTGGTCACTGAAAATAGAATTTTCTTCCATCAAAGCCCTCTCTTCTCTTCTATGAGTCAGGCCGGCTAGAGTCAAGCGCAGCCTCTTGGTATCAAACTTCTCCAAATGTGGGTCAAAACTAAATGTGGATCAACACCAAGCTCTGTGCCCTCAACTCCAAACAATGAAGTCAGTTCTGATCTTCTCTCCCTCTAGTACTCCAGGTTAGTCTACATCCTGGTGGTAAGATGGGCCACATTCTGTGAGGGGATTTCCGAAGTCTTCCTGCTTGTCTTGAGATTTGGAGAGGAAGGGAGAAAGAACAACTCTTCCTGCAGAAGCCCATTCTTACAATCATTCACCTATTGCTCTTTGTACTTCCCTTCATATTGACTTGAAACAGCTCATAAAAAATGTTTATCCATATGTATATTTGGGGCACCCCTTAGCAAGTTCTGCACAGCTGGTCTGGTACCTCACTTTCAAATTAGTGGCTATTTAACACTTTCTTCTTTTTTTTTTTAAAGATTTATTTATTTATTTGACAGAGAGAGAGAGAGAGAGAGAGAGACAGTGAGAGAGGGAACACAAGTAGGGAGAGTGGGAGAGAGAGAAGCAGGATTCCTGCAGAGCAGCAAGCCCTACGTGGGGCTCGATCCCAGGACAATGGGATCACGACCTGAGCCGAAGGCAGGCGCCTAATGACTGAGCCACCCAGGTGCCCCTTAACACTTTCTTCTAATCTTTTTGGCCCCAGTTAAAATTCTAAGACAGCAGGAAAATTTCTGCTATACCTCTAATTCAAAATCTAAGTAAAGGAACTGAATTTTTAAGGCTTACAGTATTCCAAAAATTCATGCTACATCTTAACCATATATTACCTTGTTAGAATTGTCTTATTTAATACATCATCTGATAATTGTCATTAGTGACACCCAAGTTAGCAATTCAGTTTACCTGTATTTTTTATCAAATTATTTTCTAGGCATTGAGACCAACCTATAAGGATATAAGGGGAAAGTGTGTTTAAGGAAATATCTGGCCATTTGCAGAGATTTTTTTAAAATGTTAAAAATGTCTTATTATAAAGTAGATTGTGAATCCTAAAATGACACGAAATAAATATTGCATATTTTACTTTGTAAATTCCTATTACCCAAATTAGAGTTACACATTCAATACCAATTATGATTTCTAAAGGAGTCTTTCTACTGTTTTTCCATGTTTTCCATATATTAAATGTGTATTAAATTTGGTTTGAGAAATAAAATTAGCTACATGAGAATGCAACTGCTGTGTTTTAAGAGTCTTCAAAGGACTGGCATTCTTAAGAGCCAGCTTTGCATTAGGCAGATTAGTAACACCTATTTATTGATTTGGCAGTTATTCTAATAACTGAAAAAAAGCAGTAGGCTATCTTACCGCCAGTTCACTTCATGGCTTCTCAAATCAACAAAATATTTGTAGAGATGTTCTCATTTTATTTAAAGCTGAAATATTGATGTAAGATGTGGTTGCAAAGACACTGAATCCAGAGGCATAGTGTTTATGTCCAGATATTAAGAATGTCCAGATATTAAGAATAATGTCTTTTACAGAAATTCATAAACCAGGGATACATGCATTGTCTTTTTCTCTCATCACAAGTTGGGAAGCAGAGCCTTTCTTTTTTTTTTTTTTAAAGATTTTATTTATTTATTTCACAGAGGGAGAGAGATCACAAGGAGGCAGAGAGGCAGGCAGAGAGAGAGAGAGGGGGAAGCAGGCTCCCCGCCGAGCAGGGAGCCCAATGCAGGCCTCGATCCCAGGACCCTGAGATCATGACCTGAGCCGAAAGCAGAGGCATTAACCCACTGAGCCACCCAGGCGCCCAAGCAGAGCCTTTCTTAAATGAGAGGACTATTTAGGACATACACCTCACTGAAAGTAAAAGAGATTATTTGCCCATGGGGGTTACCATTTTATGATAAATAAGCATGGGCTTCAGAGATTTACAAAATTTGAGGTGTATATGGTAGTATAATTTTTTTCCTATTTTCTTTTAAATGACGAATTTCTTGAGATAGGTAAAAAAATCAATTTAAATAGCTCTTTGCAGTAATATAGGAATTTATGGCATTTTTCTGTAGTAGAGACTAAAATTGTCTTCTTGTTTGTAGAAATCAATTGGTCTTAACAGAGTGTGTACTCTGTTAAAATATGTTATTGTCTTATTCCATAAAAATAGTTGAAGTGTATTTGCTGGAAAGTAAAACCATATATGTTGAACCCATCTTTGGCTTTTCTCTGTTTGCCAATAAAAAGTTGCCTTTTCTCAATGCCAGGCAGTAAACTGAACCTGAATTCTAAGAGTGATACTGTGAACTTTCTTGTTTATATGATCAGGAGTGGTAAGGTTCTGCAATTAGAACTTTGCTGACAATCCTGATGAGAGGCACAAAAAGACTTCTGATTGATCTTAAAGAACTGCATCATTGGCTCTGCATAGTATCAGCAACATTAGGTTTTTTATTTTTTTCTTGCAAATTACTTACAAAAATAGAGGAAGCATCTTAGATCATTATTGTCTCACATTTAAGATGTGTGCTAACATTCTCAGAGTGATACACAATAAGCAAGAAAAGAAAACAAGAATTAGGAGGAGTGGGAATCAAGTGTTTCATTCAGAGGCTGCAGAGAGTGGGGTGCTTCACCCACTTCCTGGGGTCTGAGCAGTTTAGCAAAGAGAAAGAGGAAGAGAACAGAGTGTGGCATTATGATTGGTTAGTAACTACTGCACCATCTCTTCAAAAATATTAATAAAAACCTGCAGTAAAGGGCGCCTGGGTGGCTCAGTGGGTTAAAGCCTCTGCTTTCAGCTCAGGTCATGATCTCAGGGTCCTGGGATCGAGGCCTGCATCGGGCCCCCTGCTCGGCAGGGAGCCTGCTTCCTCCTCTCTCTCTGCCTGCCTCTCTGCCTACTCGTGATCTGATCTCTCTGTGTGTCAAATAAATAAATAAAATCTTTAAAAAAAACCTGCAGTAAGACTTACATTATTTTTTAAAGATTTCTATAGCTTAGGTTTTGGTTGGGTGTCTCAGGCATCAAGAACAACAGGCTTCAAGGCGGGCAAGCAATGTTCAGGTTGCATATAGATACCAACAGAATTAATGGTTTTGCTTCTGGTAGAAAGCTTAGGGAAATATCAGAAAGAGCCAAGATCATTTGGTCTCACAATTAATTACCATTTTATTGACATTTTAAAAAGTGATACTGTTTGCCTATTTCTTCCTACCTGGAGGACCTGTTTGCAGTTAATGCTCATCACGATTTCAGATGAAAGAAAATACACTGCATTTTGTGCTATTTTGTGTGAGGTTGTATGTTCATTTTCTGTTTGGCGTCATAACAGATTGCCACAAACTAAGTAGCTTAAAAAAACATACGCAAATTTATTATTTTACAGTCCTGAAGGTCAGAGGTCTGACACAAGTGTCATCAAGCTAAAATCAAAGTCTTGGAAAGTCTGGGTTCCCTTCTGGAGGCTAGAAGGAAGAACTGTTTTCTTGCCTTTTCCAGTTTCTAGAGGCTGCCCTTATTTGTTAGCTCATGGCCCCTTTTTCCCTTTTCAAAGCCAACCATGGTGGGTGGAGTCTTCCTGTCACTTTTCTCTGAACCACTCTTCTGCCTTCTTCTTCATTTAAGGACTCCTGTGATCAAACTGGGCCCACATGGATAATCCAGGATAATCTACCCATTTCAAGGTTGGCTGATTAGCAACATGAATTGCTTTTGTAACCTTAATTTTCTTTTATCACCTAAACTAAAATATTCATGGCTTCTGGAGATTAGGGTATGAAATCTTTGGTGGGTGTCATTATTCTGCCTACCAATTACTGCCCTGCCTACCAATTACGTTTAGTTGTGAGTAATCAAGATTCAAAATAATAATGATTTAAATAAAATATTTTTTTAATTTAAATAAACACAAATGTCCTAATGGAATGACTAGCATCTTTATATTACAGATATTGGAACTAATAACTTCAATGAATCACATGAATATAGACATTATTAAAAGATGAGTTTGTTTCCTTTTTTTTTTTTGGTTTGTTTCCATTTTAACACCAACACAAATTTCTAAAATAGGCTAAATCTGTGTATATATTAAGTTGTTATAACCAGTCATTTTTATTAAGTTAGTACAAAACAGAACTGTATTATAAAGAGGGACAAAAAAAAAACAAAAGCAAAGATCACTTTTCGACCATTTGTATTAATATCACATAGCAACAACCTGCATTGATAGCAACTTGCAGTGATATCAATCACAAAAGAAGTGTTTTTTAGAAGATTTTAAAAGATAATGGGATTTCCTGGCTATATGGGCATGGCATTATATCTTAAAAGGCTTTTGAGGAACTGAGGCTCCAAAAACACCTTAGTGGACAGAAATAATAAACTAATTTTTAAAAAAAGAAATTTAGTAAGGATAACTTACAATTTAAATAACACGAAGAGAATAAGGATATAGTATTTCATCAGACATATCTATTTAATTTTCTTTAGCTGGTAGTAGAGACAGGATGTGTTAGCAATGTAATAGCCACATGCTAATTACATCCTAAGATGAATAAGTAGCATGATAAAGAGAATATTTTCTTAAATGGGGAGGGAGTTATGCCATCCTGGGCTGTTTAGACCACACCTGAATAAAAGTACAATTCTGGACACAGTAGCAAGAGGGGAATGTTTAAGCTGGAACACTTCCAGAAGAGAATAAATCAGAGACTAAAAAGCCTGACGTTGTGCCAGTTCAGAAACCAAACTGTGTGTCTTGTAGAGATAAACATATAGGAAATGTGATATCTGTCTTAAAATGTCTAAAATGTATCAGGTTAAAGGACATTAAACCTGGTCCATGTATTTTCAGTGGATAAGACTCAGACTGGAGGGGGAAATTTTGGTTCACTATAAGAGCAGTGTCTTTCTAATAATTAGAGCTTTCTGTAAATAGAATAGACTACATCCGTACAAAGTTGCAGAGCTGCTACAAAATTGTACCTGCACAAACTAAGAATTTATTTTCCAAGAACATTTCTAGAGAAGATTTAGGACCAATTCTTAGATGTCTTCTAATCCTCCTTCACCAATCCCTCTTGTATTATTAAGTAGAGAGTGAATGTCACTCTCATATATGACATCCTTATTCTTTGGTTCTTGATATCCTATTTGCGAGACTTTTGTGATGTAGATTCTTTTAGCTAGTATGTTAGGAATAGAATTCTGCACATTGTATTCTAGCCACTAAAAAACAGAATATATTTTAACTATTACTATTATATTAGCATATAATCAAGAATATATCTTATTGAGGGGCACCTGGATGGCTCAGTCCTTAAGTGTCTGCCTTCGGCTCAGGTCATGATGCCAGGGTCCTGGGATCAAGCCCCGCTTTGGACTCCCTGCTCAGAAGGAAACCTGCTTCTCCCTCTTCCACTCTCCCTGCTTATTCCCTCTGTTGCTCTCTCTCTTTCTCCCTCTCCCTGTCAAATAATAAAAATCTTCAAAAAAAAAAAAGTACTTCAGTTCCTAAGATTCTTTTCTCTATTAAAAAAAAAAGAAGAATATATCTTATTGGTACCCTGATGTCAAAGATAGCATTAAACTCAAGAACTCAGGTGAAATTGTGTGGACATGATAACAACAATCTTTCTTTGAAATGAAAGTAACTAAGATTACCAACTTGGATAACCCATAATATCCCAAAATAACTACAGAAGGGAGGTCTCCTGAAAATGAGGAATGTATTTTATAACAGGTAGGATGGAAGCTTGTATATATTTTGTTTGAACAGCTTCTGTTAAAAAAGAGTAGCTTTTGTAAGATAAATATTTCTACCCAGAAAAACAAAGAAAGGTAGACAACACATACAGACATACAACTACCACCATACTACCACCACCAATAACAACAAACAACAAACAAGCTGTTTGAAGACGTGGGGAAGAAGCAAAGCAGCCAGACCAAAGGGACTAAGACCCCAGGAAGAAGGGACATAAGTTATGGTGAGTTCCAAACTGTCTGACACTTTTCTTACCCCGGCATTTTAAACTCATCAGAAAACTTCAGCTCAGTGTTCTCTGTAATCTCACAAGCATGGTCAGGTAAAAAATGAAGTTTAGGTTTACCAAGGAAGCCATCACATTAAAAGGCAAGATTAAAAAAAAAATGTCATCTGTAGAAAAATGAGTCTGATATTTTGGGCTATTTTTTCCCTCGAGGCATCCTGCCAATTCCTTAACTGTGCACAAAATGCTGAAAACTTAAGCATAAATTGACATATGAGAGGCTAAAAATTAATCAGGGACTTCAGTAGTCCCACATGGATGAGAAAACAAAAATTAGAGCTCATGGCCTTCCAAAGAAAATGGGCTCTGGTAATCAAACTTAGACTTTCAGTTGAAACTATAAAGGACCACACATTAGAAGTAAGGGCAAACCAAAATAGAGAAGCCTTTAAAAACAAAAACAAAACAAAACATAAAAACAAACCTGAAACAGTCTTTAATCATCTCTATCAGAGACTGGATTAAAGTTATTTCCCACTAATTTAACTGCTTTCCAAAAGAAACATAGATTACTTCTAAGGAAAATTGGCATCATTCAAAGGCTAGTTTTTGTGCACAATGTCTGGAATTTAATTTTAAAACTCACAAGATATGCCAAGAGATAGGATCAAGTAGCTGAAAATCGTAGTGGAAATAAATAGAAAATAGAAATAAATCCACAGGCTATTCAGATACTAGAAACATTAGACCCTGTGCTGTTCTGATATTAATGTATCCATGGTTATAATTATAAATGTACAGTGAAAACTGTGATTAGTATATTTTAAAAATAGACGGAAAGGTTGAAAATTATACCTAAAAATAGAATCCATACAGGAGAATTAAATGGAAATACTAGAACTAAAACATATCATAAGTGAAATTAAGAAATCAATAGAATGTTAAACAGGATTCTAATTAGTAGAACAGTAGAAAATAACCACACTGAATCAGGGAGAGTAAAAAGAGCACAAATATAGAAATAAACTTCAGAGCCAATTAAGACATGATAAAAACTTCTACCATATGTGTAATTGGTGTTCAGAAGATATAAATAATATTCGAAAATATGTTGATCAAGACTTTTCCAAACTGACGAAAAATGGTAAACCACAAATTAAAGAATCTACCTACAAGGATAAATTTAAAACACATCTAAGTATACCATGAAAAATATAAAAAATAAAAAAAGAATACACGGAAGGAAAGAAAGAAAGAAAGAAGAAAGAAAAGAATAAAATTTAAAAAGAAAGGATACATTACTTTCAAAGGGGCAACAACACCTGACGGTTTTAATTTATTTATTTATTTTTTTGTTTTACAGATTTTATTTATTTATTTGTCAGAGACAGAATGAGAGCACAGCAGGCAGAGTGGCAGGCAGAGGCAGAGGGAGAAGCAGGCTCCCTGCCGAGCAAGGAGCCCGATGCGGGACTTGATTCCAGGACCCTGGGATCATGACCTGAGCCGAAGGCAGCTGCTTAACCAGCTGAGCCACCCAGACGTCCCAACAGTTGGTTTTTAAACCAAAATGACTGCAATGAGAAGAAACTGAGATGACATCTTTAAAGAGCTAACACAAAAGAAAACAAAGCAAAGCAACAAAAACAACAGACAAAAAACTAACCCAGAAAAAGAAATTCTTTCTTTAGTTTATTTACTTAAGCAAACTCTATATCCAACATGGGGCTCAAACTCACAACCCCAAGATCAAGAGCTACATGCTCTACCAACTGAGGCAGCCAGGCTCCCCAGAAAAAAACATATTCTTCATAATGAAGGCTAAGTGAAGATATTTTCAAGCAAATAAAAACTGAGCAAATTCATCATCTGCAATATGACATATATACATATATAAAATGCCAGTGATTAATAAATAGTTGTATTGTGCAAGGTAGACAAATAACCCAATCGAGTTGCCTAAACAGTAGTTGGCAAACCATAACTTTTGAGTCAGCTGTCTGTTTTTATAAAGGTTTATTGGAACACAACCATAGCCATTCATTTACATATTGCCTATAGCTATTTTTGCATCATGATGGTTGAGTTGAGTAGTTGTGACAGATACCACATGATCCACATGTCTAAAATATTTAATATCTGACGGTTGAGAACTATTTGCTTTGTACTAGAGAGTTTAAATGCAGATTCATATATATATTTCCACTTGATTTATGACAAATATAATACTGCTATGCAACAAGTAAGGTATGTTCATTTAATAAATTGTGCTAAATTATCATAAGTACTTCAAGAAAACATAACTCTTGACCCATCCTTCACATCTCATTCAAGACCAGTTCTAAGAAAAGTGCAGATCTAAATATGAAAGGTCATTTTGTATGATAAGTTTTTGGAATTAACAATAGGAGGATATCATCACCACCTTGGAATAAGCCAAGAGTTGTTGAACAGGAAACAAAGAACGCTAATTAATGTGGAAACCATGCGTAAATCAGACTTCACTTAAGAATTTTTTTAATCACTCTCAAAAGAGAGTGAAAAGGCAGCCTACAGATTGAGAGAAGATACTATCAATTAATCAACATCTATCTAGCTGCACAAATAGATATGTGTAAAGGACTTACATGAATATATAGAGACCTACGTAAATCAATGAGGAAAAGACAAATTTATGAAAATATGCCACAGACTATTACAGTTATTTCATAAAAAGTGATATAAAATTTCCAATGAATATATGGAAAAAGTGCTCAAATCAACAGTGATAAGCAAATATTCATGAAAAAAAATGAAAACTAAACCATGATAACATACTTCTACATTCTCATCAGAAATATACATTTTTAAAAATTTACAATAATAAGTATCATTGAAGAGTTGATGCAGCTAGAGTTCTTTTACACTGGTTGAAGTATAATTTATACCACCACTTGGGAAAATTGATTGATAGCATCTATCAAAGGAAGTTATATGCACTATATGCATTCAGTAATTCTATTCCAACAGAAATATATTCATATATGCACAAAAGGACATGAACATGAATGTCTATAGCAACATTTCTGTAATCATCCCCAAATGGAAATCACCCAGATGTTTATGAACATTAGAAAGAATAAATAAATGAGATTGAATTAATTAATAAGATACTTTTAAAAAATGAAAATATCTAATATTCGTACATATAATAATATAGATGAACTTCACAATGTTCATAGAAGAAGACCAAGCAAAAATACCTGCTGTATGATTTTTGTAATATATATTTCAAAAGCAAGCAAAATCAATCTATGACCATAGGCCTTAGTAGAGTAGTTATCTTTGGGAAGGGGGTGTAATTCAAGTGAAGGGGCATGAAGGGGCTTTTGGAGCACTGGTAATACTCTACTTCTTGATCAGGATAGTAGTCATACAAGTATGTTCACTTTGTGAAAATTAATTGATTTAGATTTTTATAAGCTATGTCTTTTTTGGATGAATGTAATATGTCAATAAAAAGTTATCTTAAAATGTGATCTCGTCTTATACCTCAGCTACTGAAGTAGAACATAATGTTTGTTACTATCACTACTATTCTGTTAAAAATTAATGGAGAAATTTTTAAATGATTGTTTTATACAGTAAATTTTATATATAAATAATTATATATAATTTTATATATGTATAATTTCCTAATGTTTATATAATGAATAAAAATTACTTCTATAATAATAAAAGAAAATAAACTTCTTTTACAGTAACACAGACA
>LNAC01000095.1:2819303-2851780 GCA_002007465.1 Ailurus styani
GGGGCTTCACTTTCTTCACCTATAAAATGGGCTTATTAATGTAGCTATGCCATTAGGCAATTGACAGGATTACAGCTATGTATGCAAAGCGGCTTGGAACAGTGGCAATCACACTGCAAGTGCTGTGTTAGTGTTCACAATTAATGTTCCACTTTCCTTCTCAGCTTAATATCTCTTAGGCCCAGAGGCTCTTTTCAGAACTATAACCCTTTAGAATGTGACCATTTTAGAAAGAATATAAAGTTGTGACCCAACGTTTAGGAAATACTGCAGAAGGCAGTTTGCACATAGATCTTCTTGTTGAGTTTTTAGCATTTGTATTTCCTGTGGTAAATGATAAAAGGTGTTAGGATGGATAGCAAAACTGAGGAAGTGATATATTAAAGTATTTTACCACAGTTTCTTTTTCTATGTTCCAAGGGCTCTGTATCTGTATTTGTATTTATAGACAGTAATTAAACAAACAATAAACAAAAATATAGATGCCATCATTTCTGTAAACATACCTGCATGCACACATACATATACACATACATAAAAATGAAGTAAGGATCTTTTTGTGCCAACCGTATCTGCCTCTCTACCCCTACAGGGTCAGAATGGCCATGAGGTGGCCCTCAGATTTCAAACTACTTTGCAAATTGGGTAAGTCATCTGATTTCCCAAAACGCTATTGTCCCCTAAACTTTGTTATATTGCAGAATAACTCTCTCTCTTTATGTGTCCAAATACTTGAAGGTTTTATGACCTTCACTATACATTCAAATTAAGTTAACATTAATAAGTTACATGTAAGTTAAGTATAAATTAAATAATATATACATATTGGTTCTATTTTAATACAAATAGTAATTATTTTGTTTTCATTCTGTACCCCAAATGCTTTAAGGAAAGAAACTGCCTCGAATCTATTCCAAAGATATCAGTCTTAATATCAGTCCTTCTATACTGAAACCAGAGGAAAACATTAATTTAAAAAATTAGAATTTGAAAAATCACTGTTAAAATTTTGTGTGCTCATGTTCTGTTTCTATAGTCATTATTATAACATTAAAGGACAAATTTTAAATATCTATTAAAAGTTATTTTCTAAAACATTCACTATCTCCCTAAAACTGTCATATTCAAGACAAGCATGGCATGAGAAAAACATGGTTCAGTGAATAAGAAAGGAATCATAGAATCATAAAGCAAATACACTGGGCTTGATGTTTCGGGATTGAATGAATTTGAGAAAATTGAAAAGGAATTTTCAAATGTCAGAAAATGCCAGTATACTAAAATTGTTAGACAAGGCATAGGCATTAAAAAAATGCTTCAATCTCAATAAATATGCCAAACCAAAATGCATACACAATTTAAGGTTTCAATTTATTGAATTCTGGCTACATTTGAAACTGGTTAAGTGTATTTATAGTTTATTCATTCAGGGTCCAAAAATTTATTTTATGTCATTGTTGTGTACGAAGGAAATATAAGGGTTAAAATAAAATCTCAGTTCACAAGTGACTTACATTATATTGAGTTCCATGGATACTGGTCAGGTAAGCAAGTTAAATAGTTTCTGAAAATAACAAGTTTCTTTCCCCACATGGGGAAGAAGCAGCAAGGTTAGTCAGAAGGTAGAGTGGAGGAAAAGCTGAGGTAAGGCATGTGTGTTTTGCTGGAAGAAAGGAGTGAGTCAAAGGAAGCAGGGTTAATAATGACTAGTTTGAATAATTTTGGCATATAAGGTTGTCTGGCACCTGGCCCTGGGGTATTTGGGTCAGAGATTATTTGATTTGAGTGTAAGAGCTCTGTGGGAGCCCGAATTAGTTGGGGGTATGAACTTTGGATTGGTTGGTTTACACAGAGGAGTCATTTGTTATCTTTAGGAATTTGCTGGCCCTGGGAAGAGCAGTCTCACCTGAATCAGAAAGGTCCGAAGATGGCACAGTATCATAAAACATAAAATAAAAAACATGACTAATCTGTAAAGTTTTCTAAATATAGAAGAAAATAAGGAAAATGTGTTCTCACAGGACAAAAAGAAAATAAGTTGCAAGAAAGAAGAGATTTCCAGCTATGTAAAAAATGAATGAGAGCAGAGGAGATAGAGAGGGAAAAATGTACTGTGGACATTGGCAATGTTCTAATGACCTTGAGAAGAAAAATTTCAAAGGAGCTCTGAGACTGAGGCCTGTCAAAATAAGTTGAGAATATAACACAGGTGGGGAAGATGAAAAAAACAGAATTTTGGTAAGCCAGAAACAAATAATTGGTGCATAAGATCATTTAATTTTGTTTTACTACCTTGGTCTCAAACTTTGCTTGGTGACCCATTTAAGAGACCCTTGGTTTTACCAAAAGAACGCTGAATGCTGAACTTGGCTTCTGCTCCCAAAACACTGACAGAGGTGGAGTCTTGTAACAGAAGCAGGATATTTGAGTTTTCTATATTCAGGGAAAAGATCTAAAAACATTGGCATTTGGGTTTTCAAACAAATGGTCCCCTTCAGGGAAGCTCAAATTGACCAGCCCTACCCACACACCCAGAGATTCCAAACAGAATTTTAGAATTTAGAATTTTAGATAATCCTTTATGTAGTACATACCATGTATTACCTCTCATCTCAGAGTTAATATGTCATAATGGTTAAGACTCTAGACTTCAGATCTAGACTGTCAGGATTAAAATCACAACTTCACCACTAACTACATGGTACCATGGGCAATATACACAATTTTTCTTTTCTCTAAAATGAAGATTATAAGTTTCCTACCTTGAAGATTTGTGTGTAGTTAATGAGTAACAGAAAAGAAGGTCTTAGCATTATATCAATGTCACCAATAATATTACTGTTTTATGAGTCCAGATGGGGACAGCACAAGAAAGATAAAGAACTTAGTAAAAAGGAATATTGAGGGAAAAAAATAAAACTGCTATTATAATTCTCAAAGAGATAAGAAGATACTGAATCCATACAAATAATAATAAAAAAGATGCTCTCGATAATACCAGAGAACAACCAAAAAATTGAAACAATTGCAGAGTAGAAATGAAAGATGCAATAAAAATATTGGAAGATAAAGTTGAGAAAATCTTGAAAAAAGGGAGCAAAGAAAAAATGAGAGAGTAAACAGGGAGAAAAGACTAGAAAATTAGAAGGCCAATCCAGGGGTTTCAATATAAGGTTCTCCTTTGGCATCTCAAACAAAAGGGATGCTGATGGGAAAAAAAAAATGTTTAAAGCATGATGAAAGAAAATTATCAATGGAAGCATAGCAGATAATTTCCCAGATATGAAGGGTTTGAATTTCGAGAGTGAAAATATCTCACTGAGTGCCCAGCACAATGGATGAAATTGACCCACGCATTATACTATTCTGGCAGAATGGAATTTTCATGCAAATGTGAAAAACTAAATTTTAATGTGTACTTTTTGAAATTTAAATTTAAAAGGTGAGAGAAGACTTTCAATTTAAACAAAATCAGTAGAAGATTCACAAGCAAGGCTCTAGTGCTTATAAGTAAAATGGTGGAAGTAGAGGCAGATCTTAGAGTTCTACAATTATTAGTCATTCCAGAAGGAGAGTCCTCACCTTGAATAGAAGCCACTGTAAAAGGGAGATTAACAGTGTGATTGTACAAGCGGGCGAGTGTGTGTGTGAAATGCCAAAGAGAGGGACACTGATAAAAACTAATCGAGTGAAAAGTTTTCAGATAGGCAAGCCTTCAGACACACAGACTTAAAGTTAATGTTGACCATTGTGTTAGCATTCTCCAGAGGAGCAGAACCAATAGGAAATGTGTGTGTGTGTGTGTGTGTGTGTGTGTGCGTGTGTGTGTGCGGGTGCGTGTGTGTGTGTGTATGTATGTGTGTATATATATATATATATATATATATATATACACACATATATATATATATATATATACACACATACATACACACAGACACACCACAGAGAGAGAGAGAGAGACAAAGACAAAGAGAGAGAGAGAGTTACATTAAGGAATTGGCTCATCAGATTATGAAGGCTGCAAGTCCAAAATGTGCATGATAGACTGCAAGCGGCAAGCTGGAGACCCAGAGAAAAATAATGTTGCAATTCAAAATGAATGCCATGAGCTGGCAAAATCTGTTCTTGTCCGGGAGAGGGTCAGTCTTTTTTCTTTTAAGGCCTTCACTTGAGTGGATGAGGCCCACTACATTATGGAGGGCAATCTACTCTATTTAAAGTTCATCAATTTAAAGATTAATTTCATACCAAAAACAAAACAAAACAAAACAAAACCCAAAGCAAACAAATAAAACTCATGCTCACAGAAACATCCAGAATAAGGTCTGATCAAATATCTGGGCACTATGGCTAAGCTAAGCCAACACATAACATTAACAGTCAAAAGTATTAAATCAGTGCTCTAAAGTATTAAGTTAGTGCTTTACTTTTTTCTCACAGATTTCTGCCTCAAGACCAAACTTTTAATAGACTTCTATATTTTGCTTGAGTTTAATTGTTCTACAGTTCACTACATATTGTATCCTCAGCATCTAACATGCTATTTGGCGTATAATATTTGATCAGTACCACAACATTTAGAAGTGAATTTAAAATTGAGACAGTCATTTTCATCACTTACACATGAACACCCTAACTACAGTTCCTCTAACTGCCTTCCCAATGTGCAGTATACCCTCAATGTGGAAAGAATGATTGGAAGACTTAGGTACATTTTGCCATATCTGCCATATTTGTCTTATGATCAATTCAAATAAAATGTAAGATCTTATGAGAATTTCTAGAGAATTGACTTTTATGAAAATACCTTAATCTATGAACTTTATGTAAGATAAATAATCTTAAGATAATGCTAAACTAAAAGAGAACTCAAACATATTTAATCATTAATTTAAAAATACTTAACCTGTATTTAGTTAGTATTTAGTACTGAGTATTAATCATCCTTCCATATTCTATTTTTATGGTCAATATCACCAAATGATCCAAATTTCTGACATCACACAATTGAGGACAGGCCCCATATTTCTCTCATGAACCCTACACAGCTGAAGAATTAATGATAAGACTTGAATTAGTTATCAAAGTTAAAAATCCACAAGCTTTCATATAAGAATCTGTATCTCAAGCTTTCTTTAAAAAACTAGATCTATTAAGACCAATGCTTGTGTGGACATAGACACTGTATTAATTTTCTATTACTACTGTAACAGATTACCAGAAACTTAGTGGCTTAGAACAACACATATTTATTATCTCAAAGTTCTGTAGGTCTGAAGTCTGAAAGGGGTCTCACTAGGTTAAAATCAAGGAATCATAGGCGGCATTCTTTTCTGTGAGTTCTAAGGAAGAGTCTATTCTTGCTTTTCCTACTTGCAGAGACTGCTTGCATTCCCTTGTTCCCTTGCATCTTCAAAGCCACTTGGCCAGAGATGTCTTGTTCATATTGCTCTCTGTAACACTGAGTTTTCTGCCACCCTCTTCCATGTTCAAGGATGTTTGGGTACATTGGGCCTGCCCCAGATAGTCAGGATAACCTCCCTCTTTAAAGATCAGCTGATTACCAATCTTAATTTCATCTGCTATCTTAATTCTCCTTTGCCATATACTGAAATATAATAAGAGGTTCTGGGAATTAGGACACACAGGAATATGGATATTATCATTCTGCTTATCACAGCTACAATCTCCTAGAGACAAATGGCAACTGCTTTCTAGACAGATCATATGTGCTTTGCAAATCTTACCGTCTTTTTCCACTCATTTCCAGGAAGGTTACTAACTTGGTCTTTATGAGCACCTGAGGTTGTGATCCCTGTTATAAAGATAAATGTGTTTGTGAAACACGAAGACTTATCTTTTAGAAAGCAGCTATTTACCCAACTTTCATTAACTCAGGAATTATAGGAAATTCTGGAGTGACTCCTGGATTTCTTTCTATAAAAACTGATCGTTCTTTTTTCTTTTCTAGTTGACCACGGTGGAAAAAAGTCATCAGAGATAAGAATAGTAACATTGTTTATTAACTGCGAGGAACCAGCAACTTTGCTAAATACTTACATGTATAGTACCAAATTTTTGGACTATAATTGCCTTTGCATCAAAAGTTTGCAAAAGAACTTAACTGAAAATCATGCAGTGTCTTAGTTCCAAAGATTAAGATAATTGTATCAGAGAAAGAAGAAATCTTTTCAGATGTAATTCCACCCAGCTACCTAACTGAGAATTCACATGAATAAGTTCTTTGTGAGTGATGGTGGGACATGATCCTTAAAGTTATTAGTATGATATTAGATACGGAGTTTATGCTCAAAAGATTTTTAATGAGTAACATTTGAAACATTTCTTGAAATAATTTGTTATTTTGTTTTTGTGTTTTGTTTTGTTGTGTGTATGTATTTATCTGTTTGTATATAAAGCAAAAACATCCCTATCCTTTTCTGTAGTCTATTAAGTCTAGGCTTCAGGGAGGAAAAAAGGTATTCATATGCAGAGACTGAGAGAGGAAAGAGGAGAAAATATGCTAACTTTTCACAATCATCCCATCCTAACAGAATGCTAAACTTCAAAAATTAACACTTATTTTGCTGCAGAGCAAGCAACTACAAATTCTCCTAATCTAGAAAATTTCCAAAACAGTCAATACAATGTATATATTGTTTTTCCAAAACCATTATGCACAGCAAGGACAGAGGAATACATTGTGGAGCCATTAAACAAATCAAAATCACACCTCAAAGTGAATGTCCATCATGTTACTTTAGGATGCCTTCACTCTCTTTTCTCATTGAGTTAAACAAGCACTTGGATTCATTTGGAAATCTGAGGAGAGGGGGGAGCCTGGGTGGCTCAGTCATTAAGTGTCTGCCTTGGGCTCAGGTCATGATCCCAGAATTCTGGGATCAAGCCCCACATGGGGTCCTGCTTCTCCCTCTCCCACTCCCCCTGCTTGTGTTCCCTCTCTCACTGTGTCTCTCTGTCAAATAAATAAATAAATAATCTTAAAAAAAAAATCTGAGGAGAGGAAAAAAAACAAAAACGAAAAGTCTTGCAATATTACCATTTTCATTCTATTTTGTGCTGACAGCGTTGAGATCTGAATATTTTGCGAGGGTTCTCCCCAGGTCTCCTTCCCCAACCCTGAGACTCTAGGAGGCAGGGTAGAGAGTTATAACTGCTGTTCAGTACTTTCTTTAAAAGGAAAAACTGTAATGAGATATAATCAAAAAAGACTTTCTCCCATGATGCCCAATTACAAAGGTGGCTACACTGCTGCAGACTTTAAAAAATACTGTGAAAGCGTGTGGATTATTTTAAGTTTCTAAGCATATATTCCAGATTTTCCTTCTATGTGATTTAACTAGAAGTCTGTATGCATAGTTTATCATGAGCTCTACTTTACATAGAAATATAAAATGGCATGTGCACATGTATCTACACCTACTATATATGTTACCTATGTAAGCAACATAAACAATAAATATTCCATATGCTTTGGAATAGGTAAGCAACATAAACAATAAATATTCCATACGCTTTGGAGGATTCAACTCCTACATATAGTTATTGAGCATTTCTCCTCATATATCTTATATCTAACGTGTATATAGAAAGAAAATGTTGGCAACACATAAAATTTAGCCTGACTTATTTCAAAGGAAGTAACCTGCCCATTTGTAGGAAGATTTTCCTATTTGCAAATGTCCTACTGATTGATGCTCCAACTAAACTGATCTAAAAAAAAGAGAATTTTCTAGTTGAACTCACTGAACTTTTCTATTAAATGGCTCAGATGTGATTTCACCCTAGTCCTCCTGTCTAAAATCATCATTTGAAACTTGACTTTTACTAGGAGCAGTGAAATTATGACTGCCTTCTTGCTAAAGTTTTTGAATATGTTTTTACTATTGCTCCTCATTTAGCTGTTATAAAGCTGTTCTAAATGCCATGAACAGAATGAGAAAAGTAATTGGAAACAGTTTTTCTCATCTAATAAAAAGTTACCAAAATAATCATTTTAAATGTAAACAAATGGTATCCAACATATATAAAAATTTTGTAAAATAGTATTTTTTAACAGCAGACATTTAAAAATATATTGTATATATGTAATTTGCTTCTTCCACTCTATGTTATAATTCTAAGATTCATTCACATTATTTATTTACAAGAGAAGTTATTTTATTAGAAGATAATCAATTTTTATTACCTTTTATTTTAATATTCCTTTGGGTAATTAAATTATATATATATGTCGCACATATACAGTAATAAACATATAATACATGTAATATAGTATATGACATAGGCAATATATAATGTTATATATTATTCTATAACATATGGCAACGGCCTCAAGAATGTGACACAAAGAGTGTTGCAAACACCAAACATACTTAATTTTTGGTTAGAGCTATACTGTACCTCTAACTGAATACCTCCCCAGCTGAGAGACTGGGTAACAGGAACAACTGCGTTCTGCTTTTCTTAGACTAGCACAAGATTAAACAGCATATATTGGGTACACTCTACATGAACCTTACTAATTTCCCATTTAACTTACTTTTTAACCATTTTTTTTCAAACGTGTAAAAAAGTATGCAACTTAGAAATTACTTATAGTGAACATTCATATAATCATCACTCAGATCAATAAATAGAATATTGTCTCTGTCATATGTGGAGTTCATCACTATCTTAGCTTTTATGATAATTGCTTCTTTGCTTCCTTTAAAATTTGAACACTTAAGTATACATAACAAACACTTTGGGTAGGTTTGCCATACTGTGAACTTTAAGTCAAAGTGTTTATAGTTTATGTCTGGATTTTTCACTCAAGATTATTTTGGTGAGTTTCATCCCCATTTTTCTAAGAAGCAATCATTTATTTATTTACATTGCTTATTTAATAGTATTCTCTGAGGTCAGAAAGATATTTTCTGATATTATTTTCTGAAAGCATTGTAATTGTGCTTTTCATACTTAGGATATGAAATTTGCTTGTAATTGATCTTTTGTGCATAGCATGAGATAGAGGTCAAAATTATTTTCTTGTCTTATTTCTCATGTTTTATACTATGTAAGTATCCATACGCTATATACAAAATGGCATCACCACCTATTGAAAGACTTTCCTTCACTTATTGCTCTTTTGTGCTATTTTTGACATAAATCAAGTTCCCCCAAATTGTTTGGTTATGTAGGAAGCTCTACTGTATTACATTTATTTATTTATTTATTTATCCCTGTATAAATACTACACAACTATTAAAGTTCTGTAATAAATTTTTTAAAGGTTTTATTTATTTATTTGACAGAGACAGAGAGAGATCACAAGTAGGCAGAGAGGCAGGCAGAGAGAGAGGGGGAAGCAGGCTCCCTGCTGAGCAGAACAAGCTGGATGTGGGACTTGATCCCAGGACCCTGAGATCATGGCCTGAGCCAAAGTCAGAGGCTTAACCCACTGAGCCACCCAGGCACACAAAATTTCTATAATAAATTTTAATATACAGTGAACTGTCTACACACATTGTGTTTTTCAAGTAATTTTGCATCTTTTTAATATATAAATATTAGACTTATTATTTGAAGTTCTAAAAACTAATGCTGGTATATTGATTTGGGATTTCATAGAATATATAGATAACTTGGGGGGAAATTTCTATATTGAAAATGTTGTTTTCTGATTTATGAACATGAATTAGCATTCAATGATTATACTATGTTTCTAGTTTTTGTGTTTAAAAAATGTTATTTACAAGATGGGATGGGGAAGGAGACAAACCATAAGAGACTCCTAATCTCACAAAACAAACTGAGGGTTGCTGGGGGGTGGAGGGGTAGGGATAGGGTAGATGGGTTATGGACATTGGGGAGGGTTTGTGCTATGGTAAGTGCTGTGAAAGGTGTAAGTCTGATGATTCACAGACCTGTACCCCTAGGGCAAATAATAATAAAAAAATGTTATTTATCTTTTGCTAGATTTATTCCAAGTACTTTGAATATATTTTTATTACATTATGGTAAAGGGTAACTTTTTAAATATAATATTTAACTTCTTGCTACAAAACATAATAAAGTTGATTTTGTTGTATTAATTTTACCAAGTCCTTTAAACTTTTTAATTAATTTTAATAATAGCTGTAAATTCTCTGATTTCTACGTATATGATCATATTCTCTGAGAATCACATAAGTTTTGTTTCTTTTAATTTTTATACTCTTATTTATTATTTAAATATTCATTTCTCTATTATCTATCTACAAATCATCTATTATTGTACTAGAAATGATGATATCTATCTTTATCTTGTTCTCTATGTCAAATGGACAGCTTTCAATGTTTTAGCATTATATATACTGTTTGTGGTAAATTTTCTGTAAATGCTTTCTATCAGATGAGGAAATTCACTTCTGTTCCTAGTTTGCTGAGAGATTTTATCATGAAATATGTTGAAGTTTATCAAATGCCTTTTCTTTATCTGTTGAGATGGTTTTACCTACTTTTTTTTTGTTAGCAGGTAAATTACATTGATTTTTAACTTGACTTTTAAAGGTTATATCAAATTTACAGTCCCAGAAAATAAAACTAATGTAAACATGATTCTTACACTATGTTATTTTCTCTTCTCGCGCCCTTTGTTCATCTTTCCCGTTCCCCGTCATTACCTCTTGATCCCATTTCTACAGAGTGGTTTTTAGTGGACTATCGTCCTAAACAATGATATAATATGATTTTTATCCATAACAAATACATAGTGCTTTGCAATTTAAAATATGCCTTTTTATACAGTATCTTTTAAAAATTCTCATCACAACTGAGTGAAACAAACACTATTAACTCTACTTTAAAACTGATAACACCCAGTTTAAGAGAAGTAAAATGACTTATCTAAGGCCACATTCTGAAGATTCAGGATTTATTTTTATTTATTTTTTTTAAGATTTTATTTACTCATTTGACACACACACAGAGAGATTACAAGTAGGCAGAGAGGCAGGCAGAGAGACAGGGAGAGGAGGAAGAAGGCTCCCTGCTGAGTAGAGAGCCCAATGCGGGCCTCGATCCCAGGACCCTGGGATCATGACCTGAGCTGAAGGCAGCGGCTTTAACCCACTGAGCCACCCAGGTGCCCAAGATTCAGAATTTAAATCAATGTTCTCCAATTCCAAGTTCCATGGTATGACAAGTTGATATTTGGTAACAGAAGACTTACTTGTTACCTACACAAATTACATATGGTGTCATCCAGTTCAATTCTTTTATTTTTTTATTTTTTTTTATTTTTATTTATTTCACGGAGGGAGAGAGATCACAAGGAGGCAGAGAGGCAGGCAGAGAGAGAGAGGGGGAAGCAGGCTCCCCGCTGAGCAGGGAGCCCGATGCGGGCCTCGATCCCAGGACCCTGAGATCATGACCTGAGCCGAAAGCAGAGGCATTAACCCACTGAGCCACTCAGGCGCCCATCCAGTTCAATTCTAATGCTAGTCATGAATGTTTTAATCCTCAATAGTGTTAATCAGAAATTAAACTAGATCATATAAATGATAACAGTAAATGATCCTTCTTTTAATAAATATTGTGTCACTATTATGTGTGGGACATTCCACTGAATAACATAAAATATACATAATAAAGACATAAATCCTATTAAAATCAGCAAAACCTAATCTCTCATCTCTAGTTCATATAACCCGTGGATATTTCCTCTTCTTTTAAACAATATCTGATAGAATAACACAATCTGATCGAACTCAGAAAAAATAAGATGTGGATTAGAATACCAGTCAGGGAGCACCTGGGTGGCTCAGTACATTCAGTATCCAACTCTTGATTTCAGCTCAAGTTATGATCTCAGGGATGTGAGATCGAGCCCCATGTCGGACTCTGTGCTCTGTGAAGAATCTGCTTGAGATTCTCTTCCTCTCCTTCTTCCTCTGCCCCTCCCCACCTCAAATAAATAAATAAATAAACTGTAAAAAAAAAGAATGGCAGTCATTTGACTTGAAGTATTGATCTATTTATTGAACTAAAAGTAATCTTTTTTATAGAAACCATACTTACCAGAATAAGTATCTATACAGAAAACCAAATCAACGTTATAAAATGTACTCTTTGAACACAGAGCATACTCTTTGAATAGACAAGGATTGGACACATTGCTGAAGCTGTACAAAGACCTGAGAATTACTAATTAACCATCTTAACTAAATAATTATCTGCCAAATTATATTTTAATCATTCCTACAAAATATAGCTTTCTGATATAAGACCCTTGAGGATAAACAATGAAACTTCACTTCCAAATTTTTAATTCCTTTATTTTCCAAATATCATGGAATACCTACTATTGCTTTTTTCCTACATTTCCTGTATACAAAATGTACAAAATTATATATTAATGATATATATCAACATTATTGTGGGGTATATCTCTCTTAGTGGATTTATGACATTGTAGTATCATTTTTTATATGCTTGCTTTCCCAGTGATACAGACTTCCATACTAGTCTTTGTATTCAGAGCGTCTATGCCAAACCCAAGCACACAGTTAACCATTCAGTATTTGTTAAATTAAATGATAAATAACAGAATAAAGGAAAGAAGGAAGAAATGTTTCCCAAACATTATATAATTTAAAATTGAAACAAACTAAATGTCTATTTTGGGTGCTATGCATTGCATTTAGTTGTCTACCTATTTCATGAACTATCTCTATCTCTAAGGCACCTTAATGACAGAAAAAAAGTAAAGATTTTGAACATATTTATTGATCATCTCCTAATTAGAAGTGGAGTATTTACCTGTTATAAGAATCTATTGTATATCTCACAGAAACAATAATTGTAATTTTTAGTATATTTACTTCACACACACACCCCACCCTCTCTCAGTTTGTAGGCAGTTTAAAGAGAGATTGTGAAGACAGACTAAAAACAAGTTCATCACATGACTGAATATGTTTTTAAATCACTTTGAATTGTATACTGCTGAGGTAAAGCCATTGCACTGGGAAATTTCTATTTAGATGACAGGCGAAAACCAGTAGAGCGATGCTGGTCATAAAATCGTGATGATTTACTACCAGCTCCACCTGTATCCTGAAAATCACTTATTAACAATGACACTAACAATGGCCTTGTGTGTAGCTCATAATATACCAGTGAAATTAGTATTAGGTGCTTCCATGCAACCCTTTCTGTACAGTGGTGTTCTGATGGATTCATAGCAGTGTCTGTTGTCAAAATCCCATTATATATTGATAAGAGCACATGGTTACAGATAAAAGAATGTTTAAAAACTTTTCAATGAGAGTTTTTGGGATACAGCAGCCAATCAATACATTAAGTTAAACCAAGTCTTTATAAATAGCATTTATGATAAGCCAATGATGACAGTGAAAGTTGGCATGATCCTGTGTATCTATAGTAAGTAGTAATTTGTGTGGCCCCAGGAAAGATAACTGCACAAACAAACTTTTATGAAGTACCTTTGCACTCTGCACAAAAATAAATATGGCATCATGCTACAACTCTGAAGAATATCAGTTAAATGTGTAAAACTTTGATAGGGTGCAAGAAGACTTTATAAGCTAACAAATAGTTGTCCATATCATAAGCAAAATTTACCCTTGTGAGTAGTAAGTATACAATATTGTGGTTTCATTGACATCTCCTGGGTTGGCGGGGTGAGACCTGGAGGGCATAAGCAGACTCCAGCAAGAGCAGGATGCAAATCCTCAGTTGGCATATGTTCTTAAAGCAACAAAAATAATAACGCCACCCAATAGTACCATTTTGTAAAGCAAATAAACAAAACATAAGAGCAATTTTGCAAAACTTGGTGGAGGTACCTAAAATAAACATAATTGAGACACCTAGATGGTTCAGTCGGTTATGTGACCACCTCTTGATTTTGGCTCAGGTCACTATCTCGGGGTCATGGGATCAAGCCCCAGGACAGGATCCAAGCTCAGTGCAGAGTCTTTTCTCCTTCTTCCTCTCTCTCTGTCCCTCCCTCAGCTCATGCTCTTTGCATGTGCACACGTGTGGGCTCTCTCTCTTTCTCTAAATAAATAAATAAATAAAATCTTTTTAAAAATGATAAAACTAAATAAAAATAATTGAATGTTTAAGTTCAAATATATGTAATTTTTATTGTGGATTTGATTTATGAGTTTCTCGTGTAGCCATTATGAAAATTATAACGCTATAGTATTTGTCTTCAGTCTTATTTTTTTTTCTATCTCATTTTCCACCACAAAGCAGTGAAAAGGGTACCTCTGGGTCAGAGAAAGAAGATAAAAAGGGAACACAGACAAGGGTCTTCCTTCCTCTTTCAGCTATGGCATAATGTGATTTTTTAAAAAATTATACCATAGATTTTACCCCCATTTAAAATTTTTATGAATCAAAAAATACTCTACAGAAAGTTTCAAACTAATTAAGTGGAACAGAGCTCTCAGATAACAATGGAGAATTTTTATAACTCCTTTGTGTTAGATGGCCACCTGGAGAATCTCAGAAGGAAAATCTAACAGTGCACCAATTCTGATGTTCTTCTTTTTAATAATTGCAAACTCCAAGGTTTCCAGTGAAATTTTGCAGTATTTCCCAGAAGTTTTCCTAAGAAAAATAGTTCCCTGGGATATTAATAAATATTTACTTACTGTTATTATTTTTGCTTTTTCATTTCTATGGTTACATATGTTTCGGAAACACTGGGGTAAACAAAGATGATGATGTTTCTTTCCTGCAAGACTTTTTCAGTCTTTAAATATTTTTCAACCCTCCAGGAGGATAATTGAACATGCATTATTTCCCCAAATTATATAACCAAGGAATGCATTTTTCTGAGACTCAGAGATGGATGGTCAGGTGGGGGACAATGCTCCATGTGACAATATTATTATGGAATTTTACTTTGAAAAACATGCATCTGGGTACCAAAGAAAATGCCTAGAAGACTTACATATTTTTCACTTAACTATAGCCAAAAACTATTTTAAAGTGACTTCTGCACAAAGAATGACCATTTTTTGTAATGATGAGTATGGTTATTGCATGCACCCTTGATTTGTGTGTGTGTGTGTGTGTGTGTGTGTGTGTGTGTGTGTGCTATTTAGAAACTTTTAAATGGTTCCTGTATTTTTTCATATTAAAAATGGTTTATAATATTTGTAATATTCAACAAGTTATGTGGCCTATTTTTCATTTCCTTTGAAATTTTGAAAATACTAATTACAAGCAAAGCTAATAAGTAAGTTTAAAATAAGTTTTTATATATATCAGTGCCATTTAAATGCTACATTTTAATTCTATGGTGGGTTAAAAACATATATCCAAGCAGGGTTTTAAGATCTACTTAATTGAGCATTTCTAGTAAATAAGAACTTGTGATTAAAATTGCAAGTATACATGTGTAAATCAATTATTCTGCATGATAGTAGAGGGAATTCAATCAAAGTAAGTGCATCAGAATTACACCCTCTATAAAAAAGCTCCAAGAACAGGAAATAGCTATATTTAGTAATTATACTAATTTTACTTAATTTACCTTTCAAACTATTCAAGTCTGTGTCATTGCAAATGACACATGAATAGGTTTTTTATTATGATTTTTTTTCTTTTATTTTGGTAATATAGATGGTGCTATAACTCAGTTTAAGAGTATATATGGCAGGGCGCCTGGGTGGCTCAGTTGGTTAAGCGGCTGCCTTCGGCTCAGGTCATGATCCCAGGGTCCTGAGATGGAGTCCCACATCGGGCTCCCTGCTAGGTGGAGAGCCTGCTTCTCCCTCTTCCTCTGCCTGCTGTACTGCCTACTTGGGCTCTCTATCTCTGTCAAATAAATAAATAAAATCTTAAAAAAAAAGGGGGGGGAATTCATTCTTAAAAAAAAAGTATATATGGCAAGAAAATAATCTAAACATTTAACTTCAATAAAATAATAAAAACAACATGACTGTTATATTGTTTTGTTTGGGGATGCAAATTAATGCTCAGAGACTGCATTTGCCAGCAGTGTATATAACACTGTTTTGCCGTGGGAATTTCACAAACCAGTGTCATACAGGATAGTGCTTCTTCTTCTTCTTCTTCTTCTTCTTCTTCTTTCTTCTTCTTCTTCTTCTTCTTCTTCTTCTTCTTCTTCTTCTTCTTCTTCTTCTTCTTCTTCTTCTTCTTCTTCTTCTTCTTCTTCTTCTCTTCTTCTTCTTCTTAGATTTTATTTATTTGTCAGAGAAAGAAAGCACAAACAGGGGGAGTGGCAGGCAGAAGGAGAAGCAGGCTCCCCGCTGAGCAAGGAGTCTGATGTGGGGCTCCAACCCAGGACCCTGGGATCATGACCCGATGAAGGCAGCTGCTGAACTGAGCCACCCAGACATTCCTAGGATAATGCCTCTTAATGAGCCATTAAAGAAATAACATACTCCAAACCAATGATAGATTAATCACACTATTGCTCCAGGCAGGGGGAGATGAAAGGAATAAAATCCAAATATAATTTAGGTACACTTCCACTGCAAGTTGGTACTCAGGAGAGACAGGTTAGCCAACCAAGAACTGATGTTCACCGCCAGAGCAAAAGTGAAAGTCCCCTGTTTATAAAGCACAGTGCTAGGGAGCAAACGCTCTGGTGTTGAGGGCAAGAGAGTCTTTATGGCCGCTGCATGTTTTCACCACTGCTGATGAAAGAGTCACCTTGATCTTGGTTGGAGCTAACGTCCCAAGGTCTTCAGAGACCTGTCTTAGATAGCAAAGTGTAGCCTTGCCCAGACTGAACCCTCTCAGAGAGTCTTCACAAACTCTAGGTATTTGTAGTCTTAATGACCCCTTGCTGTAGTTGCTTCTTCATATGTTTTTTTTAAGAAGCCCCCAGTGGCGCTCAATAATAATTGAGTTATTATTTATGAGAACAGATGAGATGATGACATCCTGACACAACTTACTTCATTCTTATATTCAAACAACTTTACTTCTAAAAACAACTTTTCTTTTGGTCATAAAAAAGTGGATTTGAAATCATATCAAACAATATACAACAGATACTGTTCTACATATTCAAAATATATAACTATAATTTATAAAAAATTAATAGGGGCCTAATTACTCTTCCACTTCATCTGTTTTCTACCACATCTAACTAATGTTCCTATCCAGAATCATGGTATTATGGGAGATAAATGTTTTTGTTTAGATTGGTCTGAAGATAATGACCAGTATACTACCCACATCTCAAAACTACAATTTCTAAACTGTCATTTCCTCAGAAGAAATCTCTTTTTAGAAATGGCTTCTCTTTCTTTTTCTTGTTAAAACCATCCATGTACTGTATTTATTGTAAATGCATGTCTCTTCCACCTGAAAGGTCTCCAAGCACTTAGCTGAGAATCTTAATTAAATACTCAGGATAAATATTAAATAAATCCTTCTAGAAAATTGTAACAATTAAAAACAAGAAGCATACGGAAATTTCTCTGTCACTAAAACAAGGGGGTGGCAGAGCTAGTGTAGAATCCAGTTCAAAAATCCTCTGACAGGGCACCTGGGTGGCTCAGTGGATTAAAGCCTCTGCCTTCGTTCGGCTCAGGTCATGATCTCAGGGTCCTGGGATTGAGGCCCGCATCGGGCTCCCTGCTCGGCAAGGAGTCTGCTTCCTCCTCTCTCTCTGCCTGCCTCTCAGCCTACTTGTGATCTCTCTCTCTCTCTCTGTCAAATAAATAAATAAAATTAAAAAAAAATCCTCTGACAAAATGATCTTTAAATAATATACCAGCATACAACTGATCTCTTCTGTTGAGGAGGGCCCAAGGGCTTTCCTTGATAGGGTTCCACTTCAAAGCAAGCAGCCTAAGTGCAAACAAAGGAAATTCAACACTCCTTCAACTTATTGCACAAACTAGTTTTAAAAATGTTCTGATTTGCATTGAAATTTCCTAAATTTCTGCTCTGGTTACATCAGCACAGCCGTCAACACATATAGACTGATAAAAGAAAAAAAATACTAAAAATAATATCAAAAACATTGCAAGGTTGTCAAAGTAAAACAGTAATTACACTTCTTGACCATCAAATAGATATAAATAGTGCATTAAAGGTTACATTGTCTGAATACAACTGAAACTTGGGATTGTAGGGACCAAGGGCCCACTGCCCCAAAATATGCCACTTTGGCATATTGATTATTCTTTTAAAAAGTTACTTAAGAAATAGTCAATGCAGAAAGAACACTGTAACTGCTCCTCCTCTCTGTCTCTAAAAACCAGAAAATTAATCTCCCATGTGATAGGTGTCATCCCTGTAACAGAAGGTAAAGAAACATCCTTATCACCAGAAATAGGAAACTTAGAGCAAAGAAGCTTGTATAAACAAACCTTGTTACTTTTAAAATTTACTACACCAGCCGAAGTTCTGTTGAGAATTCCTTACTAATTGAAACCCCCCAAGTTAAGTTTTCTTTGTCCCATCAAGTCCTCACAGATTACTGCCTCTTTGTCTAAAAAGTATAAAAACTGCTTCCTTGGAAATTTCCTGGGGTTTCAGTTTCATTATTGGGCCTCTGTACACACATAATGAAACTACGTTTTTTTCCCCTGTTAGTCCATATCATGATAATTTAATTATTAAATGAGCTGGAAGACCTTTGAAGGGTTCAGGAAAAAATTATTCCTCCCCTACAGGCTGCATAGGAAAAGAACTCAGGTGTCTGTTTATTGATTCTCATACATGTTCATAGGTTTTCTAGTAATTAATTTTTTTTAACAGAGAAGGTGTTAATTAGGGAAGAGAACACAAAATAAGTGTGTTACTAAATTTTGATATAAAATCATTTGAGTCACCAAAACCCTTACTTATTACTCTGATCCTGAATAAGGGTGCTTAACATTTCATTGCTCTTGATTTTTGCTAAACGATAATGATTGTTCTCAAAAATGCACCCAAGATGCTGTATTTTGGAAGAATTATATAGCTCCCTTTGGGAAGGAAAATTATAATTTTATTCTTTATTCTCAAAAACAATAGCGTTTGGATTTTAACAAGATGTCCTGATTTCAGCAATATTTGCCAAATCTAAAGTCAGCTATGCTAAATCTGAAATGTTACCAAAAAATCACAAAAGCACAGGATAGATTTATTTTGAAGGTACATTAAGAAGATAAAATAATTCCTTTAAAAAAAGATTTTGCTTATTTATTTGAGAGGGAGATAGAGAACATGAGCCAAGGGAGGGACAGAGGGACAAGGAGCCCCCATGCGAGGCTTGATCCCAGGATCCTGAGATCATGACCTGAGCCGAAGTCAGATGCTTAATAGACTTAGCCATCCAGACACCTCTAAAATAATTGCTTTTGAATGAGTAACTTGAATTATCCACCGGTTATCCTTGTGAGTAACACAGAACTCATAAACACTTAGATTTGGAAAAGTGTATATAATGAAGGATAGTTGGAAAAGGGGCAAGCAGGAACAAGGCGCTCCACCCTAAGAGGAAACCACTCTTGAAGAGATTTTATGCTCCCTGGATGGAGCCCTCCACTTTTTCCCAAATGATAGGTAGATGACAAAAACCTGATTGGGTGACAGGCTCATAGGGGGTTTAACTGATTAAAAGAGCCCACCAACAAGCCCATAAAAACCTCTAGACTTAGAAACTCTGGTGGCAACCTTCTTGGATCCTCTCCCTCTTTGGGAGCTTTGTATTATTGCTCAATAAACTTTACTACTGCTCAATAAACTTTGCTTTGCTGCCCACCACTCTCCGTCTGGTCTACCTCTTCATTCTTTGAAGTGGCATGACCAAGAACCGTGGGCACTGAAGGAAAAGAAATCCTGCAACATACATATCCTTTAAAGGGTTTTTAAACGACGTATGAGATTTATAGTCAATCTTATTGAATTACTAAATTGCTATATATTTCAGAAAAAAAAATTTGTCAAGATGTTAGTCACACCACTAGCTCCCAAAATTCTGAAAAGAAATAAAAGCCATCATATGTATAACTGTTAAGACATATTTTCAACATGTGAGCAATAAAGTGAGTATGAAAACACCAGCTGGTACTGCATTCAGTGGCACTTTGATATATTACTTTACCCTTAATTTGTTAAGTAATAAGGAAATTATAATTTTTTAAAGATAACATTGCTATTAGATTTTAAATTTAGACCCAAGATTTCTGAAATAAAATCTAATATTCAAACTATTCCTACATTTAAATATTATTTTCTACAAAAATTTCATACAAAATAAACATGAAGTTATCATAACTCTTAAGAGAGTCAATATATTTCCATAAAAAACTCATAAAATTCATAAAGATGATATTCTTAGGGATATCTTTTATATATATTATATATATTAATATATATCTATACGATTATAAAAATCTAAAATTTCTGGAGTTATTTTGGCTTTGGGGGATAGAGTATGCAAATATAAAGATTGTCAGAAATAGTAATCAACTGCTATTGTAACACTGCATTCTATCCATTTCGCTCTCCACTACCATGATTTTCCTTTAGGTGACTAATCACCTCTCCACTCTCAGGTTAGACATATAACTATAGCCTGGCCGATCAACTTTAACCATCACTGTTGCAACATGGATAGTTAAACATTGGACACATAATACAAATTATTTAAAGAGACACAATTCCTACCCTTTTTCTGAGACTGGTAAGAGAATCTTCCTTATGGGGTTATGAGGAGACTAGTTGGTATACTAACATGCTTTATAAAATACAAGATAATGTAATCACTAGTAACAAGGAGTAAATGTGGGTCAACCTTAGACTGAGTTTTCAAGCATCCTTGAGGTGACATTGTAGCAAAATTCTGAATACAAACACTAGAGTGGAAACCGTAAGCAAATAGAAAGGTAAGTGAAATATTTAAAAATAAATTACAGGGGTCCCTGGATCGGTTAGACCATGTGACTCTTGATCTCAAGATTGTGAGTTCAAGCCTTATGATGAATGTGGAACTTACTTAAAAGCTGGCTTATTTGGAAGAGCATGTGACTCTTAATCTTGGGGTTATGAGTTTGAGCCCCACACTGCAGATTACTTACATAGATTAAAACAAATACTTAAGTAAGTTATAATGAGAAGATTTAACTATTTGGCATGAGAAAGAAAGTGGCCTTTGGGAATGATCTTTTACATGTTGATGAGAAAATCATCTCTGAATTTCAATCAACTTTAAATTTTGTGGGGTTTTTTTTGTAACCAATGCAAAACAAATTGGACATCTCATAGATTACTTTGCCTATTCCTTACTCGGAGTGTTAGGATACTCCAATATTATGTTGAGTTGAGAAGAATTTATTACCTTTAACCTTGAGCCAGTGTGGCTACCTTTGGCAAGCTGTAAGTCACTGATGCCAGTAATAAAACAATCCATTTTTAATTTCCTGAGCAATAACACTTAAAAGAATTCTATGGTGATCTGTTAGTGTTCTCTCCACAGGAAAACTGACCAGACTTTATTATTCTCACCACCTTCATGAAGAAGTATTTCCTTCAGCCCTGAAAAACCTTTTCTGTCTCAGCTTTATTCTTTAAGATTGCAGCATGACTCAAATGTAAGTCACAGATTTACTGTTTATCCTTATGGGAAGTATAGGTATACCTCGTTCTTTCAACCGAAAATAGTGCAATAAATTAAACCATGACAAACTAACCTCCCTACTACATTTTTTTTCTTAATAATAACTAACAAAGCAGGTTAGGGTGGAGATTGTACAGAGTTAGAGGGAATATTAACTGTTCACTCAAAGTACTTCAAGAATTACCATCAGGGAAGTCAGTGAATTTCTATGTAAAAACAGACAGCATCAAGTTCTGTTCTCTTTTCTTTACTATCTGAGGTAAAAATGATGATTCAAGCCACTGATAATAAAGACTTTTTCAACAGTAAGTGAAGACTTTGACATAAATATATATGCATAGAAAAGTCAATGAGTCACACTGGCATGCAAAAATAACTGTCTTTACCAAAGGCACCACCAAGCATCTCAAATGCTGCATCTATGCACAGAATAGAAATTAATTTTTCCTCTAGCTAAAATTGTTTGGCCAGAAATCATTTCTACCTTTTAGTGATTTCAGAAGCCTTCAGAATGTTGTATCTTAGGAATTTTATCTTGATGACATTGGCATGTCTATAAATAGATAAAAATGAAGAATTTCCTGCATTAAAAGATGTCATTAATTCCAACCAACTACATGCTGACAGTACTGAATTAAATGCTAATTAAATGCTAAAGCCTTTCTCAAAATTCTAGAAAAAATATCAAAAGTTTTATTGTATGTCACTCAGCATCAGGAAAATACAAATCAAACCACAATGCAATACCAACTCACACCAGTCAGAATAGCTAAAATTAACAAGGCAGGGAACAACAAATGTTGGCAAGGATGCAGAGAAAGGGGAACCCTCCTACACTGTTGGTGGGAATGCAAGCTGGTGCAGCCACTCTGGAAAACAGTATGGTGGTTCCTCAAAAAGTTGAAAATTGAGCTACCCTATGACCCAGCAATTGCAATACTGGGTATTTACCCCAAAGATACAAATATAGTGATCTGAAGGGCACCTGCATCCCAATGTGGATAGCAGCAATGTCCACAATAGTCAAACCATGGAAAGATATCAGATGTCCATCAACAGATGAATGGATAAAGAAGGTATGTATATACCGTGGAAAATGACTCAGCCATCAGAAAGAATGAAGTCTTGCTATTTGCAAGGATGTGAATGGAACCAGAGGGTATTATGCTAAGCAATATAAGTCAGTCAGAGAAAGACAATTATCATATGATCTCACTGATAAGTGGAATTTAAGAAACAAGGCAGAGGATCACAGGAGAAGAGAGGAAAAAATGGAACAAGATGAAACAAACCAGAGGGGAGGGGATGGTGTGATGAGGTACCTGGGTGATAGGCATTGTGGAGGTTATGTGTTGTAATGAGCACTGGGTATTATATAAGACCGATGAATCATAGACCTGTACCTCTGAAACAAATAATATATGTTAATTAATTGAATTTAAATTAAATAAATAAATAAAAATAAAATAAAAAGTTTTACTGTACAGAAAAAGTGTGTAGTAATATTACATTCTTCCCAATAATTTTGAAAACACAATAATATCTAATAATACAATTCTCATGAGATAATATTTTTTACAAGTAAAATTTCAGAGTAATAGCTATAAGTAAAAATTAAACATTTATCCCCATAATGTATTTGTGTATCTTTGTAAGATCTGACTGCATTTCATTCTATTTATTTTCAAACTTATACTCTACAGGGTACACACATTGCCTTTATATTAGCTATACAAATAAAAATATATAACACATTTTCACTGAGTGCTTACCAAGTAACTGGCACCATCATGAGCACTAGAAATACAGCAGAGCACAAAACAGACAAAAATACCTGAGATAATGGGGCTTCCATTTTACTTAGGGAGAGGAGTGAAATTGTAGATGATAGGCATTGAATAAATGAAATAAACATGAAGACACTGAAATGGCAGAAACTGTAATTTTTAAAACTCATAGGTTCACATTGTAAGATAGGAAATTGTGGCTCAAATTCTACAACTGACAGCACATTTTGATTTTATTTCTGAATTTCTTTTCTTTTCTTTTTTCTTTTTTCTTTCTTTTCTTTTCTTTTCTTTTTTTGAGGAAGAGAGCACTAGTGTACCCATGTGGTGGGGGGAGAAGGGCAAAGGGAGGAGAGAAAATCTTCAGCAGGCTCCACACCCAGCACAGAACCTGACACAGGGCTCCATCTCATGACTCTGAGATCGTAATCCTGAGGGCATGACCTGAGCTGGAGTCAAGAGTCAGAGGCTTAACTGATTGAGCCGCCCAGGCACCCTGTATTTCTGAAATTCTTTTTAACTTTATCACTTAAAATGAAACAAAAAACAAAACTTAAGAAATAGATAAAAAAAATCTCCTCGAATCTTTTCTTTATGAGGACTTTATATGGACACTGAAAATAGTAACTTTCTTTTAAAGATCAACTTTTATTCTATTGAAAATGAATTTATTTCAGCAACACAGAGAAGAAAATTCAGCCTTGACTTTTATAATCCTTGTCTATATTACTATTTGGTGGAGGGGTGAAAAGAGCAGTTGTATTGTACAGGAAAGAAAATTATCACATTTTGTTGCATTTATTCAAATAGATTTGCTGTATTTGATACAAAGGATCAAACTTTACCATGAAATGAAATTCAGGGTCCCTGCTGACTTTTCAAGATGTGTTTTTCCAAAATCCACTTTATAGTACACAAATGTTTAATATCATTTTCAAATAGTTATCTCCAGGGGAGAGCTGGAATGATGTCCCCTAAAGAATAAATACCCTCGACTTAACTAGTCATTAGATGTCACTCCTCTTCCAAATGGATACAGTTGAAAGAGGGTTTCTGTTTTCCTTGGCAGTGAAACCAAATTGCATCCAACGAGGAATAAAAAAGCATTTAAATGAGAACTACAGATGTGTGAACCATTTGGAAAAATAACTTGCACTGAATTAAGTGAAATTTATGAAAGTCTTTTGAACTAGCCAGGAACCATTTAAAATTTTTACATTATATTGGAAGCACCTTATATTTATATCTTTACCACACAGTTGTATATTGCCCTTCCCGGTTGCCTTTTGTTTTCCAAGACTAAATTTAGTCCCTGAGAAAGTGCCAGAAAGTCATTTCTGGAGATGAATGCCTACTCAAAATACAAACAATAACAAGAAAAAAATATTTCTTATTCTGTCCTGGTCTTATATACATGCATACTTTAAAATTCTTAACATAGAGAGAATCTCTAAATAATTCAGATTAATAGTGCATTTGTTCTTTGGGGATGGCCAGAAAATCTGTTGGGTCTAGTAACAGAAAGCACAGACACCTTAGTTAGGCATGCCAACATTCTGAATTCTTTCTAATAACTCTATTCCTCTTTGTTTTTTAAGTCCCAGTGTGAGCCCGCTTTGGCCATTGGACAAAACGGGAACAGCTACCATCCTAAACAGCATATTACCTAAAACCTGACCAATCGAAGAAGCAAGTCAGGAAATGCGTTATGGGTTCAACATGCTCTCTCCCTTTGTATTTTGTGGTAATCATATTATGTTGTGAAAATTAAACATGTGCATGTTAACACTATAACATAGCAATGACTGTTAAGACTAGTCAATGACATCAAGAAGGAAAACAATCAGGTTTACTTTTTGTTTGTTTTAGATGTGGCTTAATATGCTAGCTAGTAAGTAAATAAAACTGTTATAATTTGTTTGGCTCTTGATGCTTATAATCTTTTTTAGGGTCCATGGGTTATGTTTCATTCGGATTAACTTATCTTCTTTGTATTGAACAGATATATTTCAGTTTATATAGGATGACTTAATAATCCAAAAAGAGAAAACAAGTCATGCTGTTAATGCAAAAAATACTAGATTACCCTCAAATAAAAATATTTGGCAGTGGTATAATTTTAATCTTGCATTACACTCCTATCAATGAGCAAATGACACTGGCAAATTTCTAGCTCATACACATTATGCCTAATTTTAAAAACTGATATATATGCAGATTGGAAGTTATAAGAAACAAAAAGGGATATTTTAAAAGACAATAATATTTGCAAACAAGTCTTAAAAGATATGCTTGTATCTGCCTTCATCTTTAAACCAGGAAAAGTGTTCTTTATTTATAATTTATATTATTTAACAAAAGGAAACTTAAAAAAAATCATTAGTTCAGTAAACGAAATGTAACTATCCTAGCTTAAAATGAACTTTTTCAGTTACTATAGGCTTAGATATATGGGGGTTTTTTATTATTTAAATTCAATTAGCCAACATATAGTGCAGCATTAGTTTTTGATGTGGTAGTGATTCATTAGTTGTGTATAACACCCAGTGCTCATACACCTTTTAAAAACCTAGTTTATGGCATTGAATTGGGGCTTCACAAACATTAAAATACTATGTTAACATCAATGTCACAATAGTGATTTTGATAATAAAGATTATTAATAAATGCTCCTGGCAGGGAAATTACAATATGTCATATGACTTTTGCTTCAAATGAGGATTAAGTATTAAAAGGAGATGATGGGATTTTGTCTACCAGAGATTTTACACCCTTATCTAGTATTTCTCATAGCAGCATTGATGTCACTTTTTTTTTTTAATTGAGTAGGAAAGCATTTTTAACTTTCCTTGGGCAGGTGGAAAGAGGTTTTAAAGATTTATAGTGACTATTTCTTAAAGGCCATGGGGGTTAGGTGTGCTTTACTGAACTCTGTGTGATTTGCCAAGTTTTGTTTCACCTATTGTTTTGCTTCCTTATTTCTCAGGCAATAGGAAGAACATCTCTTTGTTGCCTTATTTCTTGGTGGTAAATTTTTGTTTCTTTTCTTTGCGAATGTATTACGTTGTTTTATATGTATTTTAACTCTTAAGCAAGCAGAAGATCAATGATTAAATAGATATCAAAAGGAGAAAGCAAAAACTCAAAGATTTTTGGCAGTCAAACAATAGTAGTGGGACTCCTGGGTAGCTCAGTCAGTTGAGGGCCTGATTCTTGGTTTCAGCTCAGGTCATGATCTCAAGGTCGGAGACTGAGCCCAGCCTTAGGCTCTGCACTCAGCAGGGAATCTGCTTGAGATTCTCTCTCTCTCTCTGCCCTTTCCCCCACTCCCTCGTGCACTCTCTCTCTCAAGTAAATAAATAAAATTAAAAAAATAAAAGCAATAGAAGTAATGGCAATAATTAATATAGTAATAGTAACTAACATTTGATGAAAAGTTACTATTACTATATTAATTATTGCCAGGCACTTGCTAGGCAATTATTGCTAGGCAACTACTAACATGCTGAATTCTCCCAAAAAAATTATAAGGAAAATTTCCTCCATTTTATAGATGAGAAAACTGAGGCATTAAGAGGCTATACAGCTTACCCAGAGTTACTATTAAATACTTTTTATAGGGGTGACTGGGTGGCTTAGTTGGTGAAGTTCCTGCTTTTGGCTCAGGTCATGATCTCAGGGTCCTGGGATTGAGCCCTGCATCAGGCTCCCTACTCAGCAGGGAGTCTGCTTCTCTCTCTCCTTCTGTCCCACTCACCCCCTTCCCTGTTTGTCCTGTTTGTGCTCTCTGCTCTCTTTCATGCTCTTTCTCTCAGATAAATAAATAAATAAAATATTTTAAAAAATAATTTTTATAAATAAAAATGTTCAATTATATACTCCCTATGCCTATCTAGTTCTTGGGATATGGAAATTTTCATTTAATATTTGTTAAATAAATAAGTTTGTTAACAAATTAATAAATGTAAAGCAAATTTTAGAAATCAAGAGATAGATATTATTTGGATTTTAAAAAGGAATGCTGACTTTAGCATTAATGATGAAGTTAAGAAAGGATTAATGAAACACAGGAAAAGTGACCCTGCAATTACGCATTTGATACAATACCATGATAGAAAAGTGGGTAGCACAGAGCAAAGGAAAAAGAATTTATTAAATACAATAATAATGGAAAATTTGGATTAATAAATGTAGAAAGACTACTCCAACATCACAAACAAACATGAATTTCTGGTAGATTAAAGACTTAAATGCAAAAGCTAAAACTATAAAGTTAATGGAAGAAAATATGGAAATATGAAAGAATATCTACATGATAGAAAAATACTTCATAATGAAAATTTCTGAATCATAAGCCATGAGATAAAAATTTGATAGATTAAATTATGTCAAATTTAACTCTTTTCTTTTTTCTTTTTGGTAGAGAGTAATCACTATCTACATACCCATCAACTTTTTGCCCTCTCATGTAGATAGATTGGGCAACTGTATCTTATTTTGGTTAACCGGCTATATGTAAAAGTGATCAAAAGTGATAGGCTTTACTTCCAGTCAAAGATACTTAGGAAAAACAATGGTTAAACCATGCTCTCTACTGTCCTTTTTTTGTATGAGTAAAGGCCATATTTAAAATGGCAGTGCCAACAGATGGAAACTTTTAGACCCTTTAAGTCCCAAGTCCCCAGTCTGAAGGGACTCATAGAGACTGACCAGAATTGCAACAAACTTTAGATGTTTTATGTATTAAGCCACTTAGATTTTGAAGATATTTTTTATAGTCTAGTCTATCTTGACTGTTATATTCCTCAACAAAAGACACCTACCATAACCAAAGGCTAGAAGAAGATAATCTCATGTGTGAAACCAAAATAATAATAACTAGAATATAAAATGAACTCCTACAAGTCAACAAGAAAGATATTTGAAATCTAATAAAAAAACAGTGAACAAAGGACAGGAATATATAATTCAAAACACAGACTCACAAATGACTAATAAATATTTGATACTCTAATTCAGTAGGAAGCTTGTCATTGTGAATTTAAAAATGGGAATGCTGAAAATAGAAAAAAAAGGATTATACCAAGTGTTAATGAGGACAGGGAAATATTGAAGATTTCATATACTTCTACTGAGACTTTAAATAGTTGCAGCCATTACTCAAAGCACTCTTGTAGAACTCAGTAAAAATAACTATGTGTGTAAATCCGGACCTAGAAATTCCACGCCTAGGCTTATATTCCCACTCAGTTCCATAACTGTTTCTCGTTTGTTTGTAGTAAAAGATATCTGCGTAGAACATATAACGAAAATGTAGTGGACTAGATCATAGAATACACTGTAGCAGTCAGAAGTAAAAACTCAATGTACATAAAGCAACTAGATCACAAAAACATAATACTGTATGAAAAAGAGATAAAAAATTTAGATTCATATATCAATAACATTTATGTTAATTCTAAAAAACATGCCACCAATACAAACTGTATTGCATACCAAGATATATGTGTATTTAAAGACGAATATCAAACATAATGGAGAGGCGCCTTTGTGAGAAGAAGCACTGGAAGTGCGGCATGAGGATGAAAGAAAACAAAATGAAATAAGTGTGCTTTCTTGACATAGATAAATATGGTAACTGGGTATGAGCTGGAATATATGGTTAATTCAACATTCTGCAAGTGAGGCCAAAGAGATAAGAAAGAAAAAAAATTAAATACTAGGAAAATGAGAGTACTAGGAAAAGTTTAGATATTCCCAACTGTGACCTTCATTAAAGCTTTAGATTTTTAGACTACTGGAAATAATATGAAAATGAACTCATTAAAACAAAACCAATCAAAAAGATAAACAAAAAACATATTTGACCCATATGTTTAGTTTAGAATCTGAAGCACAAAAACAAAGTCACTTATAACTCCCTGTAATTCCACTCAGTATCTCTAATGAATTACCCTCCCACATTATTAAAAGCCACAAAGGAATATTTCTGTACTTTGAAATGTTCCTCCTCTTTCTTGTATAATCATGGAGCATCAAGACAGAGTAAAGAATTATTTTTTCATGCCATACAAGGTAGACTGGTATTAAATATAGCTTTCTTTGGCAAGGCTCATTTGTAGATTTTTCTTTCCTAAATGTTTATTAAAACAGAGGTAAAATAATAAGTGATTCCTAGTAAGTCCCCCACACAAATAAACTAGCTTGCATGGTGACATAAGTAAATACAGTATAAGACAGTAGGTGGATGTTATTTTGTGTGGACATTCAGGGAAATAATCACAGCTGGAAGCACAGCTGGAATTGGAGTCCAAGTTTATAAATCCTTAGGTTTTTCTAATGGTATCTAATCATTCAGATTCTCAAATAGCTTGCATACTAAGTCAAAATAAAGGGACAAGTCCACATTTTGTAACTTCTTGAGGACCTAACGTTTCTTGTCTGTTGCAGTGAATGTATGACAATTTTTTGAACAATACACAATGAGATTTGTGATAACAGCCACTAACAAAAGCTTTTATTCTAAACAATTTGCTAATTTTCAAAGGAGTCTTTTGAGCATGAAACTACATTCCACCATTTCTTTTCAGCTTTGGGTCGAGGAAAGGTCACTGTATGGGAGTTATTGTTGATTATAGGCTAACATTCACAGGAAACAGACTTTGGTTATTTTAGGATCAAGATGACAGCTATATGAAATGATAATGTAGCTATACTGGGAAATGTAATTAAACTGCCTTTCTGTATTGAATCATAATTGCAATGAGACTGCTTAGTGAAAATCTGATGATGAGACATAGAGGAATTTGAAACTCTACTGACTCCAGTCTTATTTAGAAACCAAAAATTCAACCTAGTCTGATGGGAAGTATTTAATTCTAAGTATTATGTGAACAACAAGTTAAACAGTATTCTTCCTTCTTAAATCAGCAGACTACTATGACAACTGCCTTTCCCCCAGACAAGGGAAGTGTTTCTCTTTGTACAATTCTTACAGACAACACACCAACATTTTGCCCCATGAAATGCTTATAGGCGCAAGGAAATAAATCAGAGTCATGCTGCTAAACATCACCCAAAGAGGGCTTGAGCAGCAAGGGAAACAAGAGCAAAAATAAACAACTGGAACTACATGAAACTAGAAAGCCTTTGTCCAGTGAAGGAAACATCAACAAAACAAGAAGGCAATCTACTGAATGGGAGAAAATATTTGCAAATTACATATCTGATAAGGGATTAATATCCAAGTTATAAAGAACTTGTATAACTCAACACCAAAAACCCCAAGTGATCCAGGAGCTGAGTAGACCCTTTTTTCCCAAAGAAGATATATAGATGCTAACAGACACATGAAAAGATGCTCAACATCACTAATCATCAGGGAAATGCAAATCAAAACCACAACAAGCTATCACCTTACACCAGTCAGAATGACTAGTATCAAACAGACAAGAAATAAGAAGGATTGGCAAGGATGTGAAAAAAGGTGAATCCTTGTGCAGCGTTGGTGGGAATGTAAATTAAGTGCAGCCACTATGGAAAACAGTATGGATCTTGATCCCCGAAAAACTAAAAATAGAAATACCATATGACCCAGTAATTCCATTTCTCACTATTTACCTGGAAAAAAAAAAAGGAATACTAATTTGAAAAGATATATGGACCCCTATGTTTACTGCAGCCTTATTTATAATAATCATAATATGGAAGCAACCTAAGTGTCCCTCAATAGACAAATGGACAAAGATGTGAGGGTGTGTGTGTGTGTGTGTGTGTGTGTGTGTGAGTGTGTGTGTGTAATGGAATATTACTCAGCATAAAAAAAGAATGTAATCTTGCCATTTTTGACAATACGAATAGACCTAGAGGGTACTATACTAAGTGAAATAAGTCAGAAAATGACAAATACCATACAATTTTACTTACATGTGTAATCTAAAAACAAAACAAATGAACAAACAAAATAAAACAGACTCACAAATATAGAGAACAAACTGGTGGTTGCCTGAGGGGAGGCTGGAAAAGATGGGCAAAATAGGGAATAAAGGGGCAAAAATTTTAATGAGGAGATATTTATCTATACCTATCTATATTTATGTAATTATGTATAGGTACAGAAGGATAATACAAGGATTACAAAAATTGTATAGGAGTATAGACATATAGATATATTAAATTTATATATCTGTATCTTCTAATACAAAAAACTACAAAATGAAATATAGATACAAAATGAGATCTAGTTATAGATGTATGAAATTATATAAAAATCATTTTGTAGGTTTTATTTGTATAAGAATACATATATACATATAAACACACACACATATATATATACACATTTATCTCTTTTTCATTGCCATTGAATCAAAATGCATGGTTTTGCTCTGAAAACTTAGGTATTACTCTGTTTATCCTATGTACTTATTTGTTCTCTGTCAGTCATGTCCTGCTTCTTTCTCAGGATTCTGATAATCTATATTAACTGGATTATCTCCCTTGCTTCCATAGCTATCATCTTTTTAAATTATTTTTTCCTCTTGTATTCCTTAAGAACAATTTTTTAAAGATTTTATTTATTTATTTGTCAGAGAGAGAGAAAGAGGGAGTGAGCACAAGCAGGGAGAGCAGCAGGTAGAGGGAGAAGCAGGGTCTCCGCTGAGTTGGGAGCTCAATGTGGGACTCAATCTCAGGACCCCGGGATCATGACCGGAGCCAAAGGCAGATGCTCAACCAACTGAGCCACCCAGATGTCCCTTCCTTAAGAAGTTCTTTAATTATTCCTCCACATCACTGATATAATTTTCTGGGATATAATGTTATACTTTATCTCTCGGTACTACTAAAGCACATTTTAATTTGCTACTGTGTTTTTTAGTTACCCTTTTTTTCATTCTCTCTATTGACTCTTTTAATATCATTCTGGATCTCAATAAGGCAGTTTCAGTTTCAACTGATTTTTTTCCCTCTTATGTAAGGAAGTTTTTATATTTTATTTTATTGAAGACAGCATATGTATTTAAAATATTTTGGTTTTTCTTTTTTATTTCTTTCTTCCTTTTTTTTTTTTTTTTTAG
>LNAC01000095.1:2852020-2871224 GCA_002007465.1 Ailurus styani
TTTTTTTTTTTTTTTTTTTTTTTTGTAGAAATCCTTTCACATATGTAACAACTTCTGCCATTCTGCCAGCTTAGGTCAATAATTTTCTTTTTACTGTGGTTGTTGCCTAAATAACTTTTTTCCCCCGATCTATCCTTCAAAAAATGATTACCTATATATGTGTCCAATGTTTGTTCCCTAACAGGTATGTGTAATCCCCTTGAACCACATCACAATCAAATGAAACACCCTTGCATATATTCTTGTTTTAGAAGATGTCTGTCACTATAGCTATCTTGGTCTGGACAGACATTTCTTTCGGCTACTACTTCCTAGTTCTCAGAATTTAAAGAAGTGAATTTCTGCATAGGTAATTTGGATTAAGTTATAGCTTGTCTCTAGAAATGGTACAAATAATATACTAATTGCCAGAGTATACAAGTGCTCCAATTCTTTTTGTAAACCTTTGCCTAACCTCATATCCAGGGTGTTCTGTCTCTTTTTACCTATGGATATATCCCTGAAGTTTTTGGAAAGGATACAGGACCTCAGAGTTTTTTCTTTTATTCTATATTTTATCAGTGAGAATTTTTAATAGAATGGAATATTTCATTTTTAAAATAATGCTGGTTCTTTCATAGTCAGTCTAAAAAAACTAGAGAAAAGGCTGCTTTGTCAGCAAAGGTGTGGTATCATAAAATGTGACCAACATATTTCTAAAAGCTAAAATAGAAATTCACTCATCCTTCAAGTTTCCCAAAGTCATTCTTTGATTTTAAAAAATGAATAGTTCTTTGTCTAAGAAAACAGTATTATTAAATTATCTTCAGTAATTTAAAAGGAAGACTATCTGAGTTGCAGGAAGTCCAGAGTAAAATAAAATCATATGAAGCAAACTAAACATCTTATAAATACCATATGTGTAGATTCTTTTGACAATGGCTTTTGTTGGTTTAGTATGAAAGTAATAGAACAGGATCTTGTATCATTGTTTTAACAGAAAAAGTCTGCAACAATTTTCAGAATTAGAGATTCCATTTTTTAAATACCACACTTCACCAAAAAAATAGTCTTATGTTATGTTTTAATGATAACATGGTTTTAATAGTAAGAGACCTAGCCAACCAAGACGTTCATGTTGTTGTTGCATTATTGTTTGTAAGAATGCTGAAAATCCCTTTACCTATCTGTTTCAGTTAAAGTTTAGCCCTTAGCATATCCCTGTAACAACTAACAACAGTGAATATGAGACAAATAAAAAAGAACTTTCTTTCATCTGCATATAAGTTAATGAATCACATTGTCTTCAGTGTAGAGAAACTCAGCACTGAGACTCTGGAGGTAAACTGTATTTCATATCATGAGTTATGAATATTTTTAATGTCCACATTGATTATCAGTTAGAATGGTCAGCCCTAAGACACAGTTCGTAAAGTTGACAAAATGTGTCACTGAAACTCCTCCTTCCTTGACTCTTTCTGAGCCCTTCTAATATTGTAGCCATATTTCAGAGATTTAGTATTACAAAATTTCCATTTCCCTAATTCTCTCTTCAGAAGAGAATATATAACAATTAGGTCAATATTAACATCATAGTGTGAACTACTTCAGTGATAATTTTCCACATTCCCACAACCTTTCTTCAGGGATCTAGGTGAAAGTTAGATGTGTTACATAGGAGAGACTGTGGGATAAAGCAGATCTAGGTTAAGATTTAATCTTTTATTTTAATAGGATGAAATTTACAAATGACTTACGTTTACCCATCTTCAAATTCTTAATTTAATAATTTCCATATTTATTGTTTTGAAAATTAAATGATGAACCAATGTAAGGGAAAGAATTTATTACTTAACAAACACTCAAAATTATTTATTTTTAAATGATTTGTAATTTTAGAACTAGAAAACATGAAATGAGAATATTTGAGGAAAGTAGGCAATTATAAAATCTGCTTATGTGTAGAGGCATCCTCACTTTTAAAAACTGGTAACAGGGGGCACCTAGGTGGCTCAGTCAGTTGGATGTCTGTGTTGGGCTCTGCACTCAGCACAGAGTTGGCTTGTCCCTCACCCTCTGCTCCTCCCCACACTTGCACTCTCTCACTGTCTCTCAAATAAATAAATAAAATCTTTAAAAATGGTAATCATAAGCAATTAACTCCTCCCATTAAAAATAAGTGACAAAAATTTATCAGTTCAGGAGTTATTTTTTTCTTAATCAATTAGACATTATATAATAAAATTGTGACATCATATTATAAGTTCTTCACAAGCAGATGCTGCGTTAAGCTAGATCAGCAGTTTTAAAATATTGTAAAATATTTTAAATACTTTTAAAAAATAAATACGGAATACTCTGTGTAATCACTTATATAAAACAGATAAGAATATGGCTGGGTAGTATGGGATGTTTCACTATTAGATCACCATATGGCCCATGAGTTCCTTTCATGGAAAATATTTCTAGTCTTCCATATAAAATAGTAGAAAACAACAGGATTGGATAATAGAGGGGAAAAAAACCCACAAATAGCCATATATTCTACATATTTTGGATCTTATTTTCTCACATCACCATTTTCTTCTTTATCACTATAATAATTATAAATAATTAAAAAAAGTAACAACGAACCAAGTACTAGGCCTTATATACTTTATTTCTGGTTATCACAAATCTCTGCAAAGGAAGCAATATTACAACCTTTATTATTATTATTAATGAAGAGATGTGATCACTGCAAGTTTTATCCAAGCCACGTTTATAAGTCATTACAATAGGTATAAACATACATTTTGTGATCTGCATTGTTTTTTACATAGTGGAATAATTTTGTCAACTTTCAGACATTTGGAAATATTTAATTCCTCAGCATTTCCTACAAAAGCATAACTCTTCAAAAATGCTTATACTGCTACTTTTGACTTTTCAATTCTAGCATTATATACACCAGTGGTGGTCAAACATTTTCATTTCAGGATCCCACTCTTGAAATTTGAGGAGGACCCCCAAAACCTTTTCTTTATATGGGTTATATCTACTTATATTTACCATACTACAAATGAAAACTTGGAAACTTTTTTTTTTGGTGGGCAGCAAAGAAAAGTTTATTTAATGATAGTAAAGTGATAGTACAAAGCTCCTGAAGAGGAAGGGGACCTGAGAGGGTTGCCCCAAAACTTGGAAACTTTAAAAAAATTACTCAATTTTAAAATAACCCCCAAAAATGTTACAAATAAGCATAATTAAGATATTTATATGAAAAAAAACTGTTTTTTGCAAAACAAAGGTCTTTACAGAGAAGAATGGTGTTGTTTTAGATTTTTGCAAATCTCTTAATATCTACTTAATAGCACATAACTGGATTTTCATATCTACTTTCTGCATTCAGTCATACATTGTTTTGGTTGAAATATAGAAAGAAAATCCAGCCTCACACAGTATGTACCTAGAAAAGAGAGGAATTTTATCAAATAATTGTGGATATTTTTATTTATTTATATTCAATCAAAGCTAGATAATGGCAGTTTCTTAACAGCTGTAATGTAGAATCTAAACCATATCAATGAACGTTTACACTGAAGCCTGCTAGTCTTTCACCTTGAATGGATATCTATATGCACAGGTGATTTTGTAACATGCATGCATCACTCATTTGGAAATATTGCTTCACTATCCTATATAGGCCATACAATGTTGACACATTTCCTCATTTAATGTCAAAAATTCACATTCATAAATACTGCCAGTGATCTCACGAGAAAAGTCTTTAAGTATGGGGAAGCTATCAAGTCACATAAAAGTATTCCAAAAATTTAATCTTCACTTGAAAGTTAAAATTTCATCATGGCAATAAATACTGTCTGTTGTTTTCCTTCAAATAACAGGTGTACTTCATTTATTTTAAGAAATGTCTGTTAGGGATGCCTGGGTGGCTCAGTTGGTTAAGCAGCTGCTTTCGGCTTAGGTCATGATTCCAGGGTCCTGGGACCGAGTGCGGGGCATCCAGCTTCTTGCTCACTGGGGAGCCTGCTTCTCCCTCTGCCTGCTCTGCCTGCTGCTCTCCCTACTTGTGCTCTCTCGCTCTCTCTCTCTCTCTCTCTCTGATAAATAAGTAAATAAAATCTTTAAAAAAATGTCTGTTAAATACCCAGATAGGAATAACCTTGTTTGGAAGTTTTTCTTTTCAGTAAAAATGTATTCTGTGTAAAAAGCTTAGATCATAACTTAATTGTCTAAGTACTTTTACTCATGTTCTAGGGGTGGACATGTTGGATATGGTATGGTGAAGTCAGTGTAGCCACAGGAGGAAATGGGAATGGGGCATGGAAAGAAGAAGTTTATTATACCCATATAACTCAGAGAGGGACACTGAATGCCATGCAGGCCACAGAGTAGGATACCAGAGTGGTCAGCAGACAAGAGGACAGAAATAAGGGGAAAGCTTAGGCCAAGGCATTTACTAGAGTTTCCAAGGCAAAGGCAAGGCATGACAAGTTTAGAACTGGTTAGTTTGAATAATTAAAGCAGACTCTAAGCTATAGGGGTTATCTGGTACCTGGTTACCTGGTACCTGGACCTGGGATGATTATGGCAGAGAAATATTGCCTCCTGTGGGGTATAGGCTAGATATAGAAGGAAGAACTCTGAATTGGTTAGTCTGCATATAAAAGGCATGATCTTGGCTGAGTCCTGCTACCTCTGGAGGATCAGTCTCTTCTCTCCTCAACCAGAAAAGTGTTTTTTGTTTTTGTTTTTTAAGATTTTATTTATTTGAGAGAGAGATAGCCCTAGCAAGCTGCAGGAGGGGCACAGGAAAAAGCAGACTCCCTGCTGAGCAGGGGGCCCAGGGGCATCTTTTTGTTAGTTTGCTCTCTTATTTTATTGGAGTATATACTCCAGTTGCTTCCCAAGAATAGAGACAAGTAATAAAAAAGTTTTAGAGCTTATAAGTCTACAAATTTTGAGGTGTATCTCACAGACAAATGTTAGTTTTTTAAGCTACAGAATTCTAGATGGAAAATATCTTTCTCAGAATTTGGAAAGCATTTCTTTGGAAACCTACTTCTCAAATTTGTGTTGACAGATTCTAATGCTATTTTGATTCCTGATTTCCCTTGTTACAACCTTTGGGGATTTTCTTTTTTTTTCCTAATAATGGCAATTATTATGATAATGTGTCTTGGTAAGGGTCTTCTATTTTCCATTTTGCTGAGAACTCAGAATGCATTTCAGTCCTGGGAAATATTCTTAAATCTTTCTGTTGATGATAGGATCTCTTTCATTTTCCCTATTCTATTATTGTTCTAAAACTACTACTATTTTTATATTGGATCACCTGGAATAGTATTGTAATTTTACTGTATTTTTCTCTCTGACATAGCTTTTATTTTCATTTTGTTTTCCTTTTTTTCTGAAAACCGCTCAATTTTAACTTCAACATTTCCACTGATATGTTTGTGTATGCTATCATATTTGTAATATCCAAGAGCTCTTATAAATTCTCTCAATGATCTATTTAAAAGTGTCTTCTTCTTTTTAATCTTATGATAAAACAGTCCTGCCATGAATATTGTTTAATTTTGTTCATTCTTCTTTCATATTCTCTATTTCTTCTATATAACTGGTTATTACCTGTTTGTTTTTTTTTATTACCTACTATCCTTTATATAGTTACTCTCCATTAATATCATGGGCTAAAAAAGGATTAGCTCAATATGTGTGGTGGAGCTGTTGACTGCTTTAGTCAACAGGAGGATAACATAGTGGAAGCAGGTTTTCAAGGAACTTATTTGTGTATCTTGATTTCTTTTCTTTGGGCTTTCAGATACCCCAGTGAAGTTTTCCCCAATTGCCTACCTGCAGGGTATAATTTGGCTGCTAGTAATCTTTGAGCCGGATATAGTAAGAAAGAAAAGATCTCAATGTTCAGTATGTAAACAATCACTTAATCTCCCAATTTTCAATATAACCCATCCAGCCTCCATTGTAACTGGTATCTTCCAATATGCAGGTTCTCTCTTTGGCAGTCTCCTGAGAATATCTTGTGTACTTCATCCTGGATAGATTAAGATAAGCCACCCATCTAGATGAGCAGAGCATGGAAGGATCTGGAACATAACTTCTACTGGGTCAGTGGGTCTTTAGTGTCATTTAGCTTTCTGGTTTACCACACTGTTTTTAGTTTATAACTTTAAAATCTGATAAATTACTTATCCTTCATTGAACTGTTTTCTGTCTTCTAAAAGTGGATGGCTACTACATATTCTCCTCTTTATCTTTGTGTCTTTCTATTAAAAAAATTTCTTTATAAGGGTTTCTGGAGGGAACTGAGGTCAATGTTTCCATTAAATCTACCATGTTATCCAGTGGTCAGTTCATATTGCTATGTGTGTGTGCATGCACTTAGGTGATTTTTATTATAGCATATACATAGAAGAGTGATAAATCATAATGTACATGAACATAACCAAAGAGCTAGCACATTACTTGCACACAGTAGCATTTTTCATATCCTCAACTCAGAGGTCGCTATTATTCTAATAAACCATAAATTCATGTTGCCTATTCTTTAACTTTACATAATTGGCTTTATACAGTGTATATTTTATTTCATGCAGCTCTTTTTACTCAGTTATTTTTGTGAGAATTTTTCATATCATTATCTATAACAAAAGTTTGTACATTTTTAATTACTGTACAGTATTCCTATCATTAAATTCTGCAGTTGTGGTCTTAATGATGGCTTTTGGAGTTGTTTCCAGATGTGGAATAATACAAATAATGCTACGAAAACTTCTGTTTGTGTCTTTTGGTGCACATGAAATTATACTTCTTTGGCTATATATCCTTAAATTAAATATCTGCGTCATAAGTGGTATGTATTTTAATTCCTGCTTTTAAAATACATTTTCATTGTTTACAGAAATATCAAGTAATTAAGATTACATGATCATAACTCTAAGTTAATTACAAATTGATTGTTTAGTTATTCTTCTTTTCTCTCCCTTATTTTACTCATTCTGTCAGTTGATCTTTGTATAGATAAGAAATAGTGTAGAGATTAATGATTTAAAGAGATGAGAGATAGCTGATTAATCTGAGTAAAGCAGCAGAGAATTCTTTCAAGAAAGTACATGGAAATAAGATGAGAAAACTAGTTTCTGGTTTCATTTTTAAGGTCTTCAAGTGCTTGCTAAAGTGCTTTGACATATTGTAGAGATAGCTAAAGTTTATTGAAGGCTTATTCCCTAAGGACTAATAGGATAAAAAGTATTTTGGCAAAATATTTTGTGTTCATATCCAAGACATATTAGGAAAGATAATACCTTAATAGAAAACTCAAGTCTAAAAATTCCTGCTAATAGTCTAAAAATTATTTTTTTCTAAAAATGTCATTCATAGAATTCTTTACTCTCCTCCCTTTATTTAGAAAAACTCTTCAATTAAGAGTCCATCATAGTAGGTGAACTTGGTCTTAGTGATGAGGTATTCTGCAAAATATTTATCTGCAAAACTTGTTTGGTATATTTTAATCAAAGATTTGGGACCTCTTTTTAAGATTTTATTTATTTATTTGACAGAGATCACAAGTAGGCAGAGAGGAAGGCAAAGAGAGAGGAGGGAGCAGGCTCCCTGAAGAGCAGGGAGCCCAATGCGGGGCTCAATCCCAGCACCCTGAGATCATGACCTGAGCTGAAGGCAGAGGCTTTAACCCACTGAGCCACCCAGGCACCCAATTTGGGACTTTTTACTTGAGCTAATTTCTAATTTCAACAAAGCCCAAATAAAAATGCAGTAAATAAATATACACATAGTTTCCCAATTATTTTATTCATTTAGAAGATACTGGATGATATTTCTGGATAGGTATGACATAAGGCATGTATATGTAGGGGGATGTTAAGTGCTGAATTGTATCTCCTCCAAAATTTATATGTTGAATCTCTAACCACCAGTACTTCAGATTATGACTATATTTTGAGATAGAGTGTTTAAAAAGGCATTTAAGTTAAAATGGGACCATTATGGTGGGCCTAATCCATTCTGGTGTCCTTATAAGAGGAAATCTGGAAACATATGGAGAAACATAGGAAGCGCATGTACAAGGAAAAGCCATGTGAGGTCACAGCAAGAAGGTGGCCACCTGAAAGCCAAAGAGAGAGGCCTCAGAAGAAACCTACCAATATTTGATCTTGGGCTTCTAACTTATAGGCCCTCTTAAACAGATAGGTAACACAAGCATAAAAACCTCATCATGGAACACAAAAAGGGTGTTAGCTATATGAAAATATGGGTTAAAATCCAACTTTCTCTTGTTTCTATATTTCAATTTTTATCATTTTATAAATTTTATGGAGAATTTAATTTGTAAATGTGTTTTGTGGTTCCAGTGCTAAAACTGACCAAATAATTTGTTGAGAAACATTTAATGAGAGTAGTATGATTGTCTACTGAAAGTAGAAAGAGGCATCTCAAAAACTCCAGATGTTCGATTATATATTTGTAAAACCTCATATTTAGCATTTCAATTACAATGATCTCCAATGATCTACAATGAATTTCCTGTCTTCATTTTACATACTTTCTGGTGCAAAAAACGCAAAGCCTTAGAAAAGGAAATAGATACCACCATAAGTACTTTGGAAACTATTTTGGAGATCCTAGTTTAAAAAAATTCAAAAATCTCTAGTGATCTGGACATTTAAAAGAATTTTATTTAAATACTAAATAGAGAATGCCAGAAATACTTGTATAGTAATTTGTTATATCTCTTTACCTAGGAAATAGAGTACTTTTGTTTCATTTTGTGGAGAGAAATTTTTAACAAATGAGATTTCCAAATAAAGTTATATCAGGATGGGTAGAAGTTAAACATGTTTTATTATGTTTCACTATTATAAAAAGCAAATTAACTCATATTGGACATCTCTGAAAGACAAAAAAATACTTTAAAATATTTCTTCACCTTCCAGAATATTTACTGAATATTACTAGATATTAGTGTCAATAAATGCAAGTAGTTCAAGTGCTTAGTAGACTCAGAACTGGTTTCCTAGAAACAGAACTCAAACTCAGAAATAGAACTTTTTCCAATCTTCCTCACATGCAGCCCATTGATGAACAGTAGGTTCATGGAACTTCGAGCCATAGCACTTTATATGAATTTTGTGTTCCTTTGCTGTTATTTCTTCTGCTTATGTATCACTCTCCCTATGCCATATGTATCATCTCTGTAGTATCAAAACTCTCACTACCATTTTCTATAACTTATTGCTCAATATTTTGGAGGAAGAAATCATATTCCAGTATACTAAATCTAAACTGATAATAAGACCAAAATGCATAAATTATCACATTCTCTATGAATTTTTATGACCTCAATTTGTATTAAATATGTATCTCCTTGTAATGCACCATATTGTCTCATTAGCTAAAAACTGCCTTTCTCAGCTCCATTTGCTTTCCTTTTAAAAGTGGGACACTCCTTTGCCCATTATTGACATCATCATAAAGAAAGTTTGGAATATTTTAACATCCCTCCGGATCCACAGTACCTGCCAACTAATATTCCTCCCACAAAATCTAAGTATATCTCTCTTCTTATCCTTGTCACAATTATCTATTAACTTTAGACTCACAAATTGATAATTTAAAAACATTGTTGTACCAGACCTAGTTTCTTCTCAACTTCCTAAGTTACCGCCATCAGAATATCAATCTGAATGACTGTCACCATCGTAGATAGCTATAGGGTTAGATTCTATAATTTGACTTTGTTTTTCTTTTACCATCTCTCTACTTTGGTAGACTTTTTGTATGGCCACAAAATGGATGAAGAATTTCACACTATTTTCCACATATTGAAATTTAAAATATTTCTGATCACAACAGCCTTCTTTTATCCCCCTTTCAATCATTGACTGAATTCAAAGTTCAAACATAGGAAATTCATTACCTCTTTTTAAGTCTCATGGTCTTCTCATTCCTTCTTCATGCTTTTAATTACTTTTTTTTTCTTTTTTAGATAGCTCAGCTCTACATCAGAACCTCATATCCTCCCCCATGACCTTCCTCTACACTTGATTTTGCCAATTCCCAACTGTGGTTCAAACCAATGGTCTATTGCATTATGTGGGTAAAATTACATAATCTGAAAAAACTGATAGTTTCCAACCTCAAATAGACCCTCAACTGTTACTTGGTGGTCTTTCCACTAATTTCTAGTTGGATAAATTTTCTATTTTCCTATGTGGTTAGTCTCAGCCATTTCCTTTCACTCAGCCAAGCAAAACCAAACCAAACAAACAACATAAACTGTCTCATAAAAAAATAAACACATGAGACATGCTGAAACATAACTATAGGCTTACAATTCCTAGTCTCTTTCTTTAGAGTCTCAGAGGAAGATGTGCTCTGTTGCAAGCCACAGTAATCCTATCTCCTTGTGTCATTGCCCAGAAACCCCTCCATTTCCTCTGAAACTTACAACCTTGTTATACTTTTCCTTTCTCACCCTCACCAGTTGCTTCTTTCATTCATCCAAGAAACACATTAAAATATTTCTATTCAAAAAATATATTAATATGTAAAATTCTCCCTTAAATGAGGAAAAGTAGAGAAACATGACAAGCCCTACTTCAGCCTGGTGACCACAATTGGCATCATCAGTCATAAATCATGTTGATAATATATAACCTTGATAGGATGTAATAAAATTGACACTTTACCTCTGTGATCTACCTTCCTCAAATCCATAATCCCAGGCTAATCACGGGAATCTGTACTCTTCAAAACTGCAAGTTCATCTAAAACAAGGAAAGTTAAAGAAATTGTCATTTAAGAAGCTAAAGAGAACTGACAACTAAATACAATGTGGTATCCTGGATGAGATCCTGGAATAGGAAAAAGACATTAGGTAAAAACCAAGGAAATCTGAATAAATCATAGATTTTTAAAATATAACTACATTGGTTCATTAATTATAATGTATTACCATAATAATGTAATATATTCATAACAGATTAAACCATGTATAGGGGCCATATGGGAATTCTCTGTATTATCTGCTCAACTTTTTTGTAAACCTAAAACTGTTCCAAAAAATTGAACTTCATTATTAAAATTGAAGTAAAAATGGTAGCCCAGGAGTTACTCCATCTAAAGGGAGGTAAAACAATCACCTATATTAATAATAAAGCTCGTATTCACATTAGTAATTGCAGCTTATGTGTGTAGCCATAATAGACCTCTTGATTCTAAACTCCAGAATTTGTCAGAATAATGAACAAAGTGGAGGTTAAAATGGAAAACTCCAGGCTTCCCCATGCTGAGGTACTTCTGTAAAACATACAATATGTGAGGACAGAGCAGAGCAGACCATAACTGGTTGCCCTCTCTGGGTACATGTCAAGAGTTAGGAGAGCAGAAATGGGTCTGATCTGCACATACCAGTTTCCGTTCTCAAAAATGCTACTGGGCATCAAGAAGAGAGGAACGGAATGAAGCAGCTTAGCAGCAGGCCAGGATCATAGCTAATCAAGGTCTCTTGACACAGAAACAACAGAGTGGGATTTCCTTCTAAGAGAGAGAATGCTAATTCTAGGAAAAAGTAACATGTCTTAGTTATAAGCAATGTATATATATAGAAAGATGTCATTGCTGAGAGGGCTGACAACTAATCTGCAACAAGTCACCAAAATGAAAATTACCATCAAGATACTGTCAACTTTGGAATAAAAAAATAGGGAAAATACAACAAAAACTTTTTAAAAATGGACTTTTATTTCTTTTTAATAATTTATTCTTTTGTTTTTTAAGTAAGCTCTATGCCCAATGTGGGGCTTGAATTCATGACCTCAAGATCAAGAGTTGCATTCCCTACCAACCAAGCTAGCCAGGTGCCCCACAAAATGGACTTTTAAATAACAAAGTTCAATTCTTCTTCATTATTCCTAATTAAACTTTTAGGAACTATGAATTGACTGATCAATGGAAACCAACTTTTCTCACTTACCAGTGTAAATTATTTGACAGATGACTTAATTTAATTCTTGAGCAGAATAATTTTGCTTTGTTTTTTTCACATCTGGCAGTATTGGCAAGTTATCTTCTCTCCTGAGCATTCCTTTTGCTCTCCGCCGTCATAATCTAATGTAAACTACTTTTCATGTGTTTCCATGCCTTCTACATCTCTGAAAAATTGTACTTATTTTTTCAATTTCCAGTGTCTATATCCAAAGGACATAAAAAATTATTTAGTTAAATTTGTTCCTTGTCACCAGTCAGGTAGAAAATAGAGCCACTGAATACATTTATTTTTCTACTTAGTTTAGTGTATTTGCTGATAATACAACCTAAGGCTCATCCTCTTCTTCATTCATTGTCTATGTTATCTCAAGATCTTTCAAATTCTTCAAAACCTAAATATGATGCTTCTATCCAACAAATCTGTGACTTACATTAACACTGTGACTTACATTATTCATAGCCCTGCTACCAAAAATACCACTTTCTTTACTAGATCTCTTATCAGTTATTGGATTAAAATATTTTCTACTATAACTATGCCACCAAAGATAAGGTAAAAATATAGTATTTCTTCGAAATATATCAATGTATATAATATACTATAACTATTGATTATTTCTAGGGGGTTAATTTCTCAGTAAGACTTAATAAATTAAGTGCAGATTTATACTCTGTGTCTACGTTCTGAAGCTACGAATACTTTTGAAATATTGAATTAAGCAGAGTATAATTAGGAAGTCAGACTTCTCCTTTCCAAAGATGTTCCAGCTTCAAATACTATAGGCATCTTTGATTTGTTTCTCAATGTCAGTCAACCTCTATCAATTCTTACACTTCAACTAGAGTGATGTTTTCGAAACACAAATCTGAACTTCTGCTCTCTGCCCTCTTCCTACATTCAAAACATTTCAATAATTTATAATTGTTCTTAAGTGAAGCTCAACATACTTAATATCTCATGTCATGCTCCCACACATGCTCTCTGGGATCTGTCACATGGACCTTCTTCAATTACTGGACATCTGTTACTCCCTGCCATAATTTTTACTTATAAAGTGTCATCTTCCTGAAAAGTTTTTCCTCACCACCACCACTTACATAAGATCTCATTTTCTTCCTTCATATCTGGTTCAAACTTCAGCATTATGTAAGATATACCTAAATAGTTTTATTACCTCATTACATGCTCTTACATGCTCTCAAAGAACCATGCAGCCCAATAATTAATATCTGTTTCTCCCACAGGAACCATTGTCCACCATTAATTGTCCTTCACCAAGAATAGGGAATTATTAATGAATTATTAATGAATAAATTAATACATAAATAGCTAATTTTAATATCATTTTTGTTCAGAGATGAGCTATTGATCAATGGCAGTCAAAAATAGATAACTGATAACATAAGAAAAAGAAAAACCTAGGAACATGAAACTTCTATAATCTATTTTTTATGGAACCTTGATATTTAGCTGGCTCTTTGGTAACTAAGCTATGCTTTCAAAAGTCAGAGCATGGCAAATGGAATTCATTCCATTATATTCCAGTGCTTATGATCATGATTGAGAGTATTAATTCTATGTTTTAAATTTCCTTCCTCCTTGCAACGTATAGTGAGAATTTAGCTTTTGGCAAGTATCTGATAAGGCATGAGAAGAAAAACTACTTTAGATTTAATATGCTGCATAGTGTAATATAAAGAATGGTGCACTATGAAGGAAGGGTGATCTAAATTTATCTTTGACTTCTGGGTCAGAATTATATGAAGTTTTGGCTGGGTGACTGCAAATAAGCCATGTTGCCTGAGTTTATTTCTATAAAAAGAGAATAATATCATCTGACAAATTTATTGTAACAAAATAATAAAACTTAACAATTGAGGTGACACATTTAAATAATTTACAATTGCTCTTAGGTGAAGCTCAACCTGCTGCTGATACTGGAGCAGGGTGAAACCATATTACCACATTTACAAAGAATATCTCAAACGTTTCTGTTATCCAAAATAGACAATTCAAAATATTACTTTCATATACAATTGCCCATTTTTAAATGTATTTTCTACTTAGATTTATTTCTTTTTAACTGACATGGTTAATTATAATTATAAATGAAGTTTTCCTTTCCCTTTTTCCTACCAAAGCTATTTTCTTTGGATTATGTAATTATTGCAATCTCATCAGTTTTCTGACTATCAAGAAAAAACAAGTGATCAATATTGAGTGGCCTGAAGAAAAACAATCAAGGTCATTCAAATCAATATATTTAACTTGCAATCATTTATACTGTACATTTGCAAAAGCATAAAGCTCAGTTTATCAAAGCTTCAGTTGGAATTAGCAAAAATTATGGGGGGTAATTGTATGGTTACATTTCATTTTAAATCTGGAAAATGAAAACAAATGATTTTTTATATTTTCAATGAATAATCTGTCCTACTTTAAATTGTAAATGCATTAAACTACTTATTTGAATATAACTAAAATATTCATATACTAAATTAATTCTAAACTTGTGACTATTAGGATAGATGACATTGTCTTGAAGGTAATAGACGAACTCTGCATTCTGCATTTTTATTTATAATTTGGAAGGGGGTAAATATTACCATTCATATAAACATTAAGTGATTTTTTTCTAAAAATCTGAGAAAACACTATCTGATAGAAAAAAGTAATAAGTACACTGTTAAAACAAATGTAACAATGCAGAAAACAACAAGTAAAAACAATCTTTATAAAACTAATTTCAGAAAGTATCCCAAAGTCAAGGGAAGAATAGGTAACTTTCTGAAAAATTTTCCCAAATTAACTATGAGGTAAAAAAAAATGAAGTCCCTTTTATTAGTCAAAATACTCCATTACAATTTGTACTTTAAAGATTTATTTATTTGACAGACAGAGAGCGAACTAGCACAAGTGGGGGAAGCAGCAAAGGGAGAGGGAGAAGCAAGCTCCCTACCGAGCAAGGAGCCTGATGTGAGGCTCAATCCCAGGACCTTGGGACCACAACTCAAGCCAAAGGCAGACGATCCACTGACTGAGCCACCAAGGCGCCCCCTCCATTACATTTTTAAACACTTTAGATACCTCACATCCTTTTATATACATTATCTAATTTGATCTCTACAATAACCCAATGAGAAGAGTAAAACAGACCAGTATTACACCAAAAAGGTTAAGGAGGGCTTTGAAATGGGGCAACTGATAAGTAACACAAAACCCTCTTTTTTAACTACCAACATAGTACTCTTTCCATGCTACTACAAGTCGTTTTTATTATATGTGTGTATGGATAGGTCTGTGCATACACACACATATATAGAACCACAGGAGAAAAAAATAAGTGGCATATTTTCAGTATTTTGATGGTAGGGATGGGGAGCTAGGGTGTGGAAAGTGACTTCAAACTTATCGTGAAACAAATTTAGTAAAATTCACTGAAAAAAAATGCAAATTTAATTTACTCAATTCGTCTCAAAAAAAATTTAAACTTGTAATTTAATATATTTACTTATGCCGTGTCCTTAGCCACAATTCCCAGAGGGTCACCTAAAGAGGACAAGGTAATACATATTACAAGAAAAGAATCACGAGTTTAGGGAACCTAAATATTTTTTTAAAAAGATTTTATTTATTTATTTATTTGACAGAGAGAGAGATTACAAGTAGGCAGAGAGGCAGGCAGAGAGAGAGGAGGAAGCAGGCTCCCCGCTGAGCAGGGAGCCCGATGTGGGGCTTGATCCCAGGACCCTGAGATCATGCCCAGAGCTGAAGGCAGAGGCTTTAACCCACTGAGCCACCCAGGTGCCCTGGTAACCTAAATATTTTATAACAGGCAATAAGCATGTTGTTCTTTTATATAGAATGAAACTATTTCTCTCTTACAAGGATGTAAACAAACTAGTCCCTTGCTTCAGAGAAAAGCACCATCTCTATCTCCCAGGGATGTTCACTATAAAAATGTCTTTGGAAATATAGTCAGGAATAATAGCTGTCAGTACTTCTGTTCACAGCATGAACAGAAACATAAATGGTCTGTATGAAAGACCTGTGTCTCCCAACAATATCAACCCTTCATCTTTATATATCTTTTATACTGTCATGGTTTCTGGTGAATTTTCCTACTCCATCAGCCACTCAGATTAATGTGGTTGATAAATTAATATGATTAATATGAGAACAATTTGGGTAATTTTTCTTATATAACACATTTATTTTTTTTTAAAGATTTTATTTATTTATTTGACACAGAGAGAGAGATTACAAGTAGGCAGAGAGGCAGGCAGAGAGACAGGGAGAGGAGGAAGCAAGCTCCCTGCTGAGCAGAGAGCCCGATGTGGGCCTCGATCCCAGGACCCTGAGATCATGACCTGAGCCGAAAGCAGAGGCTTTAACCCACTGAGCCACCCAGGCGCCCTATATAACACATTTAATTAAGAATTCTACCAATAGGACTTCAAGTAAGAGTAAGGCCAACCTGCAGTACTGACATCAAGCATTACCCTCAAATTCTTTACTAAGCCAGTTGAAAAAATTCCATAAACCATCAGTCTGTCTTAAGTATCCAAGTGACTTTCCTCTTAACTTCCTATGTTGATTTTTTCATTTTTCCTAAGGTATTAATCCAAGTACAGAACTATGTATTAGTAATTATACCAATTCTGCCTTGCCATGCGAGAATGTGTAAGGTGGTTTTATAATCCATAAAAAGTCCTTTTTATGTCCTTTTAAGGACAGTGAGTTGATACTGATGCAGGTGTCTGTCATGGTCAAAGCTGTATTATTTCAGTTAAAGTCAGAAACAAATTCCATATTGTTTCTAATTGAATGACTACCATTATAGGGATGACTATCTCTGCATACTTAATGAAGTCAATTATTCCTTTGGAAGCTCCCCTGAGTAAAAGGTAGCCTCATTTGAAGAGCCCTCTTTAGTTTCCTGGGAGTTACATAATCTACTGGTATTTCTTCAAAACTTGAAAGTCCATTATAATCTTTGCTAAGCTATAAATCACTAAGCTATATATAATTTGGAGAGGAAGGCAAGATAATGACAAGAAGTACAGCATCACGGGTGTACATGGTATCACTGGAAAAATAGAGGCTTTTATGGTCATCAAGACCCCAAGTGAGACTTACATTAGCAGGGGGCCTGAGTTGACAGTGCCTTTATTGTAGCCTTCCAGTGAGCTGATATTTCTTAAAGTTCTCATTTCAGTTCAAATAATTATGACTAAACTTTTTTGCGATAGAACTTCCTTAGGGGAACCAGTCCATCTTTTCTGTTTGTTCCTACCACCAGGCAGAAGGTATTTGTCTACCAAGGGAATAAGAAACAGTTATACAGTAATGGAGGTTGGGAAGATACCTGGAAGTATTGACAGCTGTTTTTACCTGGAAGGTACAAGAGCAGAAGCCATGCTCTGCAGTTTCTGATTGACTTCTAAGTAAAATCAAGGGGACTACTCATCAAATCATGGTCAGAGTTGTCTGGCAGGAGATGACAACAGTTAGTTAAATTTAAGGTGCTGGACACATCAGTTTATCAGAGCCATATCAGCATATTTTTCTTAATAAGAGATGTTCATGGTTCTAAAAGACAAAGGTCATTAATGTCCCTCCATCATCATACTTCAAGGAGTTTGTGGTTTTCCTTCCCCAGGTGCCACCATGATTGTTTTCTCCTTCTACCCCCTAAAATTTTTTGTGTCCCATTCTAGCAGCTGTAAATTCCTTTTATTTTTTTCCAACCATTTCTTACCTTAATCAAACCTTTTGTCCAAGAAGGACAAAGTTTATATAAAACTTGCAGAGACATTATGTTCACTATTTGGCCATGTAGGCTACTACTGAAAGATCTGGTGTAGGTTACTACTGGTATCCAGTGTACTCAACCAACTACCACTATCATTACGATCAAAGACCATACTGATTCAAAAAGAGAATTCAGGTGGCTAAACAAGAATTATTTTTAATTCCCTAGGGCCCATCTGGCTGTATCCAGTGTAGTAACCAGACTGGCCTGGAGTTGCTGTTTGGGGAAAAGAAAGAATTATGCCCAAGAATGGTCTAGATGGAATCTCACATTTAAAAAATAGGTCTACGTAACTCCCCACCCATTCTATCATGAGAATTAGCTGGAAAGTCTCACAGAGGAGATGATCCATTTCTGGGGACAACTGCATTCAGTGAATAAAAAAGCCTTACTAAAGTAGGCAGACAAGTAGATTAAGAAGCCTTTTTATTTTTATTTATTTATTTATTTATTTTATTTTTTTATTTTTTATTTTTTTAAAGATTTTATTTATTTATTTATTTGACACAGAGAGAGAGATTACAAGTAGACAGAGAGGCAGGCAGAGAGACAGGGGGCGCCCAAGCCTTTTTATTTTTAAACAGGCTTGCCCAATGCAGTCCTTGATCCCAGGACGCTGAGATCATGACCTGAGCTGAAAGCAGAGGCTTTAACCCACTGAGCCACCCAGGCGCCCAAGCCTTTTTATTTTTAAACAGGCTTTTTCAACATCAGAGACTAGGCAAAACCAGATGCCTATGAATGCTAAGAGGTATGGAAGATCAATAAAATACCTTGACTTGAATACCAGCCCCCTGTTGAAAAACTCTTGTAAAATAAAAAGAGGAAGAAGGAGGAAGGGATGGGAAAGGAAAATGAGAAGAAGGAAGAGGAAGGGATGGAGGAAGTAGAGGAAGAGGAAGAGGAATCTTTTGTTTTCCTAGGGGCAGACCAAACACCTAGGCCATTGTCAAGATTAAAAAGGCCATTAAAAATGTAATGAGGCTCATCAAGAAGAGCATTGGCCAGAGCTATAAGGACAGTTAAGGTCTACCTATGAGTGGAACAATCATGTCTAATTTTGGTTCTGCATAGCTGACACTAAGGTGAAAAAGGTATACCAACCTTGTTTTTTTTGTTTGTTTTTTTTTTTACCTCAAAATCTTTTTTTTTTTAATTTTATTTTTATTATTTGCCCAAGGGGTACAGGTCTGTGAATCATCAGGCTTACATCTTTCACAGCATTCACCAAAGCACAAACCCTCCCCAATGTCCATAACCCATCCACCCTATCCCTACCCTCCCACCCCCCAGTAACCCTCAGTTTGTTTTATGAGATTAGAAGTCTCTTATGGTTTGTCTCCTTCCCCATCCCATCTTGTTTCATTATTTTTCCCTCC
>LNAC01000095.1:2871551-3008683 GCA_002007465.1 Ailurus styani
ATGGAGCTACCCTACGACCCAGCAATCGCACTACTGGGTATTTATCCTAAAGACACAAAGGTAGTGTTCCTCAGGGGCACGTGCACCCGAATGTTTATAGCAGCAATGTCCACAATAGCCAACCCTGTTTACGTCTTCAAGTTTTAGCTTAGTCAAACCATCAGTGAACCAAGCTTAAGAATTAGGGGAATCTCTGTGAATAAAGGACTCCACTGAGTCAGAGGCTATGCTTTAGATGGCAGAGTGAAGGACAAATTTTCTTCCAAAGGGATAGCTGTTATTTTTTCAGAAAAAGTAAACATACCACTGGGGCCAGGCCTTCTGTGTTACTCAGTATACAATTTCCACTTGACCAGTGAATCTTGTTGAGATTTTTCTACTTATTAGTCACTGAGTCTAAATTGACCCACCTCAAAATGGGAATATTACACCAAAGAGTCACAAAGCCCCTATGGAGCAGGTTTTTAGCTTTGACAAGAGCTTGGTAGCAATTTAATAACTCCCTTTCAGATGGTACATGTCTAATAGCCATGTCAGAGAGGCAATGAGTATGAATTCCTGAGTCTACCTTCCTTTGCTAGGCTATCCTCCTTTGCCAAAGGCAAAATCATAGAGAATTTTAGTTCAAAAATTCATTATGGTTATGGGGTCCTAAAGTTAGAAAACATCCCAGGGCTTGCTGGACATCTTTCAATCCAAACTATTTATTTGGACCTTAGCCAATGAATGTTGATTTATGAGATAGCCAGTATAAAGAACAAAGTAGAATTTCCACATACTATCTCCAATATCCAACATGACAAATACGGTGCTGGGCTTCCCTTTTTGTGGTGGTGGTTGAAGTACCAGTCCTTACTTAACTACCAGAAATATTGAGCATTACAAATCTAAGTGTGCCTGTCTCCTGCTCCAGAAAGAAATACTGTCTCTGTATTCCAGAGCCAAGAGAAAACCTGCTCTTTGCTCTCAAAAGAGATACCATCTCTATCTTCCAAGGTTATTTGCTATATAAACATCCTTCAAAGAAAGTTTGGCATAAAGGAAGTCAGTGCTTCTGCTGGAAGATATGCAAAAACGTAAGAGAACCATGGAGAAATATCTCTCAACAGAAGAGTAGTAAAGAAACCAGATGACTGGCACAGTTCTGGTCAAGTTCACTGAAACAGAAGTCTGCTACTGCTTCCACAAATTATTGTAATGCAATTATATTTCAGGATTTTTCTTCACCCTTTCATTATCAAGTTGTTGCTTTATAGTAAAAATTTACCTATGGATTTGTCCATTCAAACCCTGACATTCTTCATGGACTACCAGTGAATAAACAGTTTTAAAAGGACTAATATAAAATATGGTCTCTTCAGATTCTTATTTCAGAGGTTCCAAAATCACATCAAGTTTTTTTTAAACTCTGAAAATAACTCTAGATAAACATAATATAAAAAACTCATTTTAAACATGAAATGTTACAAACATTAAATATTAATGGGAGTCACATTACTGATGGAAGCAGCTTAATAAGGTAGAAAGGACACAACTTTATAAGTTAAAGTTTAGCCAAATTTCTACAAATTAGAAAATAAGAGGTCTTTGGAATATTATACAACTTAATTTCCTTACCTAAAAAAATTGGCTTATCACCTATTTAATTGATTGCAGTTGATAAGGGTAATGAAACGATATAAGTAACATATCTAGCAGAGCCAGAGAAAACAGGAAGAACACATTAATTTCTTTTCCACTTTCTGTTGATGTCATATAACAGAAATATCTCACCCATCTTCATAAATAGAGTAACATTCTACTTCTTCCAAGTAATTCTCCTTAAACCTGGAGGTTCAATATCTCCTCAGGAGTTAGTTGGCCTCAAAATATCATTTAGAACAACAGTTAAAACACTAAAATAGGTACTTATAAACTCTACTGTCAAAGGAAAGAAATGGTATTTCTGGGAACTGCACCTGAGTCTGACTCCAAGAACAACTAATTATAAAGTGCTGTGGTATCTTACCTTTTTACTAACCTTCATAAGTCACTTCTCATACATTATCTCATACACTTTTCATACTTAAATCCTTGGAGAATATAATTATTGGAGACATAGTAGATTTGAAGTGGAGAATTTGTTTAGCTTCCTGAGAGGGACTATTATTATGTTTCACTAGGTTTATTTTTCCATGAAAATATGTTCAACTTTCAAATCCATGAATAAGCAAAACATTAATTCTGTGTATCTCTGATAGTTTGAATTGTTTCATATCTATTAGCTAGCTGTAAGTGAATAAACTTCACTCAGACAATATGAATGAGACTACTAATTTTTAAATCATAATCCTAGTTTTTGAAGTTAGGCATAGTTTATTTTCTGTATCTATAAAATATGTTCACTGTCTAGGTATCAGAACCAAAGATAAAAAACATCCTCACATGATGAGATGAGCACTGGGTGTTATATGCAACTAATGAATCTTGGAACACTGCATCAAAAACTAATGATGATTATATGTTGGTTAATTGAATTTAAATAAAATTAATTAATTTTTTGGTGTGTGTTGTGAGTCACCATAAAATACATCATTAGTTTTTGATGCAGTATTCCAAGACACCCAGTGTTCCATCCAATACGTACCCTCCTTAATACCCACCACTAGGGTGCCTGGGTGGCTCAGTGGGTTAAAGCCTCTGCTTTTGGCTCAGGTCATGCTCTCAGGGTCCTGGGATTGAGGCCCACATCGGGCCCTCTGCTCAGCAGGGAGCCTGCTTCCCCCTCTCTCTGCCTGCCTCTCTGCCTCCTTGTGATCTCTCTCCCTCTGTGAAATAAATAAATAAAATCTTTAAAAAAAAATACCCACCACTAGACTCACCCATCCTCCCAACCCCCCTACCCTCTAAAACACTCAGTTTGTTTCTCAGAGTCCACAGTCTCTCATTGTTCATCTCCCCCTCCTATTTCTCCCAATTCACTTTTCCTTTCCTTCTCCTAATGTCCTCCATGTTACTTCCACAAGTAAGTGAAACCATATAACTGACTTTCTCTGCTTGACTTATTTTACTCAGCATAATCTTCTCCAGTCCCATCCATGTTGATGCAAAAGTTGGGTATTCATCCTTTCTGATGGCTGAGTAATATTCCATTGTATATATGGACCACATCTTCTTTATCCATTCATCTGTTGAAGGGCATCTCAGCTCTTTCCACAGTTTGGCTATTGTGGAGATTGCTGCTATGAACATTGGGGGTACATATGGCCCTTCTTTTCACTACAACTGTATCTTTGGGGTAAATACCCAGTAGTGCAATTGCTGGTCATAGGGTAGCTCTATTTTTAATTTTTTGAGGAATCTCCACACTGTTTTACAAAGTGGCTGCACCAACATGCATTCCCACCAACAGTGTCACAGGGTTCCCCTTTCTCCACATCCTCTCCAATATTTGTTATTTCCTGCTTCGCTGATCTTTGCAGTTCTAATCAGTGTAAGGTGGTATCTCAATGTGGTTTTGATTTGAATTTCTCTGATGGCTAATGATGATGAACATTTTTTCATGTGTCTCCTAGCCATTTGTATGTCTTCATTGGAGAAGTATCTGTTCATGTCTTCTGCCCATTTCTTGACATGATTATCTGTTTTTTGGGGTGTTGAGTTTGAGAAGTTCAGATCTTGGATATCAGCCCTTTGTCTGTAGTGTCATTTGTGAATATCTTCTCCCATTCCATGGGTTGCCTCTTTGTTTTGTTGACTGTTTCCTTTGCTGTGCAGAAGCTTTTTATCTTGATGAAGTCCTAAAAGTTCATTTTCACTTTTGTTTCCTTTGCCTTTGGAAATGGGTCTTGAAAGAAGTTGCTGTGGTCAATGTCAAAGGGGTTACTGCCTATGTTCTCCTCTAGGATTTTGATGGATTCCTGTCTCACGTTGAGGTCTTTCATCCATTTTGAGTTTATCTTCATGTATGGTGTAAGAGAATGGGCGACTTTCATTCTCTAATTTTCCCAGCACCATTTTTCATTCATCCAATTTTCCCAGCACCATTTATTGAAGAGACTGTCTTTTTTCCCCTGGATATTTTTTACTGCTTTGTTGAATATTATTTGACCATAGAGTTGAGGGTCCATATCTGGGCTGTCTACTCTGTTCCATTGGTCTGTATGTCTGTTTTTGTGCCAGTACCATGCTATCTTGGAGATCACAGCTTTTAAAAAAAAGAAAAAAAAATCCTTATTTCTCAAGAAAATCCCTTTTCTTGAGAAATAAGCTTGATTGAAAATGAACTTATGTGTTCTCAAATACTTCAAATGACAAATCTTTTTAAGAAAACGCTCTGTGAAGGGGTCAGGGAGAGAATGTTGGCCAACAGGAAACAATGAAACACTGGTCTATAGGAGTATGGTGTGTTTGAGAACTGAATTTAGAGATTAATTCAACATGTAATAACCAAAGTAACATTTAATTCTGTTTTAGGTATAATTTTGTGTATATTTATTTTGACAATAGCTTCACAGAATATTTGCTCAATTGAGCCAGATTTTGAAATTGCTTTCTTGCTTAAATGGCTCAATGAATTGATTCTATTTATCCCAACAACTAGTTCAAGGCTATTTTATTTTCCCCTGAAATGACTAGTTGATTTGTCTTCATGTAAATCTCAGTCCAAAACTATTTCTGCTGAATCAGCATCACCACGTCCTGCAGTTAGCCATGAAGCTAATTTCAGCAGAGGTTTGAAATTAGGCAAGATAATGAAATAGGCTAACAACCTGGCCCAAACCCTAATTTATAGTCTTATTTAAAATTAAGGTTGGCTTTGCCCTTGGCCCTGAGACCAGAGAAAGGCTGCAAGTTTAAACCTATCATTAGGCTATCCAGAAGAATGCAGCTAAATTACAACTGTATTTGTCCTTGGAATCATTCATTTTCCTTACTTCTCCTTACTATTTATGCCTTGACACATCCATAGTCTGTGGTCTCTCCATTCATGTGTCAAGTCCACATGACAGCATATCCCTCCAGGCTACTCTGTTCTAACACTGCCTCTGCACTATGCATTTCCTTCTCCCCTCACCTCTCAATAAAATACATCTGTCCAAAGAAAACTGACTGAAAGCATTTTTTTTTAAAACCTTTGCTTTCCAGCTATCACAGAATTTTTCAAGAAGCAGATGCTAAGATAGAGTTAGGGGTACAAGATGTGTGATTAATACCAGAGTGATAAGGGAGAGTAAGTATGATGAGGCAGAGGAAGGAGCTGAATTGAAATGAAGACTGGACAAAAAAAGGCAAAACAAAGAATAAAAAAGAAAAAAAAAGAAAGGAAGGAAGACTGAACAAAGTCTTGGCCAACCATGTGGGAAGCTCTGGAGCAAATATTGCTCAGGAAATCTGTGTTATGTTGAGCCTAAATGAAGAGAGCCTTTTACCCCTACCTTGGTCAGTCACCACATGCAGACTCCCCTAAGAGATGTAAACTAGTATGCAGTTGCTCCTAGAACTGTTAGCTGGAGGCAGTGTTTTTTTTTTTTAATTAATTTGTTTATTTGAGAGAGAGAAAGCACACATACACAAGCAGTGGTGGGAAGGGTCAGAAGGAGAGGGGGAAGCAGACTCCCTGTTCAGCAGGGAGCCCAATGCAGGATTGATTTCAAGACCCTGAGATTATGATCTGAGCTGAAGGCTGACAGTTAACCAGCTAAACCACACAGGCACCCCCTGGAGGCAGTGTATTGAATGCATTCCCCACAGCTGGCCAGAAGTCTTTCTTTTTATTTATTTATTTATTTATTTTTAAAGATTTTATTTATTTACTTTGAGAGAGAGAGAGAGAGAGAGAGAGCATGGTGGGGAGAGGGTCAGAGGGAGAAGCAAACTCCCTGCTGAGCAGAGAGTCTGATGTGGGACTCGATTCTGGGACTCCAGGATCATGACCTGAGCCAAAGGCAGTCGCTTAACTAACTGAGCGATCCAGGCACCTCCAGAAGTCTTTCTTTGAAAGGGGATCTAGAGAGAGCATCTCTGTGTCATTCTCACTCATATGATCTAGTAATTCATAGTGAAGTCCTGAGTGTTAATGATTTAATTCAATGCTTTCTCAAATGCATATCTTTGAATAGATGTGAAGAGGTGTTTTAGAAATTATTTTGCATTCAGTAATTCTATGAAACCCTATATCACATAAAATTAAAGAATTTCCTTTACTGCAGGATTTATCATCCTTATTAATAGTAATGCATTATCTACTATACAATGAGGCATCAAGAGAAATGTTGTAGAGTGGATATATCCTAGCTATATTTATAGACAGAAGCTTTAATTTTCTCCAAATAATATATTTAATATCATTCAGAACACTAAGGACTCACATAGCACAGTTTAGGAAATTATTTAATTATAGGACACATATTACAAAAAAAATTATAAAATTTGCATTTCTCAGGACAATTCTGAAAATAGAAAGTCTTCTTAACACAAGAGATTTGACTCAAATGCTGTGAATGTGAGTGCCATGAAACAAGTGTTAAAAGTGATTCTTAAGGATGCAGTTTCTTTGAAGTGTTCAAAAGGAGGATTCTGTCTACTCTACCATGTTTAGAGCAAAATGAACAAGGATAGGATGAGATTCTTGATCCAGGGAAATGAAGTAATGTTAATACATCAAAAAAATCTAATCAATGTTGTTTGTTAGCCTTTTTCTTTGAGATTGGTTACCAAACTGGAAAGCTTAGAATAAGCACTATAAACAGAAAACTGGGATGCCATGACAGGTAAGGATGTACTAAAATTAATAATTATTTTTATAAAAATTAAATTGCTGATAAACCAAGACTTTTAGTCAAGGTAATTTTTTTTAAGATTTTATTTATTTATTTGTCAGAGAGAATGAGAGAGAGCACAGGCAAGGGATACTACAGGCAGAGGGAGAAGCAGGCTCCTTGCTGAGCAGGGAGCCCAATGTGGGACTTGATTCCAGGACCCCAGGATCATGACCTGAGCCAAAGGCAGATGCTTAACTGACTGAGCCGTCCAGGCATGCCGAGCAGGGTAAATTTTTAAAAAGAGACAAAAGATTGATTTCAGAAACCACAAACCTGTGAGAAAATCTGATTTTTTAAGAGAAAAATCTAGAAAATCATATTAAACAGCTGGTTTGTAAACATTTGGTAAATACTTTAAAAAGAGATTTCTCCAAAAATTTATCATTCCAAAATAATCTGATTTTATTTTTAAATTGTACTTTAATTGGCAAATTAATACACTATTGTAAATATTGCTAAATTTTTAGCTGAATATTAGCTATATTAGGCAATTTATCATCCTTTGGTGGGCTACATAATAAAACATTGGCTGATATTAATATTATTAAGTGGGTCCTTTCTAATTAAGCAGTTTCCTAAAAGAATATTGATTAATTTTTTAATGCTTTTTTTTTGGAAAAAAATTTCATTGATATGCCACTGAATTCTATTTTTGATCTTATTTTTATGAAATTTATCCTAACATGCTTGCATTTCTTTCTTTCTTTTTTTTAAGATTTCATTTATTTATTTGATAGAGAGAGACAGCGCAAGAAGGGGGAGCAGCAGGCAGAGGGAGTGGGAGAAGCAGGTGCCCTACTGAATATGGAGCCCGACACAGGGCTCCATCCCGGGACCCTGGGATCATGACCTGAGCTGAAGGCAGACATTTAACCAACTGAGCCACCCAGGAGTCACCATGTTTCTATCAGCAGCTTTGAAAACAGTGATAGCATGCTTATCAAATTCTTAAGCAATGAAAAATTAGAGGACTTATTTTAGGTCCTGACATCCAAAATCCAAATTTTAAAAAAGCACTAAGCCTAAAAGTATAGCTTCAAACTGAGAAAATTTCACAAGGAAGATATAATAATCTGTACATTGGTCCAATCAACCACTTGTTCAAGTGTATACACTGGATATGACCAGAATTTGATAAAGTTCATAGCAAAAACATTTGGAAGTTTTAGTAGATTACAAATTTAATACATTTCATTACTGTAATGACACTGTTAAAAAGGCTCAAATCATTATTATATGAAAATAATAGGACTGTTCTGTTCAGAGATTAAATTCAGACATTTTGCTTTGCCTTGGAGATCCTACATCTGGAATATGTTCAGTCTTGGCTGTGATATTTCAATAAGGGGCAAACTACAAATCTTTGAGGTATAGAAACCAGGGTGTAATTGTGTTACATTAAAAATATTTGAAGGAACTCTTGATTTTAGCTTGGAGAAAACCAAACTAAAAGATATTAGTAGCCCTGGAAGTGCTCTTATAAGAGGGAATAAACTTGTCATGTGATGTTCCTTAGTAAAAGATAAAATGACTGTTTGTATGTTTGTGTAGTAATTTCCTAGAATTACCATAACATTTTTTTTCCAACTTGGTATCTTAAAGCAATGGAAATATGTTCTCACAGCTCCAGAGGCCAGAAGTCCAAAATCAAGATGTTAACAGGGTCGTGCCTGATCTGAAGTCTCTAGAGACAAATGCTCCCTTGCCTCTTCTTAGCTTTTAGTGATTGCCAGCAATCCCTGGCATTCCTTGGCTTGTAGCTACATTATTCCCATCTCTGTCTGTGTCATCACAAACATGCTCCTCTCTGTATCTTCGTATGGTCTCATTAAAAGGACACCAATTATTGGATTTAGGGCCAACTCTATAACAGTATGACCTCATCTTAACTAATTAAATCTGCAAAATCCCTATTTCCAAATAAGGTCACATTCTGAGGTTTTAGGTAGACATTATCCTGGAGAAACACAATTAACATAGTACAGTCTGCCTGTGACCCCCCCCACCCCAATTCATGTCTGTCCCATATGCCAAATATATCTACTCCATTTTAACATCCCCCAAAGTCTTAACCCATTTAATTAACTTTATACCCAAAATTTCATATTGTCAACTCAAAAAGTTCCAAATTTCATCATCTATATTGACCTAAATCAGTTATGGGTGAAACTCTGGGTATGATCCATCCTGAAGCAAAACTCTTTCCCAACTGTGGACCTGTGAAACTAGGAAGCAAGTTAGGTACTCCAAAATATAATGGTGGTACAAGCATTGAAGAGATATTTTTATTTGGAAAGGGAGAGAATAGAGTGGTATCATTGTAGTCTTTGCCTCTAGTTGTCACATAGCTGCCTTTTCCGTGTGTTTTCATATATACCTTTGTATAAGGATACTAGTCATTGGATTTGGAGTCCACCCATATCCAGTGTGACCTCATCTTAACTAATTAATTACATCTACAAAGACCTAATTTCCAAAGAAGGCCACAGTCTGAGGTTCTAAGTCGACATGAATTTGGAGGAAATACTCAACTCAGTACAATGTGGTTTGCTTTTCAACAATAAATGTTCCAATTCATTTAAGGTTAGGTTTTTAAATTAAATTAAATTAAATTAATTAATTCATTTATTTTGAGAGAGAGCGAAAGTGGGGGGTGGGCAAAGAGAGAGGGAGAGAGAGAATCTTAAGCAAGCTCCATGCTCGGTGCAGAGCCTAATGCCGGGCTCATTCTCACCACCATGAGATCATGACCTGAGACAAAATCAAGAGTTGGATGTTTAACTGACCGAGCCACTCAGGTGCCCTTAGGATAGCTTTTTGAAACTACTGTTGCTGTCTACAACAGCAGGTGGTAATTAAGCACTCATGAACTATCTTCCAGCTACTATATGCATTCAAAGAGAAGCAGAAATCCATGAAAGAATATCTAATATGTAGAGTTGAATTCCTGAACTTGATATATTAGGGGAGAGGTAGTACTGATTTAGGTAAACTTTAGATTCCTCTTGACCTTCAATGAGTCTAGTGAAATAGATTTCATCTTCTAAATGTTCAGCTGAGATTTCTATGATATATAAAGAAGAAAACGTTGGGCAAAGCATACATTAAAACTAAAGCTTCAGTTCTTTGGTTCTTGATTAAAAAAAAAATCAACTGCAGAAAACAGAGAATTCTGTGATAAACAGACCCTAAGGTGGTCACTGTTTCCCAAGCTCTAGCATTCCTGCTCTGTATAATCCTCTTCCTTTGAGTGTGGGTGAGGACTGTGAATTCCATCTAGCCAGCAGAATATGGTAAAGGTGAAAGGCTTTTGCAGATGTAATTAATATTCCCTTTCAGTTGCCTTTGAGTTAATGGTGGGTGGCCCTGACTAAATCAGATGAATGTCCTTAAAAAAGGAACTGGCCCTCAGTGATGTTAGATATTCTCCTTGCTGGCTTGATGAAGTAAGCTCTTTTGCTGAGTAAAGTCCCAAGGAGAAGGAACTTTTGGAGGCCTATAGGCCCGAAGGCAGCTCCTAGCAGAACAAACAAACAAACAAACAAACAAAAAACAGTTACTTCACAAGAGGAGATGATGATGTAGTGTTAAGATAGGAGAGATTGGAGTCAAGTGGCCACAAATCAAAGAAAGCCAACAAATGCAAACAGCCACCAGAAACTAGAAGAGGCAAGGAAGAATCCTAGCTTACAGACTTCAAGAAAGTGCAACCCTACCAACAGCTTGATTTCAGACTTTTGGCCTCCAGAACCATGAAAGAATAAATTTCTGTTTTGTTGTTGTTGATGGTGTTGTTGTTGTTTTGTTTCTGTTTTTTTTTAGTGAGGGAGAGAGAGAATCTTAAGCAGGCTCCATACTGGAGCCTGACGCAGACTCAGTCTCACAACCCTGAGATCATGACCTGAGCTGAAATATTTAACCAACTGAGCCACTCAGATTTCTATAGTTTTAAGCCACCTATATTGTGGTAACTTGTTACAGCAGCCACAGGAAACTGATATAAAAATGGATTTTGCTAACAATTTGAATGAGCTTGAAAAAAGTTTCTACTCTAGTTGTTTCCAAAGAAGAATGCAGCCTGGATGACACTGATTACAGCCTGTGAGACCCTGAGCCAAAGACCCAATTAAGCTGAACCCAGACTTCTGACCTATGGAAATTGTGAGAAAATAAATGCTTGTTATTTTAAGCCCTAAATTTGTAGTAATTTTCTATGCAGCAATTGGGAACTAATACAAATGAGACTTGTAGTTTTGCCATGTATCTGTATTTATTTCCTTTGAATTTACAAACAATGAATTATTTGAATTTTCCACCCTTGGTAATTCTTATTACTATAAATAACATATATCTAAGTAATTAATTTAATGCTAATAGTCCAATTGCTATAAACAGAATATAGACATATATGCTACCCTGGCTCTAATTAGCACACAGTCCTAACAAGATAAAGAAGAATATAATTAAATTACTGAATATTCATCATATACATATATATTCATACTGTATATTCAATCAATAGGCTCATCAGGAAACATCTCCATTTATTCTTACATAATTGCATATCTTCTATGGCATTTCTCAGGAAGCCATACCCCATAAATCTGTAGATTCCAGGTTTGTTTGCCATAAGCAATCCTTGATAGATGAGGCATATACAGTTAAAAGCATTCCAAAGATAAAGACTCTCCAGCAAAAACCATTATTTTGTTTGCCAGTAGGACAACATTGCCACGTTTATAAAGAGATTTGACAGGGCCAACTTCTTTCTCCCTTGAGGATGCCTCCTTATACTTAAGTGAAAATATATATTGCAGGCCAGCATGTTAACCATTTACTTCCCAGATGTCTTTGATGAGCCTCCATTTTGTACATCGAGGTTCTGTCATGTTCTTGTTTAATAACATGTGAGATATATGTAATAACAGTCCTTAGTTTAACCAGAGTTAAATGGGAAAGTCTGCAGGAGGTAAACCCGTTCACTTTTTTCTTTTTTCTTTTTTTTTAAGATTTTATTTATTTATTTGACAGAGAGAGATTACAAGTAGGCAGAGAGGCAGGCAGAGAGAGAGGAGGAAGCAGGCTCCCTGCTGATTGGGAGCCTAATGTGGGGCTTGATCCCAGGACCCTGAGATCATGACCTGAGCCTAAGGCAGAGGCTTTAACTCACTGAGGCACCCAGGCGCCCCTCCCCCCGTTCACTTTTCTTTGTGTGATCTAGACATAGCAACATATTTAACGCTTCCCCTCCAAGAATGACTGATAAAGTGCTCTTTGACATAAAAAGCCAGGAAAAGGTAATACCTTCTGGCCATTAAGGGGGGTTGGTGAAGTGTTCAAAGCTGCCGCACCTTTTGGCTACTTGATGTGTGCCAGCCAGGTGCACTGTGGCTCAGGCCGACTCTGTGGGACGCACAAAAGTATCATCCACTTGTCTGTGGTGTCAGTGGAAATGTCTCATGCATATGAAAAATAAATGCTGAGCCATCCTATATTAGACTGTATCTACATATCTTGCTACAGATGTTTTGTCATATATTCTATAGTTAACATCTAAAATGTATTCTACTTTTCTTCTTCTTTTTTATTATGTTATGTTAGTCACCATACAGTACTTAATTAGCTGCTGATGTAGTGTTCCATGGTTCATTATTTGCATATAACATCCAGTATTCATTACAACATGTGCCCTCCTTAATACCCATCACTGGGCTACCCATCCTCCCACTCCTCTCCCCTCTGTAACCCTGAGATTGTTTCCCGGAGTCCGTAGTCTCTCATGGTTCTTTTCTCCCTCTCATTTACCCCCCTTCATTTTTCCCTTCCTTCTCCTAAAGTCCTCCATGCTATTCCTTATGTTCCACAAATAAGTGAAACCATATGATGATTGACCTTCTCTGCTTGACTTATTTCACTCAGCATAATCCCCTCCAATTCCATCCATGTCAATGCAAATGGTGGGTATTCATCCTTTCTGATGGTGGTGTAATATTCCATTGTATCTATGAACCACATCTTCTTTATCCATTAGTCTGTCGAAGGGCATCTCGGCTCCTTCCACAGTTTGGCTATTGTGGACATTGCTGGTATGAACATTGGGGTGCATGTAGCCGTTCTTTTTAACACATCTGAACCTTTGAAGTAAATACCCAGTAGTGCAATTGCCGGGTCATGGGGTAGCTCTAGTTTTTACTTTTTGAAGAACTTCCACACTGTTTTCCAAAGAGTCTGCACCAGCTTGCATTTCCACCAACAATGTAAGAGGGTTCTCCTTTTTCCACATCCTCGCCAACATTTGTTATTTCCTGCCTTGTTAATTTTGGCCATTCTAACTAGTGTAAGGTAGTATCTCAATGTGGTTTTGATTTGAATTTCCCTGATGGCTAATGATGTTGAACATTTTTTCATGTGTCTGTGAACCATTTGCATGTCTGCTTCAGAGAAATGTCTGTTCCTGTCTTCTGCCCATTTTTTGACTTGATTTTCTGTTTTTTTGCATATTGAGTTTGAGAAGTTCATTATAGATCTGAGATACCAGCCCTTTATCTGTAATGTCATATGCAAATGTATTCTTCTATTCTGTGTGTTGCCTCTTAGTTTTGTTGACTGTTACCTTTGTTGTGTAGAAGCTTTTTATCTTGAATCCCAAAAATTCATTATTGCTTGTTTCCCTTGCCTTTGGAGACATGTCATTCTACTTTTCACTAACACTTTTATTTTGCAATAAACTTTTAATGCAACTATGAGCCTAAAATATGCATTTTCAATTTTTAAAAATACAGAATTTTCATTTCTAAAGAAAACTGGCAATTGTCATCATTTAACACATTTAACATACACTAAGTTAAGAGGGGGGAGGCATAGTGCTATTACAGATCAAATGAAGACAACATTTAACAAAGAAGCTTTAGCACTTAAGTGAAAAGTTACTAAATATTTTAAGATTATTTCTAAAGGTGAGAATTTTTAAATATAGCTACAGATTTCATGTTTAATACTACTCTGTGAAGATAGGATTTTCATTTAGCTCAAATGATAGTTTTTTAAATTAATTTTGTTCATTTGCTTATGCACGAATTATGAAGCAATTGCTATTAATATGATTGCCTCAGTAGAAAAAGAACATAAATATTTAGATGATTTAAATTTTATATCAGAGTCAGAAGATGCTTCAATAGAAAATCAATTTATTTGTTATTTCATTCTATTTAAGTTAAATATCTAATATTATTGTAAATATGTTCCTATAGTAATTAGAAAATTCAACATTAAAGATCAAATGGTTTTGCAATGATAAAAACATTTTTGATGAAATCACCTTCATGTCAAAAACAATATTCCTAATAAGTTAAATGAACACTGAACTCCCTGTTCTATGCCCAAACTCCTAATTATAAGTTAAAAAGTCTGCAATATTCTACCAACAGAAACCACTCTGAAATAGAAACCACTGAGTCAAAAATTTCAAATATTTTATATATATTCAAAATAACTCTAGAACTAAATTACAAAGTAAAACTGAATTCTATAAACAATCTTCAGAAAGAGGGCATTTTGTTGTAATTTTTCTCTGCTGCTTTTCATCAGTTAGAACATAGATATATTTGAACCTTTGAGAAGTTTTAAGTGAAAACCATCTTACGTGTCTTCTAAATTTTTTATGTATTTTTTAAAATTTTATTTTAATTCTTTGCCCAAGGGGTATAGGTCTGTGAATCATCCGGCTTACATCTTTCACAGCATTCACCAAAGCACAAACCCTCCCCAGTGTCCATAACCCATCCACCCTATGCCTACCCTCCCACCCCCCAGTAACCCTCAGTTTGTTTTGTGAGATTAGGAGTCTGTCTTCTAAATTTTAGTTGTATTTGTTTATAATGAATTGGCAATTTCTAATTAAAGTAATCCACAAAGAGAGTGGCAAAAGTTATCAACCCTTAAGTTTTGAAGCTTTTAGCAAATTTTAGCAAATTCAATATCATAAAGATATTGGAATATAGCAAAATATTCAAATTTATCAAGAAGAAAGCAAATGATAAATTCTGAAATGAAATATGCACTTAATTTGGAAATTCTGTAATTTCCAAAATTATGCTTCAGAATATCTTTCTTTTCTAGGAAAAAAATTTGACAAGGAAGGCTTTTTTTTTTTTTTAAGATTTATTTATTTGAGAGAGAAAGAGACTAGAAGTGCAGAGGTGGGGGTGGAGGCCATTAAGGACAGAAGGAGAGGGAGAGAAGAAAATCTCCAGCAGATTCCCTGCTGAGCGTGAAGCTCTGTGCAGGGCGTGACTCCATGACCCTGAGATCATGACCTGAGGTGAAATCAAGAGTGGGACACTTAGCCAACTGAGCCACCCAGGTGCCCCAGAGCACTTATTTTTATGTGTATGAATTGCTCATCTATACTTAAAATGGATAAAATTGAGAAAGTCTATGGTTTTTAATCTCAACATTTGGCAGACGATTCAAAAGAGTCACAAATAGAGAAAACATTTAATAAGGTTTGTTTATAGAAAATTACCAAGAAAAAATATTCAAGATAGTGAAAGTGACATTTGACCTAATATAGTCGCACATCGATTTAAAAAAATTAAATTAGAATTTTAACATATTACTTTCAGGAGAGTTTGCTCTGAGTTTATAAGGGTCCTATAGAGAGAATATATTCTCAGTTAGAAATATTATGATTTACAAAAAAAGATTTTAAAATTTCAAATATGTTACTTATAAAATGTAATTATTAAAAATTGCAATTTTGGGGTGCCTCAGTGGCTCAGTTTTTAAGTGTCTGCCCTCGGCTCAGGTCATGATCCCAGGGTCCTGGGATCGAGCCCCACTGTGGGCTCCCTGCTATGCAGGGAGTCTGATTCTCCCTCTCCTACTCCCCCTGCTTTTGTTCCCCCTCTCACTGTCTCTCTTTCTGTCAAATAAATAAATGAAATCTTTTTTTTTTAAAGATTTTATTTATTTATTTGACACAGAGAGAGAGATTACAAGTAGGCAGAGAGGTAGGCAGAGAGACAGGGAGAGGAGGAAGCAGGCTCCCTGCTGAGCAGAGAGCCCGATGCGGGGCCTCGATCCCAGGACACTGAGATCATGACCTGAGCCGAAAGCAGAGGCTTTAACCCACTGAGCCACCCAGGTGCCCAATAAATGAAATCTTAAAATAATAATAATAATAACAATAAATAAATAAATGCAATTTCATGAAAGATTTAAAATTGAGGCCATATTAAAAACACACTCATTAAAGAAAATATTAGAAAAAATATAGCTAAAAATAGATCAAATACCATGAATATATATGAACAATAATTATTATACTTATGTTGTTTATAAAATTCACGTAATCAGTAAAAATAAGGTTTTTTTAACTCTAATGTATATATATATGCACTTTTAAATTTTTATTAATAATTTTATTTTCAAAAGTCAGTATTAAATAGAATACTTTTATAGGACCACCAATAAAGACAAATTTGTTGGCTAACCAATTAATATTTCAAAATATTATTTAATGATTTTAATGCCCTCATTCACTCTTAAAATATACCAACTGGAATGTTCATATTACAAAGGCTCTTAAAGTGTATCTCTGTACGACATTCCCTAAAAAAACTGTACTTCATAGTCATAGAACTGGAAAACAACATTTTATATGTCTTCCCTTGAAGATTCATAACCAGAAAATGCAGTCATTATTCTAAGAAGTTCTTCAGCAGTTTATTAAATTTGACTTAATCAAGACATTCCCAAATACGTTTGAACACAGATAAAATTGTCTAACATCTATGTAACATTTCTGAAATCAATGTCTTTTTGTTGTTGTTCTTTTTTTAAAAGATTTTACTTATTTTTGAGAGAGACGAGAGAGGCAGTGAGAGAGAGAGAGGGCACATGTGTGGGAGCACAGGAGCAGGAGGGACAGAGGCAGAGGGAAAAGTAGGCTCCTCACCAAGCAATGAGCCTGATGCTGGAACTAGATCCCAGGACCCCAGGATCATGACCTGAGCTGAAGGCAGACATTTGACCAACTGAGCCACCCAGGCGCGCCCTGAAACCAATGTCCTACAGAACACATTTTTGAATGCTAGAAGAGCATGATCTTTATGCATTCTGGCTGGTGATTTCAGTGAAATGATTCATTTGCATTTTTCTGTGTTGGCTGAGAAATTTACCCAATAATTACATTCATATACTAAAAACTATCCTCACTATGAAAAAAATTCCCAAAGAATGATGAATTCCCATGAAGGATGAATTATACAGTAGATGTGGAAGGGTGTATCTATTTATGAATAGCAACATGGAGTCAAAAAGGTTAAATAAGATGTACAAGTCTAAGCAAAACCTAATCTTTTAGATGAGACAATTAAGTACAAATTCCTCAAATTCTCAGCAAGGCATGTCATACCTGGCTATTTTGTTGTAAAGTACTGACAACAACAAAAACCCCCTAACATTTCTACCCTGGGATTTCAAAACTAGGAGGACCAGTTGCACTGTTATTGAAAAATTCTTTTACATATTTTTCTCTACTCTTACCTCTTTGGTGTATTTTATCTATGGTCTCTCAAGGTAATAATCATTACAAAGAAAGTTCAAAAATCTAAGAAAGAAGTAAATTGCCTAGCAAATTCATAAAAGGTTGTTACATATGCAGTCAGTTAATATTATGGTGTAAATTTGTCTGAAGGCATTTCAAGAAATAATGTATTCTCTTATGTATTGATTAACAGAGTATTTAACTTTTTTCTTATTTAACACACTTGATTGATGTATGATTGATATACAGGAAACTATATATATTTAATGTATAAAACTTGATAAATTTGAAGATTAGTATACACCCATGAAACCATCACCACTCTCTATGCCATAAACATACACATTACCTTCAAAATTTTCTTCCCACTTCTTTATTAATTATTTTCTATTAAATGATAGCTTTAAATTTAAAACTATAAGCTTTCTCCTCATAACAGAAAAACTATAAGGTAGCAAACTCAATTTCTGAATTTTGACAACTTACATAAAACATGTAGTGTCTCCTAGATCTAATGCCCTATAGCTAGCTCAACTTTACAAAGTGTAAGTTCACTATTAATAATGGTTCCATTACTTCCTATGCAGAATGGATTATCCTCATCGTGGGTCTCTTTAAAATGTAAATGCTCTAAAAATCATAAAATAATAATTCAGACTCATTATTCATTCATTCATTTAACAAACAAAACAAACACAAAGGAAACAATGAAGTACTAGATTACTATTTAGTGAGGGGGATAATTTCACACATAAACTCAATATTATCTCTTGTATTTGAGATAGGTAACAAGTGCCTTGGGACCACAGTAAAAGGAACATTTTCTTCTTTTATATGTGAGACCTAATTTGTGGGTTTTAGTGAAGCATCACAGCCTAAAGGAGAAAACAAAATCACAAAAACGGCTGGGTGCTGTACCTGAGAAAACTTTCCCTGAATCAATTCTACCAGTGAATCATTTTGGTGCAAATCATAGATCAGTGGTTCTCAAACATTTTCACTCAGGACCTCTTAATACCTTTAAAAATTAGTGCCTCTAAAGATCTTTTGTTTACTTGGATTATATACAGTGATGCACTGAAGCCAGTTCACACTGGCTCACAAGAGCTGATTGTGTGTGACTACTTCATATTTTGTGTTCAGTGACATCACCTTGGTAGACTGAAATCGACTGTCACAGGAGTAATCATATCATGGGAAATCCACAAACACTACAAATCGGGGGTTTTGTGTTTTGTGGTCTGAATATTCTATTTTTAAACAACTAATAGCACACAGAGTGCCTGGGTGGCTCAGTCCGTTAAGCATGTGCCTTCAGCTCAGGTCATGATCCCAGGAACCCCTGCTCAGTGGAGAGTCTGCTTCTCCCTCTCCCTCTGCCTGCTACTCTGCCTATTTGTGCTCTCTCTATCTCTCTGTCAAGTAAATAAATTTTAAAAAACCTTAAAAAAACATAACAGTATAGCAGTAGTTGTATCTACCAGTATTTAATGTATTAGAAATTAAAATTGAGAAATACTTATAACACAAGACTATAAAGCCATCAGAAAAAACGATACTATGTTATGTAGCCTCTGAAAAACTTCACTATACACTCAGAAAGAAAGGTACTGTAAAAGGCCAACAGTAGTATTATAACGAAAATAGTTTTGACGTTGCAAATCCCTGAAGTGGTCTCAAAAACCCCCAGGCATCATCAGACTACACTCTAAGATCCACTGCTTTAGCTTTAGAACAATGACGGGCCAAATCTTATTTTTATTGACACCTTTCATCCCCTCCCATCTTTGTCCTTCACTATATACTCTATACTGTGATTCTTTATCACTCCCTAGGAAGCAAAGAATCATGAAAGATGAATGCTATGAAATGTATTACTTTGGAAATTATATATTCCTACTGTAGTCAAATGATTTCAAACTGTCATTACAGTCATTATTGACTCTTTCTCAGACATCTGTGAAGGGATAATTGAGGCAAGATGTCATTTCTAATCCTAAGACCACAAAATTATTAATATGGGACAAATACAAGTAAGACCATGAAAAATAATTTCTGGCTAGAAGGAACCACCTGCTATAAAACTTGAAATGATTAATGATACCAGGTGTATATGTATGTGTGTACATGTGTGTATGTGCATATGTGTGTCAAGGGTGAGGAATCCTCAACAGAATATTAGCAGTGTGTTTTGAATATGATCAAGAGATAACATGTGAAAGTACTAAGTCTTCAAAGACAAAATAATTTAAAATAGACACTTAGCATACTCTGTGAATTAGGCATCTTTCTCTGCAATACTAGAATTTTGTCTTATAAACAAACTAGTAAGTGATCTATAATGCATGGATTTGTTTTCCACAGAGAAATCTGTTCAATAAAAATTGTCGTGAGATGCGGTGCCTGGGTGGTGTACTCAGCTAAGTGCCTGACTCTTGGTTTCAGCTCAGGTAATGATCTCGGGTTCGTCAGACTGAGCCCACGTTGGGTTCCACACGTGGAGTTGGCTTGGGATTCTCTCTCTCCCTCCACCACCCCCCACTCTGTGTTCCCTCTCTCTCAAATAAAGAAATATTTTTTTTTAAGTTTTTATTTATTTATTTATTTATTGACAGAGAGAGAGATCACAAGTAGGCAGAGAGACAGGCAGAGAGAGGAGGAAGCAGGTTCCCCGCCGAGCAGGGAGCCCAATGCAGGCTCCATCCCAGGACACTGAGATCATGACCTGAGCCGAAGGCAGAGGCTTTAACCCACTGAGCCATCCAGGCACCCTCAAATAAATGAATCTTAAAAAACAAAACAAAACAAAACTCAAGGTGAGAAGACTAGGGTGTTCTTAATGATGATGTCCACCTCCTAGTATTCGTGTCCTTGTGTCGTGCCCTCCCTCACTCAGTGTGAGTAGGGTATAAATATATGAATAAACGAAGTATTGACCTTGCCACTCCTTTTCCATATTGGAAAGCTTAACCTGCCTCATTTTTTCTTTCAAATTCCTAGCAACAGTCTGAGGACAAAGCAGCCACATGAGAGGGCAAAACTAAAAGAAAAACAAAGAAATAGAAGTTCTATTGAACTGTTCCCAAATAACACTGTACTTCTGTACTTCTAGTTATACAAATTCATATGTAAAACCTGTACTGTAATTTTATTAGACACTACTTACCAAGTGTAATTTTATTTTCCCAGGATTCATCAGTCTGTAGGAATTTTTTAAAAAGTTTACCTGAACTGATACAAATGAAATTTGTCTGACAAATTTTCTCCAACCACATCGGTGCTGAACATTCTCCTAGTATTTAGAGAGGATCCTTAAGAGAGTCTCACGTGTAGTCATAAATGATCTCTTCCTTCCTCTGAGCTCTTTGTTGATGTCTACTCTCTGTGAGTCCATGTTTTCTAATGGTGCTGGTGCCTTTTTGAGAACTCTGCATAGACTCTTACTTTCAATTTATTATTATTATTATTATTATTATTATTATTATTATTATTATGCTAGAGTCATGCTGTGTTCTTCACAGAATAAGGAAAATGTCCTTCCTCTAGGGTGTAGGTGTTCATATCCCCAAATTTTACTATATGTGACCTAAAGTTCTACAGAGTCTTATGTGTCAACATCTCTTTCTGTTTTTATGCCAGTTCCCCCTGCAGTCCCTAATTTGTTCCAATTCATAGGCCTGGCTAACATGTTTCACCCTCACTCTTGGCCCTAAATATCTGTACTTCAGTCTCCTTCCTGAAAACATCTTCTCTTATGTGTGTCAACCAATAAAAATAAAATCTGTGAGTACTATTTTGCATGTCATCTGATAGCTACAGACATTTTAAAATTCACTTCATCATAACCTAGTGTTCATATACAACTAAAGTTTTTTCACAAATCAATTATGAAAATTAAATGAGACAATATATGTGAGAAAGCCTCCCACAATGCTTAAAGCCATATAGATATCAAGCAAATCAATTCTTCAATATAGCAATTTTTTTAATCAAATACGATTTCTTAATCTTAAAACTTGGACTTAAGGTGACACACGTAAGACAGATGAAGTTCTTGCCTTCAAGAAAATAGAAAGAAAAGACAAATAGCTAACTAAATAATGCAGGAACTTGTAGGTTCTCTCAGTTGGATTTTTCTGGTTACTTGCACTCAAAAGCATCCAAATTCAAGCTTCTTTAGCAAAAACATATGAATTTGTACAACTAAAAGTACAGAAGTACAGAGTTATTTGGGAACAGTTCAATAAAACTTCTGTTACTTTGTTTTTCTCTTAGTTTTGTCCTCTCATGTGGCTGCTTTGTCCTCAGACTGTTGCTAGCAGCAGCATATTTCCTCTTTCACATTCAGCAAAACTGGAAACCCAGATCTTTATGTCTTTCTCTTAAAAGTAAGAAAATGTTATTCTCAGCAGTCCCCAGGGAAACCTCTTTCTAATTTCAAAGTCCCCAAATATCTTAGACCAGTCTTTCCCTGAAACAATGACTGGTAAAAGGAAAATAGCTTTTCATTGATAGCTTAGACCAACCAGGAGCCTCCCATCAATCCAGCTCAATTTCCCTAACCACACTATTTCTACACAAAGAGAAGGAACCAACAGTCTACCCATTGGTACTACCATAGAAGATACAGTTGGGTACAGGAGGAGGACAAAAAGGGAATGATAATGACAATGTGTTCTGTGACAACAAAATAACTAATTAGGACACACTTTAAGAAAGACAAGTCGTAAAGCAGATTTGGAGGAAGTAGGAATGATAAATAATTGTTTGCCAGGTAGGCAAGGCAGGAAGAACTACTTTAAGGATTATGACTGGGAATGGAAGCATACAACAGCTTACTGTGTTTGGGGACTTCCATGTTGTCTGGTATACAGTATATGGTAGCATATTAGCAGAAGACACCATAGCAATGGAAGGGCCAGGAGTTTGACTAGATTAAAATATAAAGAGCCAGAGTCTGACTTTGTTTTGTAAAGACATTAAGGATTTTCAAGAGAATGATAAGTACATTTATACTTTTGACTCACCTCTGGCACCTGCATTAGAGGTTGTCTTTCTGAGACCAGGGATCGAGGTAGCTATCAGATATAATAAAACAGGTAAAAGATGATAAAGTCCTGGACAAGGCAACAGCAGTGGAGATGAAGATGTTCATGATGTAAAACTTCAGGCCTTGGTGGCCTAAAGGATGGGGCAAATAAAGGAAGAAAATATCAAGTGAAACCTCAAAATGAAGAGTGACATCATTCAATAGTGTATTGGAATCTGGAGACAAAAAGAGGTTTTAAAGGATCTTACTTCATATTAAGACAGGCTGAGTTTGGAGTGGCTGCTGCACATCTGGTGGAGCTAACCAGAAAGCAACTGGATCTAATCATCTATGAGAGGAGAGGTCTGGGCTGGTGGTATATACCTGCACCATTAATCTATAGATATTAGTTGAAAGTGTAAAGGACAGGTGTTTTTAGCATGCTAACATGTAAGGGGTGGGAAAAAAAAGAGGAATCCACAAAGAAATCTGGGAAGAATTTCCAGAAATAAAAATACAGTTAGTAAAAGTAAAAATGGCCAACAGTCATTCAGTATTTAATTTAGCTGGGTACTCTACCAATCAATGACATTTATTGTCCTATCTAATCCAAAAAAACATAAAATTTGCATCTTTTTTATTGTACAGATCAGAGAATGCAAGCTCAGAAGATTATTCAATTTCTTCCAATATTAAATAAGTAGTTAAAGGAGCGTAGAGCAAACTATTTTTATTTTTAAAGATTTTGTTTATTTATTTGAAAGAAAGAGAGAGAGAGCATGGAGGGGGCAGAGGGAGAGGCAGACTCCCCACTTAGCAGGGAATCCAAGCAGGGCTTGATCCCAGGATCCCTGGATCGGGACCTGAGCTGAAGGCAGATGCTTAACCGACTGAGCCACCTGGGCATCCCCAAACTATTTTTAAATATAATTTAAATGTGTTAAATTTATCTAAGCAGACTATGTGAATCAATTTGACTAGGTATTTTTACTGTATCCTATACAATGAAGGGCACAAAACTAGTTTTAGTGTCATTTACCTTGGTTGAAATCCTTTCAGTATACAGGATAAAAAAATGAATAAACACTACCAGAATATCATAAAACCTAGCTATTAGAGTTCTGTGATATTGTCAGAAAGCACACTTTGAACTTACTTATTGAACAATACACTGTTCCTTTAGAGGAAAAATGACTCTTATATTTATTATTCTACCTTCAAGGAGAAGGTTTTCCAATAAGAGGCCTTGCTAGTTGGGGAAAGAATTTTTATGGAAATAAAAAAGGGAATATAAGTGGTATTGGTCTTCTGATGATTTTCTTCACCATAGTGGTGCATCCTCTTTGTTCTCCAAGCTGTCTTTGTAATTTGTTCTCTTCTGGCCATTGTGGCTGGTTTAGCTAGATCAAATTACACAGGTGACATTAGTTGGGTTGTGTGTATAGCGGGGGGTGGGGGTGTGGGGGTGTGTGTGGGGGTCCGGTGAGGCTGGGAGTAAGACCAACTGACATTAGCTACTCTTCTTTTCTTCTTTAAGCTATCTCATCTTCCTACCTCCTTTAAGATAACTAAAGCACTCATTGCTTCTGCTTAAAAGAACACATGATGCAAAGGAAAAATGAATCAATAATTACCATGTTGACTTTCAAAAGGCTATACTTCAGAATACTGAACAGAATTTTGGGATGAAGAACAGAAAATCTCCTGTTTCTGCTAAAGGAACCCTATGCTTTGAACCTATTCAGGGGATGAAATGTGGGGACAGGAACGGAAGCAAGGCTAAAACCCTAATAAGTTTAGGAAGAGCAAAGAAAACTTCACTTATCCCTTGCCTGCTTTGGGCTTGAGAAAAAGGATCCCAGGACAGAAAGTCCTCACCATTAATGTCTATGCAGGTAAGTACACAGATGCAGCCCTATCCCCTTATCCCCCTGTTCCATGTGCCTTTTACATAACAAGAACAACAGAATGATTTCTATTCTATTGTAACATGGAAGATGTGAGCAGCTTCTGGAATTAGCACTTTGTTTCCTTTAGACTGGTGTTTTACTAGACCAACTGGAATTTTCCTCATACACAAAATTAGCATGAAATGGCACTGTCAAGCCATGGAGTTAAAGGTCTTGCGCAGTCAGCAATGACCTGAGAGTCAGCCAGCCAACTCCGCCAACAAGGATATATTATGATCTTGAGGATTGAGTCACCTCACCTCACAACTAACTGCCTAAGTTTCCTGGAACTTTAGATGTCACCTGAGTGATATTAAATTGATGGAAAGATTGAGTTTCTAACATCCATGAAAATGTAGCCTTAAAATTAAATTTAAGGGTAGCCATAGTAAAATAAATTTACAGTTCCTTCATGACTGAGTTTATAACCTGAATTTTATACCAGCTACACTTGCCTCTGCCTCTCACAATTAGAGAAGTCAAGTCCAGAAGGCAATACTAAAAAAGGAGACATGAAGCAATAGCTTTAGTTCTCCCTCTGATTCATGCCTTTCTCAGAAAAGACAAAAGATATCTTCACTGCACACATGCAGTCCAGTCTACCTCATCGAGCAGGCTCCCTGGCAAAGACTTGCTGCCAACACTCTGGTTTTAACAAGCAGTGTGCAATTTGCCTTGAAGGTCGTTAGTTTATCATCCTCAGGAACCCAGGTGGGAACAGAGAGCTGATGGAAGATTAGGAATTCCTGATGCTAAACACCACTCATCATCTGAGAGATGGCTGACATTACACACTCAAATATAACACAATCTGCCTGTGTCAATGCCAACTCATATTCTACAAAGAGTAGATAAAACATTCTTTTTAAAAAGCAAAGCAAGGGTGGGGGATGAGTGAAATAGATGAAGGGGATTAAGATGAGCACTGAGTGATATATAGAATTGTTGAATGATTAAATTATATATCTGAAACATATAACACTTTATGTTAATTATACTGGAATTAAAATAATAAAAATAAACAAAATGAAAAGCAGAATATCATCCCAGATGTTGGCAATGTCTATGCCTACTGTCAATACCAAAACATCTGTAAAAAGATAATTTGAAATTTCAGGACTTATATATATGTGTACATTGGCATCAACTTCTTAGTAGATATGCTTTTTAGGGACAGGTTTAAAGTGTGTGTGTATAAATATGCTAAAAGTATGAATGTATATGTTCTTAATATAGAAAAATATAAGAGGCAGTACAAATGTCAAGAGTATTTAATTGTCATTCTATATATAAGATAGATGATTATTTAGAATCATGTTTCAAAAAGGATGTCAAGTTGAAATCTATTCATTATAATTTAATTCACTGAGAATGTAGCACCCCAGAGATTATTTCTAATTATAGTAATTTCAATGACAGAAGTTGGCATCAAGATCAGTTTTTACATACACTTTTGCTATAGACAAAGAATAATCATCATATGATGATCCTCTGGAAACATCAAAATGCGTCACATTTACCTGAGGATTTGGGATTGTCACCTGGAATTGGGTTTTCCCATATCTACTTGTCTTTTACGAATATAGTCCAGGATGAAAAAGAGTACACAGGGAAATAGAAAGTTATTAAAACAAACACTCAGATGGGGCATCTGGCTGGCTCAGTCAGTACAGTGTGCAATTCTTGATCTTGGGGTTGTGAGTTTGAGCTCCAAGTTGGATATAGAGATTATTTAAAAATAAAATCTTCAATAATAATAATAAAATAAAAAACACTAAGAAAACATCCCTAAACAGAATCAACAGTAATTCAGTACAGCTTGCTTGGTGCCCCCCCCCAAATAGGGCCAATTCTACTGAATTAAACCAATATTTGATAATGTTTAGGATGTCGGGCTAAGTGGAGGTAAAAAGATGAAAGAATATTATCTAAGCCTAAAAGTAGTAGTGACTGATGCACAAACTTTCACAATATTGAGATCTGTTGAGAGCTCTATAGGAGCACAGTAGAACGTGTCCTCTTTCAACAGACAGAGGGTACTAAAGTGGGCAATATGAGAGTGGTATATGGGTGGGTAACAGAGAGAAGTAGTGGTTCCAGGTAAGATGGAGTGTGAAATAAGTCTTAAAGGATATGTTGAAACCCTTCAGGCAAGTGTACCTCTGCAGGAGCATCCATCCAAGGTCATTACATGTAGCCTATGCCTTATTGCCCCCCCCCGTTGTGTTCCCAGCATGATGAGAAAGGCTTTCCTCTTCCCACTGCCTTGATTTCATTGGTCATCTATTATTGACTGAATGTTTCTATTGTCCCAAATTCATATGTCAAAGCCCTAACCCCCAATGTGTCAGTATTTAGAGATAGGGCTTTGGGGAGGTAATTTAGGTTAGATAAGCTTGTGAAGATAGGTCCTCAGGATGGGATTACTGTCCTGATAAGAAGAGACACCAAAAATCTCCTACTCTCTATCTCTTCCTGATCAAACAAAGAAGAGGTCAAGTGAGGACACAGTAAGGAGGCAGCTATGTGCAACCCAGGGAGAAAGTCCTCACCAGAAACCAACCATGTTGGTACCCTGATCTAAGGCTTTCATCTGCCAGAACTATGATCAAGTAAATTTCTGTTGTTCAAGACACCCATCCTATGGTATTTTATAATGGCATTCCAAGAAAACGAAGACATCATCCAAGCATATCTGGCCACCTTATCTTACTTTCTCTCAGATTTTGAAGTATCCTTGGAAGTTGCAAATACTTCAAAAGATAACATTTCAAACTTTCTCTCAACCTATAGCTTTTCTCAGACGAATATTTATAACATATTGACTATATATTCTCATCCTTGGTCAAATGACTCTTACCTGATACCACTGTAGTACTTAATATTAATACACTGCAGGTATGCCCTTGATATAGAACTAATTTATCCAAGAAAAATATCCTGGTCACAATATCCACTCTCTGGGAGATCTTTGAACAGCTCCCCTCCCCTTCAACAAAAATGGTAAAGTCAGCCAAGTCTAGGAATTTATATCATAGGCATATTTTGAAAAGATTAAGTCTGAAGGAAAGTTAGGTTTGCAGGTTACTTTCCATGGCCCTTTCTCTTTGCCCAGTTTTCAAGAAATCCTATTTGGGTCAATACCCTAGCATATTTGCACAGATGATATATGAGGCAGTTTGCTGCTGGTAGGTATTCTTCCTACCAATACCATTTAGGATTGGTTGAATTTATTGGAATCCTTGAATGGCTCTAAAGGGTTAAGAGATACATTTGACTCTATTGTGGAGGTGTTAATGATACATAGCTTGCATTGAGGTTTACATATTAACAGTATTCTGGACACGCAGCCATGTATTAAGAAGGTGAGTGTTCGATGTTCTAAGGGAGGTGTAGCAATGTGCTCCACTAAATTCCCCGACAAGTTTAAGTGCAGTAGTGGTTCCTGCCATCCCCCTTCATCACAGCTACCAGCCCACCTGCTATTCAGATCCCCACTCTTTTTTACTTACAGAAGACATTATCCACATGCAGTAAGAAAGTCAGGGAATAAGGAAAGTCTCAGGTTATCTAAGAGGCAAAGTGTTCATTTGTGACCAGATTAAATAATGACTGCTGTCCGACTCTATCCTAGGCTAACTAATCTCTATGCTTCTTTCATCACCCATTCCTCTATCTCTTCTCCCCATTCTCCTCTGGGGAATTCTAGTCTGGTGAGGGTAGGGTGAGGTGAGCATCTCTCATTTCTGCTCTTTCATAATATTCCTCTTCATCAATGAAGACAGAATGGCTTAGTTGCTTAAATAAAGGTGTGTATATGGGGAAGGGTAGAGGAAAAGCAGAGAAGAGTGAGAAAAGAGTGCAGTACCTAGACAAAAATGCATACATGATTTGATACCTTTAAAATATTATACTGGGCTTGAGAAAAGGAAGAAAGGATATCCAAAGAAACAAAACAACATGCTATAAAAGGCACTTTGGAATTAACTGCATGTTTCGTTTAGACTACTGTCAGATCATTATGAGTATTTCAGGTCATTGCAAGATACATAGATTTTATTCCAAAAATGTTGGGATTTAGTGAAGTGTTTCAAGTAGAAAAATGATTTGTGTTCTAGAAAGATTGCTCTGTCAATCTTTGCCCCTTTCCATCCAGTTGAGGCTGGATTCTAGGAGTAAAAATTGAGGCAGGATCTCAATTAGAAGGCTACTGTAGTAGCCTAGCTGACAGATAATACTACTTGTTTTAGTGCTGTAGCTGTAGATATGAAAAGTTGTAGTCTGAACTGTGCTATATACTGATGACAGAATTGACAAAGACTTGTCTGATGAACTAGACATGGATGTGAGGAAGAAACAGGAATGAATAATAATTCCTTATCTAGGTACTTTTCTTGAGGAGTAGAATGAAAATTGAAATGGGAATACTTTGGAGAGAGCAGATTTGGGTGTTGGGAATTAAGTATTCCATTTTGGAAATGTAACATATGAGATTCAACTGAACATCCAAATGAAGATATTTGGAAAAAGGGTTGATACTCATGCAGAAGATACAATATAAGGGACACGAGCATACAGATACTAGTGGAAGTGATAAAATTAAGTAAGCTCACCTAAGGAGAGAACATAAATACAGAAAATAGGAGAACCAAAGGATATGGCCCTGATAGAAAGGCAGCAGTGAAAAAGCCAAAGAAAAGAAATAAAACCAGTTGTGTCTAAAGATGAAATTATATATTTCAAGTAGGGAATAGTCAGATGTTAAAGTTGCAAAGATGACAAGCAAGAAAAGGACAGGAAATTGGCAATTCGTTTTGGCAAGATGCAGGTCACTGGTGAGAATTTTCAGTGGAGAGGGAGGGAAAAGTAGCCCAATTTTTCAAGTTTGAGGAGGAAATGGATGTGAAGAAGTGTGTAATGGTAATTCCTTTAAGGAGTTTCTTTGAAGGGGAGCCAAGAAATGGAGAATAACTGCAAAGAACCAAAAGAAAAGAAATCTAAGGTCAAGAGATGGTTCAACATTTTTAAATTTTAAAGATGGGTAATGTTTATACTCTTTTCTGCTTCCAGATAGTAGACTTCTGCAACTGAAGTTAATTCAAACATAAAAAAAAACCAAACAAACAAAACAAAATCCTCAATAATAAAACGTTTTGAAGTCCCTTAATGAACTTCTGTCGTGTTTTAACAATGGTTTTCAGGGGTGCCTGGGTGGCTCAGTGGGTTAAAGCCTTTGCCTTTGGCTCAGGTCATGATTTCAGGGTCCTGGGATGGAGGTCTGCATTGAGCTCTCTGCTCAGCAGGGAGCCTGCTTCCTCCTCTCTCTCTCTCTGCCTGCCTCTTTGACTACTTGTGATCTCTCTCTGTGTGTCAAATAAACAAATAAAATCTTTAAACAAAGCAAAACAATGGTTTTCATTGCACCCTAAGTCTTAATTCATGTGATAATTTGTAACATTTTACAACTGAAGGTATATGATGGAAAGAGATAAGAAGACTTAACAGACACTGGTCACTCTATATATTGCCTGAGTAGTTTTTAAGAAATCAAATCTTGTAAAGAGCCTCTAAGCTGATAAAAGATTATAACCACTTCTGAAAGGTGAGGTGAGTTTAATGTCTCTTGCCTTAAAAGAAAAGTAGCTGATGAAAGTATTAGAAAATCCCAGAAAATGAATGTCACAAAATTAGATGGTGAAATACAAAAATCTTGCTATAGACTAAGTTAAAGATCAAGGCTTGGGAAGTAAAAAAATTTTTTTAGTTGGTAGATTATTAATGTGTGCAACAGGCTACCGAAGAAAGCAATAAATCTTTAACTATGAAAATGATTTAAGCATTTGGACTGTATAGAGCGAGCAAGTGAGAGAGAGAGAGAGAGAGAGAGTGCACCCAGAACAGTCAGGAAAGGGGGGAAAAGAGCTATTCCAGAGAGCCAGGGGCTAAAATACATGATGGCATTAATCCTTGCTATTTTAACTAGGTCACACTGTTCAATCAACATTCAAGGGTTATAAATATTCACAAAGGAGTCAAGGTTTTAAAGACTGGGAAATAAGGCCACATTTATACACTAAAATGTGTCTCACATGCAACCCACTTTTTCCAGAAACATAGGTGAGATATGCCACTTTATTTTTCTGAAGATGCTTATATATAGGTAACAAATGTGAACTAGCAATTCAACTAACCAAGAACCAAGAAGGTTGTTTTGTCTCATGAGATTGCAACAATTAGGTGTTCTCTTTATTTTTTATGGCTAACTCTGTGACTGCCATTGACATACCATGTAACCGATATCCTCTTAGTGTCTGCTTCTGCCAGAGAACACACAAATATTTCAGAATAAGCAATATGTCTATATATCCCCAACACAATGCTTAGAATGCAAATGTTTGTTGAATGACTCAATCATATGAATAAATAAATAAATTAGAAAAAAATTTATGCAAATACTGATCTTCATCTTCATTTGTCCTAATCTTAAATATCAGGCTCTAATACACTGTCCTTAAGGATATCCATACCCCACTATTTTATTACTACTTTTTTCATAGTACCTATGGTTGCTATTCTATTACACATTCTTCTGCGTATGTCTATTATCACCACTAGATGGGGAGCTTTGGAAGTTACTCTCATGTACTTCCTAAGATTATCATAATTTTTTATATCTAGTAGATGTTCAATAAATATTCTCTGAATTTAATGTCTTTTTAAAGCATATTAGACACAATTATAAATAACAAAATTATCAATAATGAAAATTTCACTAATTTGGGGATCCAGTAATCAAATTTCAATGTTTATAATAATTTTTATATAAATTACTATTTCCATGAGGGACTTCAATATGCAAAATAAAAATAAACATTCAATAATTTTAAAAAATCCTTGGAATCATAAAGTGCTTATTTGTATTATTAGTCATAATTTATAAAACTAACAATTTCAATTTTTTGATGATTGAAAATTTCACAGAAAAATTTTCTTGAGACTTTGCAATCTAAAGTACCAAGAAAAGGGACACCTGGTTGCCTCAGTTGGTTAAGCAGCTGTCTTTGGCTCAGGTCTGGGATGGAGTCCCGCATCAAGCTCCTTGCTCAGCGGGGAGCCTGCTTCTCCCTCTGCCTTTGCCTGCCATTCTGCCTGTTCATTCTCTCTCTCTCTCTGACAAATAAATAAATACATTAAAAAAATAAAAAATAAAAAAATACCAAGAAATAAGGTTTCAGAATGCTATCTTTTACAGTGCTTAAATTCTCAGAGGTTGGAACTATTAAATCATACTTAAGAATGAAATATATCTAATGGAAATAATAGAGATGAAGAGCAATTTCTTCATAGAAAAACAAAGTTTATTGTATGCTGCAAGATTCTGTGATTTAATATGATGTAATGTTTGTGTTGGTTTTCCCTTTGTGTTCTCTCTGCTTTTCCTTTAGTCTTGTAATTACATGCTTCATTGATTTATGAAGTAGTATCAAATCATTGCTTCGGAAGCAATAAAAGTACTTCATTAGAAGTTCTACTTATCTGCAACATCTTCTGGTCATGGAGAAGTGACATTGTTAAAAAAAAAAAAGCCTAAAAACTAAAAAAGCTTTTCAATAGCTCTCAAAGCAAAATGCCTAAGCAATTGGTGTGTCCTATACTCTGGAATTGAACAGACCCTAACATTAAAATGACATTTTGCAGCACATTGGTAAGTTTGAAATCAGTCATCCTATTTCCTGTGAGATTCATCTGTTGAAATCCTTCTACTTTCTCTTGAAGCAAACCAAACAGAGCACTCTACAAAAAAGCATGCTGGGCTCCTGGCCATCTGTAGTATGCACACAAATGCCCCCATCAACCACCTTCACTTAACCTTTGGCTGTATTTAAGATTTTTGTGGTGGCATCAATCAATCTATTCTCCACCCCCCCAATTTTACTGAGACATAATTGACACATACATTGTATAAGTTTAAAGTGTACAGCATAATGATTTGATACACATATATACACTGCAAAATGATTATCACAATAACATTAGCTAATACCTCCATCACCTCATTTAGTTACCTTTTATTTTTTTGTGGTAAGAACATGTAAGATTCTACTTTCAGCAATTTTTTTAAAGATTTTATTTATTTAAGAGCACACAAGCAAGAGGAAGGGCAAAAGGAGAGGGAAAGGAGACTCCCCACTGAGCAAGGAGCCCAACATAGGACTTGATCCCAGGACCCCTGGGATCATGATGTGAGCTGAAGGTAGACGAGCCACCCAGGCGCTCCTGCTTTCAGCAATTTTTAAGCATATAATATTGTTAACTACAGTCACTATGTTGCACATTAAATCTCTAGAACTTACTTATATCTAGAAATTCGAACTCTTTCACTAGTATTTTCCTATTTTTCCCTACCAATAACCCCTGGCAAGCACCCCTCTCTACTCTCTATTCCTACAAATTGGGCTTTTTTAGATTCCACATATACAGAGGCACCTGGTAGCTCAGTCAAGTTAAGCAACCAACTCTTGTTGTCAGCTCAGGTCATGATCTCAGCGTTGTGAGATCAAGCCCCACATCAGGCTCACATACTGGGCATGGAGCCTGCTTAAGTTCTCTCCCTCTCTCTCTGCCCTCCCTCCAAAAATAATAAATTTTTTGAAAAAAGATTTCATGTAAATGTAAATGAAATCATACAGTATTTGTCTTTCTCTGAGGACTTATTTTACTTAGCACAATGCCCATCTCTGTTATCTGACCATCTCTGTTATCACAGAAGGCAGGATTTTCTTTTGTTTTATGGCTGAATAATATTCCATGGTATATACATACCACATTTTCTTTATCCATTCATCTGCAGATGGTCAATCTATTTAGATATTCAAATGTATGAAATAGAAGCATCATTCAGGTGAGACACTGGTCTTATACTCAATCTGTGCATTAGAATCAGTTGGCAAAATCGTTAAGAAAATACAGATTTCCAAGCTGTACCCTATGATTCTATTTCATCTGAATGAAGCTGGGGCACAGAGCTAAAAAACCACTCCAGCAATTTTAAAGAACAGCCAGGACTGAGAACCAGTCCAATAGCGTAACTGAAAGAAACATGACTAGAGACCTGATTCAGCAGAACTAAAGTCAGTTGCCACTACAGACTCTTATTAGTTAAGACTTTAAAAGGAAACCCTACAATTAATATCCTTTTTAAAAATTGATTTTACTGTAGGACTTCTAAATTCTCTAACAACTGTAAAGATCCTGTTGCTCCACTAAAGCATTAAACAAGCTATCTCAACCCTGCAAAGATGTTTATGAGTCAATAAAATTTGCTACTGTTAATAACACATAAATATATTTGAAACTTTAAAAGGAAATGCTATTTATAACTCTCACAATGGCAACTGCTCTTAAAAAAAAGCTTAACGAAACATCACTAGACCTATGATAATATCTACATATCATCTCAGGAGGAGAAGGACGTTAAGGAAATCCTTGACTGCTTGCCTCCACAAGTTTTTTTGCTGATTGCCTAGTACCCCCTAAATGTGTATTCTGCAAAACTCTGTGACACTTTTCTGTAAAAACTAATAAGGAATAAATTAACTCTAAATACTACATATAACTGTTTATAAAAAATAAATTTCTAGACCAATTGCCACATTAATCATTTAAAATGAAAACGTGAATTTTGCTTAAAAGAAAAATAGTATGAAAGAACAGCTTGAGGATGCAATGAAATACTGCTTCTTGAATGTATTACAGATACTCCATTAGTTATAATGATTTTTCCATTAAGGACCTGGAATCTGGTAAATCAGCACTGTGGGAAAAAAAGAGAAGACTCTCCAGCAGCAGCCATTATCCAGAGACGAAGTCAGCCAGGAACTGAGAGAGGACAGTCATGTTAAAATTTTATTTTGGCCAAGGATGCCAATATGTAGCCATCAATGATGCTCTTCCATCAGTTAATCACCTATCAGAGGCACCCAGAATTCAACACTGCAAGTTCGTAAGATCTTTTACAACTGGAATTTTCAATTAGATTAATATGGTATATTATCAAATGAAATTGAATGCTCAAAACAATGAATCATGAAACATTACATCAAAAACTAATGATGTACTGTATGGTGACTAACATAACATAAAAAAAGCCTTCAGGAAAACTATTAATAGCTTCCATACATCAAGAATATGAGTTTTTTAAAAGGGAAATATAAAAAATGTGTAGGTGACAAAATTTGCCATTCCAAAACATATCTTTTTGATGTGTGAATGAGTTAAGGCTCATAATTTTTAAGAAACAGAAGACTCAAAAACAAAACAAAACAGAAACAGAAGACTCAAGAGGTTTTTCTTTTTTTTTCTTTTTTTAAGATTTATTTATTTGACAGAGAGAGAGATTACAAGTAGGCAGAGAGACAGGCAGAGAGAGAGGAGGAAGCAGGCTCCCCACTGAGCAGAGAGCCCAATGCAGGGCTTGATCCCAAGACCCTGAGATCATGACCAGAGCTGAAGGCAGAGGCTTTAACTCACTGAGCCACCCAGGGGCCCCTCAAGAGGTTTTTCTTATTCACATCCCCCTCCAACTGCCTAAAAGAATTTAGACAGAGGACATGTTGCAGGAAGGGAACTATCACCATGGATAACTATAGTATAATATGAACAAGGTGTGGTAGAAGGGAGAAAGTCAGCAAAATTTGTTAAAATTCTTCTCTATGTTCCATTATTTCCTTTGGTCCAGCAAACATTTGTTTACCAAACATTTACCTTTCATCTTCCTTTTAATTGTTTTCCTTCTCTTTGAAGTCCCAGACTCCTATTCCTGCTCCTTGGCTCTGGATGGCATATAAACTCAATTGCCTGATTGCCTGTGAGATTCACATTCTTAGAGAGTCCCTGGATATACAGAATGCATATACAGAATTAAACTTGATTATCTCCTGTTTATCTGTCACATGTCAATTTCAGTCTTAGACAAGACAAAAGAGCTTTGAAGGTCAAAGGTAAATTTTTCCTACTCAACAAATAGAACTTCTAGTTTTGGGGGTTTTGCATCAGTTTTACAGGGATTCAATTCTATAGGTATGTTAAGGCATATGCCAAGTCTAAAAACTAAAGTTGAGCTTCCAGCTCGACTAAGACTGCCCAATTTGTACCAAATGCTTTTTCAGCAACAGAAAAGGCCATCATTGCAAAGCAATTTTGTCACCTACTAGATAAAAGTGTTCCATAAATTTGGATTTACCAGTGTGAGGCTGTAATGGGGAGAGCCAAGCAGTTATTTATGTACTTCCCATTCTGTGCTGATGCATTACAGTGTACATAAGCCACTCTTTCTTACTTCAAATACTTCACTTTAAGTTATTGGAGCTGTTTAAAACTAGAATGCTGAAAGGCATTGAAATACCGGTTATTTTTCTACTACAGATAGGCTAAAAACAGACTAGAATGGAATAAAATGTTATTAAGGAAGAATTGAAAAGTTCTAGAGCTGCCACACATCATCATACTTGCATGGATTATACTTATTTCTAGTCTTTTTCCCTTGAGGCCATGCTTTCCAACTTCATTTACATATTAGAACTGCCTGTGGATTTTTTAAAGTAATAATTTACAAGCTTCACCCCCAGAGATTTGGACTTAATTGGTCTAGGGTGGGCATCTGTATATATTTTTTCCATTTATTTATTTATTTTACTGGGCACCTGTATATTTTAAAAGCACCTCAGGAGATTCTTACATATAGTTAGGGTAGAGTCCACTGCCTCATAGTATATCACTGACAACACTTTCTACAAACCAGAACAAGTAGTATGAACCCCAAATCCCACATGACCTGCAGTAACAATATTAAATGGTCACCAGACACTCTAAGTTTGTTTGGTAGAAAACCTCTTTTATCCCTTTTTCAAACTTGTTAAATTCTACTATTTTTCGAAGTGCCTGGGTGGCTCAATCATAAAGTGTCAGCCTTCGGCTCAGGTCATGATCCCAGTGTCCTAGGATCGAGCCCCTCATCAGGCTCCCTGATCAGTGGGAAGCCTGCTTTTCCCTCTCCCATTCCCCCTGCTTGTGTTCCCTCTCTCGCTGTGTCTTGCTCTGTCAAATAAATAAATAAAATCTTAAAAAAAATTCTACTATTATTCATATGATCAGGTAGGTTCCTGATTTAATGCCAAGTCATCTGTAGTTTCCACAAGGCTTCATCTAATCAAGTGACTTTCAAAGGGAACATATATAAGGGAAAGGGAACAAATTCAATTGTGGTTGGAGGATTCCTTATGTCTTCTACATGACATGTAAGGGCTATATCATTTAAAAAAATGAGGAACTTCATTCATACCCATGTCATCTAAGAAGAAAGGACTAAAGGGTCTGTACTATTTATGTATGTATGTATGTATGTATGTATGTATGTATGTATGTTACGTTAGGCACCACCAAGTGCTCATTGGAATGTGTGACCTCTTTAATACCCATCCCCAGGCCAACCCATCCCTTCAACCTCCCACCCCTCTGAAACCATCAGTTTGTTTCTCAGAGTCCATAGTCCCTCATAGTTCATCTCCTCCTCTGATTTCTCCCCTTCATTTTTCCCTTCCTTCTCCTAATGTCCTCTGTGCTAATGGACTCCGAGTGAAACCATATGATAATTGTCTTCCTCTACTTGACTTATTTCACTCAGCCTAATCCCCTCTAGTTCCACCCATGTCAATGCAAATGGTGGGCATTCATCCCTTCTGATGGCTGTGTAATATTCCATTGTATTTATGAACCATATCGTCTTTATCCATTCATATGCTGAAGGGCATCTTGGCTCCTTCCACAGTTTGGCTATTGTGGACATTGCTGCTATGGACATTGGGGTGCATGTGCCCCTTCTTTTCAATACATCTGTACATTCAATACATTCAATACATCTGTACCTTTAAGGAAAATACCCATTAATGCAAATGCTGGGTCATGGGGTAGCTTTAGTTTTTACTTTTTGAGGAACCTCCATACTGTTTTCCAAAGTGACTGTACCAGCTTGCATTTCCACCAACAGTGTAAGAGTATTCCCCTTTTTCCCATCCTCACCAACATTTGTTGTTTCCTGCCTTGTTAATTTTGGCCATTCTAACTGGTGTAAGGTGGTATCTCAATGTGTTGATTTGAATTTCCCTGATGGCTAATGATGAACATTTTTTCATGTGTCTCTTAGCCATTTGTGTGTCTTCTTCAGAGAAGTGCCTGTTCATGTCTTCTGCCCATTTTGTGACTTGATTATTTGTTTTTTGCATGTTGAGTTTGAGAAGTTCTTTATAGATCTTGAATACCAGCCCTTTACCTGTAATGCCATTTGCAAATATCTTCTCCTGTTCTGTGGGTTGCTGTTCACACTGTTTTGTTGACTATTACCTTTGTTGTGTAGAAGGTTTTTATCTTGATGAAGTCCTGAAAGTTCATTATTGCTTTTGTTTCCCTTGCCTTTGGAGATGTGTCAGGAAAGAAGTTTCTGTGGCCTATGTTGAAGAGGTTATTGCCTACGTTCTCCTCTAGGATTTGATGGATTCCGTCTCACACTGAGGTCTTTCATCCATTTAGAGTTTATCTGTGTGTATGGTATAAGCAAATACTTTATGCGGAAAACCCAAAAGACTCCACCCCCAAATTACTAGAACTCACAGAGCAATTCAGTAAAGTGGCAGGATACAAAATCAATGCACAGAAGTCAGCTGCACTTCTATATACTAACAATGAGACATAAGAAAGAGAAATTAAGGAATTGATCCCATTTACAATTGCACCAAAAACCATAAGATACCTAGGAATAAACCTAACCAAAAAGGTAAAGGATCTATACTCAAAAAACTAAGAACACTTATGAAAAAAATTGAAGAGGACACAAAAAGATGGAAAAACATTTCATACTCATGTATTGGAAGAATAAACATTGTTAAAATATCTATGCTGCCTAGAGCAATCTATATGTTCAAAACCATCCCAATCAAAATACCAATGGCATTTTTCAAAGAGCTGGAACAAACACTCCTAAAATTTGTATGGAACCAGAAAAGAGCCCAAATCACCGAGGAAATATTGAAAAAGTAAAAAAACGCTGGGGGCATCACATTGCCTGATTTCAAGCTATTTTACAAAGCTTTGATCACCAAGATGCATGGTATTGGCACAAAAACAGACATACAGATCAGTGGAACAGAATAGAGAGCCCAGATATGGACCTTCAACTCTATGGTCAACTAATCTTTGACAAATCAGGAAAAAATATCCAGTGGAAAAAAAAAAGACAGTCTCTTCAATAAATGATGCTGGGGAAATTGGACAGCTGTATACAGAAGAATGAAGCAAATAACCATTCGCTTACATCAGCTAAGAAAAAAAAGAAACAAGGTCATCACATGGAAGTCAGTTTCCTTCATTGTAAGTTTGATCAACATGAAATCCCAAAGTATTTTGCAAATATAAATAAGTAAGTGACATTTGAGATGTACTGGGCACACCTATTAATCATTGGCCAAAACTCATTGTTTTTTCACTCATGGTGAGTCACACCAATTTGATGCTTCTGCTCTTCTTTCTTTGCCCCTCCCCAATCAGGATTCTGTCCTTTGCCAGAGCATAAGTGTCTAGAGCTATCTGACTGTATAATAAATACTATCTCCATGCCTCCTTTATACACACATACACACATACACCACACCCACACACCCTTTATAAATAAGGGATCAATCACAATATTAATATAGCATTTAACCTTATTTATTCTTTGAGAGCCTCTGCTTAAAATGGACTAGATCCTTTCCAAGGGGCCACCAACTTACTAAAATCCTAGAAGGCAAACCTTTCATTTCTAATCTGCAAAACCACAAAAACCATTGCAGGCTTCTAAATGTGTTACTATTCTTTAGGGAAGAATGGTTAAACATCTTTTGACCTAAATGTAGTGTTAAATTTTGAATTCTGTTAACCTAATACCTGAGTTAATACACTTATATAGTAAGTTTAGGTAATCTAGGCTAGTTAAATGTGAATTCTAAATATCTCTGCATTATTCTTAAATATTGTTTAAAATTTAACAGATGTGGTTTCACTAAGTTATAAATATTCCAGCTTATCAAACCACCAAAATAATTTCCAGGATAATCTTTTTCTGCTTCTAATTTTTCAGAATGATATATATTTCCAGTGTCTAGCTCTTCTAAAGATGGTAATTGGGCTTGTTTAATCACTACACAAATTTGACGGGTTGAATATAGAATAGTAAGAAGAAATTTACATTTACGTGAAGTTCAGTCAGAAAATCCAGAATGACACCTTTGGATACTAGTAAAGTAACTCTTGATTTGAAAACTGGTAAATGAAGGGGAAAAAATCAAGACGTTACTCTACTTTTCTATTGAATCTAAACTGTACTACTAAGTAAGGAAAGGGAAAATTTCTCTTTATAGAAGTATAACAGTTAATAAATGAAAAAGATTGATCAAATACCATCATTTTGTTTTCCTACCGAATTAATGGATTTATACATTAGAATACTGCTAAAAAGAGGCAGCCAGGAAAGGAAGAATATGCTAACAATAATGAAGATGGAAAAGTCAAAGAGCAGGTCATGAAAGGTATCTATATCGTTAGATGAAGAAAACAGAAAGAGGAACAAGTTGGACTAAAGGATAATCAATTCATTGTATGATATACTGAATCCAAGATGACACATCCATGGGAGATGTTAGATGGGTTTTAAGGATCACAAGACCAGAAAAAAGATCCAATCTGAAGAGATATTTAAAAAGCTGGTAGTATGTAAGTGGTAGTTGAAGTTTTGGAGTTAATAACATAGGGAGACATGAAATAAAAGTTGGATGGCTTGGAACAGAAGATTGTGATTAATAAAGGGAATGGGAACGGGAAAAAGGAACTGAAGGTGTGTTTTGCTGCCTTTTATATTTACATTCAGCTGACCCTGGTATAAACATTGTATTCTCTGTTTACAGTGAACCTCTGAGAGATGTGTACACTCTGAAAAACCTCTGTCCAGTACGGTACAAAGGAAATTGTAATGTTGGAGCCAAAGTGTCTGGAAATAAATCATTACTACTTTAGATTAATGTCTTCTCATGCACAAGATATTATTGCGTGGTTCTGGGTGTTGATTTGGATCATCTGAGTCTGGAATAATTAGCAGTTGATTAATGTATAATATTGAATACAATGAACATATTGTATCATATAGTGCTAACTTCAGATGTGGTTTGACAAATTGGTTTTCAGTTTAGTTCTCATTGAATTTTAGGAAGAATTATTAGGGGATACTATTAAGTATTGTGAAAGATAGTTGGATACATTCAGGTCTCTAAGTTTGTCAAATTCCACTTTACATTAGATTACTAACGGCTCATTTCCAACAGTTCCTAAGTTTAAGTTTAAAATTAATCATATTGAAAAATAGGTTTTTACTATAGACAAGGAAGTATTTACAGAATGGAGAGGTCTTAACATGCTCAGCTATTTTCTATTCTCCCCACCCCCAAACATTAAAGGGTTCTTATAACATAATAACATATGCTAAGAAAGACAATCAATAATTAGCAGGAAAAAATTGCTTTACTGTTACAGATCTGAACTATGTAAGCCAAATTCTAAGGAAAACTGTAAAAGTTAATGGACTGAAAGGATTGATCCTTGCCTTAACAGAATGATGTAAATCAGCCAAACTCTTCCAGAATTTTTAGGAAAAAGATGTAATTGCAAAAGTAAACTCACAGCCATTTTAATACATCACAGAGATTACAAAGTTGAAGGGAAGAAGAGGGGGAAACAGCAGTTCATTGACTCTTACTGACCCTCATATTACCTTATAAGTGCTTTTCTCAACATGATTAATGAAAGCCCATCTGAAAACACAAAATAAAAATCTGCCTCTTCTTTTTCCTTTTGAAATGAAAAATGGCATTATCAATCAATCAAAAATAACTAAACTGAGAAGATCCAGTTTTCCCAGGACCACTTGCTAAAGAGACCATCCTTTTCACATTGTGTCATCTTGGCACCATTGACAAAGATTATTTTACCATAGAAGCATGGGTTTATTTCTGAACTTTCTATTCTGTTTCACTGGCCTATATGTTTCTTTATGCCAATATCATACTATTTTGATTACTGTAGCTTTGCAATATGCTTTCAAGTCAGAGGTATGAACACTCTTTTTGTTTTCTCTCAAGATTATTTAGGCTATTCATAGTCTTTTATGATTCCATATGAATTTTAGGATTTTTTCTAATTCTAAAAACATGCACTTGGATTTTGATAGGGATTGCACAGAATTCCTGGATCCCTTTAAGTAGTATGGAAATTTTAACAATACTATGTCTTTCAATAAATGAACAAGGGATATCTTTTCATTTATTTGTGTCTTCATTAATTTACTTCAGCAATGCTTTATAGCTTTCAGTATAGAAGCCTTTCCTCCTTAAGTTTATTCCTGAGTATTTTATTCTTTTTGATGCAGTTGTAAATGGGATTGTAAATGGGATCATTTTCTTTATTTTCTTTTCAGATCACTTGTTGCTAATGCACATTGTACTAATGCACAATGATTTTTGTATATATGCAATAGTGATTTCTGTACATACACAAAAGGAGGACCTTATCTCATACCATACACAAAAATCAACTCAAAATTACTAAAGACTTAAACCTAAGACCTGAAGCTCTATAAGTCCTAGGAGAAAATATAGGGGGAAAACTTATAACAACGGCCTTAACAATGATTTCTTGGCTATGATACCAAAATCATAGGCAACAAAAACAAGCATAAACAAGTGGGCCTACATCAAAATAAAAAGCTCTGCGTGGCAAAGGAAACAATAAACAAAGAGAGAGGCAACCTACAAATGGGAGAAGATATTTGTGAACCATATATATATATATATATATGTATATATATGTATATATATATACATATATATATGGTAAATATCCAAAATATATTAAGAACTCCTGTAACTCAATAGAAAACACATACATACACATACTCACACCTCCCTCAAATATCCTGCTAAAAAATGGGCAAAGAATTTGAATAACCTTTCCTCTAGAGAAGATATACAGATGGCTAACCAGTTTATGAAAAGATACTCTGTATCACTAATCATCAGGGAAATGTTAACCTGCAATGGGATATTGCCTCACAGGGGAATTATAAAAACAAAACAGACAATATAGCAAATGTTAAGGAGTTTGACTAAAAACTTTAAAAAATATTTCCTCTGTTATATTAGTTTTTATAATAAAGAATTTCTCTCAAATTAAAGTATATTCATGCAAAACAAAACAAATTCTAGCTTCCTAAGAAGAATCAGGGTGGGGAAACCATGGCATAGAAAGCTTACACAAGATTGATTAGAACCTTCGGAAAACAAAACCAAATCTAAGTAATTCCTGAATACTGATACATAAAATTATATGAAAGTACTAAAAATTATTCTCAAAGGAGAAGATATATATTATATGAAGGCATAAAAATACATCCTATTGTATTATTTCAGGCTGCCATAATTAAATACCACAGATTGGTGACTTAACACAATAGAAATTTATTTTCTCACAGTTCTGGAGGCTATAAGATGTCTGCAAGTTTGGTTTCTCCTGAAGTTTTTTTCTCCCTGACCTGAAGATGGCTGTCTGTTTACTGTGCGCTCCTGTGGCTTTATTCTTGGTATGAACTCATCTCTGGTATCTCTCCCTCTTCTTATAAGGACACCAGTCCTACTGGATAAGGGCCCCATAGTAATGAGATCATTTTAACTTAATCATTTCCTTAAAGACCTGACCTCCAAATATGGATACATTTTGCAATAGTGGGGTTTGTTACTTCAGCATATGAATTTTGGGGGATAAAATTTAGCCTATAATACCTATACATGTATAAATGTTTGGACAATAAATGTAAATGTTTTAAATCTTTAAAGAGAGGATAAAGTTAGAGAGGTTAAAAGCAATATCTAAATATTTGTTGTTTTGCAGAAACAGAGCAAGTAATACATGCAATTTTCATTTTCATGTTTTTAAAAAAATTGGTTTAAAATAAACATTAGAAAAAGTTATAGCACTGTATGATCATATAAACATCAGTTTAAAAAAGGACTAAAATACAAAAATTATACTAAATTGGACCAATATCTTTTTTTTTTTAAGATTTTTTTTTTATTCATTTTACACAGAGAGAGAGATTACAAGTAGGCAGAGAGGCAGGCAGACAGAGAGGAGAGAGGAGGAAGCAGGCTCCCTGCTGAGCAGACAGCCCGATGTGGGCCTCGATCCCAGGACCCTGGGATCATGACCTGAGCTGAAGGCAGCGGCTTTAACCCACTGAGCCACCCAGGCGCCCGGACCAATATCTTTTTAAAATAATTTTATTAGCCAGGATCCTGGCAGGAAAAGATGGCATGCTAAAAAGAGCCTAATTTAAGAAAGTTAATGAAGAAATTATTTACAAAGAGGTATCAGGCATCAGGACAAAATAACAAAGGTGATAAAGGTGATAAAGACCCCACAGACTAGCAAAGGGGGAGATTATCACCTCCTGCAGTTCTAAACTAGCAAATGGTATTACAAAAACCTTCAGAAGCCTTAAATAATACAGCCATTACAAAGCCTGGGCTGGACAGGAAAAGATCAGGAGAAATAAATACTTGTCTTCACAATCCTTAGATCTCTTACAAGACCATATCATAGGGGCTGAAGTCAATCACCAGCCAGAGACAAGGGAATAGAGAAGGCAGTCTGCAGGACTCAGCTTTCTGGAGCACAAATGAGGACAGAAAAGGAAGAGGAATAGATAAAGAGGAGAGGGAACTTGGAGATAGAGAAGAACCAGCAACTACCACCTCTTTATGCCAATCAGCATCCATTCTTGCTGTGCGTGTGTGTGTGTGTGTGTATGTGTTTTTGTATGTGTGTTTATACCGGTCCCTACTTAGGGAAAACACAGGTGCCATGAGGTAATGTACTGTTACAGGGTGATTTCTGTCCTCAGCTTAGAGAAAACACAAAATGTCATCAAATAATATACTGTGACAGTGTAATTTCAATTTAGCCAGACTCTTACTTGGAACAGAAACTGTAATGTTAGCTAGCACCAAGACAGTCCAATTATTTAACACAATTATGTAACATAAAACATAGCTACTACAGTTCCCAATCTGTAGATGATCATGAGGTCTAAAATGATATCACAATATCTTTCTTCTACCGTATGTTCAAATTCTCCTTATCTTTCCCAGCATCTCAGCTGATTGGTTTGATTTTTTTTTATTTTCTGGAATGAATAAAATCTTCATTCCCATAAGTCTTTTGATTCCAATAAGGTTTATATACTTTCATAAAAACTGACAAAGTGAATAATAATTAAAATTTACTGAATACTCATGTGCATCATCACAGTGACAAGAGATATCATGCTTATCATAATGCACATGGCTTTCAGAGTTGTACATACCAAAAAAATTATTGCCTCCACTTTTTAACAATGAAAAGAAAGCATAAATAACACATAGACTGTAAAGTGATATTAATACTATATAAACTCTTAAACTTTTAAAGTAGAAACTGAATATTTCTTTCTGTGTATTTTCTTAGAATTTTGTGGGCATTTGCTTACTGATAGGCCTTTTGCTCATCCACCTATCTATAAATAATCTATTTAAAGCCAAATCCTGACAATTGGTATTTGCTTATACTTAATAGCAGACATAACAGGAATTCATGAATGAATATTGGTTTAAAATCCTTCATTTAAAAAAGATCCTCTTATGAATCATCATTGGATTTGTAAAAGCAACTGGCTTTAAGATATTAATACTTTCAGAATGATGGAAAAACTATTTGTGACTCATGCTATATTTTAGCACTTTAGACAAAAACACAACAAATCCTTCTTCGACGCTGTCCTCCTATTCTTGGGAAATCATTTATTTGAATAAGCACATAAAACTGAGTGGATGAGTCTTATAGGTTGGGTTTCCCAAGTATCAGATTCTGGATTGAAAATTAACGTACACAAAATGTCTAGTTCTTTCAGGATCAAAACCTGTGGTAGAAAGGGAAGGAAGTAAGAAATTGCTCCTCTACCAACTTCATGGGGAGCACTGAGGCTGAGATGTTTCTTTAGACTCATCCCCTTTTGGTATAGGGGGCTGGGCTTTTATGTCCGCAGCATAATCACTAGATGAAACTAGTCCCAATGGGAGTACGTGCTTTAACAAAATAACTCTCTTTAGCTGAGGTAACTTTAAAAGAGGACTAGACACTAAGAACTGGGGACATAAATCTTCCAGTCCTGAGGGAGGGTCTGAGCAGCATGCTACAGCAATCACAGGAATCCACAGGATGCACCACATAGATCCACCTACTTAATATTATATTTGGGAGCAGCACCATATAATGGTTATAGATTTTGGGTGTATTGTGCATCCTACAGGATGGTGTCCCATACTACAACATATCATCTCCAAAACAGAATCTCGGTTGATCCTTCAGCAGACCATGCCTCTATTCTATCGGGCTGTCAGCATTTATGAAGTGCAGTATGGGATAGTGACTCCCATGGTCTTGTGGCTACCACTGTAATTTTTTGCTATAAAGTGGGTCTTTTGGTTCAAGGTCATTTTATATAGGATGCCACATCAGTGAATCAAAAACTGCAAGAGCTTGGATAGTGGGGCTATTTGATACTATGTGACAAAGAGGACAAAACTGTACCGAGAAGTATGAATTTCAAACAAAATAAATCACTGCCCCTCAACTTCCTCCCAAGTGGCCTATTGGAAAGAGACAGACAATATTGTATTGAGGATTCTGCACTGTTCTATGATGTGGACAAGTAGGATATTAAGCCGCAATAGCAGCTAGATCAGCCTTGGTAAATGACAGTCTGATTCCATGCATACTGTCTACCCCTATTGCTCTGACTACTTCATTTATGAGTACATTATGTCAATATTGGGATGACTTGTAAGAAAGACAAGCTGATGCAATTGGTTGACTCACTCCAACTTTGATACTCACAAAAAAATAATTATGGCTGCTTAGCTTATAATGTTTGAGACCCACCACCTGACTTCTTGTTTGGGGATCCTACCAACACTATTGCTATTAGTAAGCCCTGCCTATAACAGACCAGAAAAGAACAAGTTCCAGCCAAAAGAAAGCCAACACTGAGTTTCTCAGTAATGTTGGTGCCCCTTTCACTTAAACTGCTTTGGTAAATGCAATGTTTTCTAAGCTCTCCCACAAAGTATTGTCATCTGGTAGTTTTTCTAGTCTTGCCTGATATACACACTCTAGCATGGTCACTTCTTTAAGTCTTTTGTTCTTTCCTTGTCTTTCCTATCACTTCTGGCATTTTTACTTCACATAGCATGGGCAATCACTTTTTGCCTTTTTGCATGTTTCTAAGAGCTATCCTAGTGTTGTTTTAGCAACATCTCCCAGTTCTTCTTCTTCTTCTTCTTTTTTTCTTTTTAGGGTATTAACTCCTTATGCCAAGGGAATATTCCCGTATCTTATGCAACTTCATGTTCCATCCTCTTGATACACATGCTCACTAAACCCCAAACAACAGAGGATGTAAACAGACTTAGAATACACCGGGATTAGGACAATATAAAAAATAAAATATGTAAAGAAATGATAAACTTTTTATCATAAACTATCAATATAATTTGGGCACAGAAAAATAGCTTCTAACCATGACCTCCAAAGTCTAAACCAAATCAAAAAAGACTGAAAGACTTTGGCTATATCCTTTCAAACTACCATGCTATTATAAACAAAATAAAAATACAACTAATAAACTGGGGAAAAAAAACTATGAACTATACAAGTTAAAGTGTCAATATTTTTAGATACTACAAGCTTTTTAAGATCAATAATACAAAGTCAAATATTTGGATGAAAATATAGAATAAATGGATAATGCATAAAAGAAAAAATACAAAAAACCTATAAAATATATTTTATAGTAACAAATAAATAGTTCTAATCATGGCACCAACTCTAGCTGTGTTAATTTATCCAACATAAATTACCTTTCTATGCCTTAGTTACTAATCTGTGAAATTAGGATTAACATTAGTAATGAATTTACAAAATTTCTGCAAGACTATATGAAATAAATATGTAAAGTACTTACAGTGTTCAATTAAGGTTAACTATAATTTATCATAATGTTATAAATTTTACTCCCAAATCAAACACATTTAAAAAATACCCATTGTGGGTGCCTGGGTGGCTCAGTGGGTTAAAGCTGCTGCCTTCCGCTCAGGTCATGATCCCAGGGTCCTGGGATCGAGGCCCACATCGGGCTCTCTGCTCAGCGGGGAGCCTGCTTCCTCTTCTCTCCTCTCTCTCTGCCTGCCTCTCTGCCTACCTGTAATCTCTCTCTCTGTGTCAAATGAATAAATAAAATCTTTAAAAAAAATACCCATTGTTTGTAAGGATGTATGGAAATGTGCACTTATGTATTGCTTGTGATTATGTAAAATGAAATTAATGTCTAATGGTTAAATTTGAAATTATGTCAGAATGCTTAGGTAATATTGTTTGCAATAATACTGAAGTAGGAACAACTGAGAAGTCCAAATGGGAAGTGAGTTTTGGCAAAAACAAAAACCAAAAACTAGTTAATTCATACAGTGAAAAATTTTCAGCTATTAAAATTACACTGTAGACTAGTGTATAACATTTTAAAATACTCATGTTCTTATTTGACAATGCAGGTTACAAAGTAGTATGCAGAAATATATATATGGCCTACGGATAAATGTGAAGAGAGTATATTTAAATTTAGACAGTGTTTTTCTCAAGGTGATGGTATAGATTTTATTTTCACTGAAGCATATTTACAATATACTTTTTACATTAATTTTTTAATAATTAGCAAAGCAGGACAAAATCTAGGATTTAGAGCAATCAAGATCAATGAGAGCCTGCTTATGTGTATTTCCTGCAGTATCATAAAGTTAGAGGGGTAATTGCTTAAAAGGGCTGTGTATGGAATGAAATCAATAATGTCAAATGTTACACATAGTAAAAATAAGGATATTAATTAATTTATGGACTAAAAGTCCATTAAAATTTATTGACTGTTTTTGAAGACCAGATTCCATGTCATGGTAGAAGATTCCAGATTGGGATGAGTAAACAACTGGATCCAAAACAAAGGAGAAAAGGTGTATAGAACACACTCAATAAAATGGATTATGAAGAAAATGGGGGAATATAGGTAATTAGTAAGAAAAAGTGGAATACAGAGTATTCTAGAGTTTTTGTTTTCAAATGTTTTTGTTCTGTTTGTTTTTTGGTTTTTGTTCTTTTTTTTCTTTTAATATATTTAAGGAATTGAATGTGTTTGGAGAAGAAATCAGTGGAGAAAGTTGAAGAAATTGATAGGTACAGAAGAAGTAGTAGTGAAATACCCAAAAGAGAAGGAGTAGGGTGAGATGTAGACCAAAGAGTCATAAACTCCAACCTGTATAGGAATCTCTGGGTTATCTTGTTAAAATGTATTCAATGAGTCTGGAGTGCAGCCTGAGATTCTGCATTTCTAACACGCTCCCAAGTGGTGCTGATACCACTGTTCTGTAGACCTCAGATTAGCAGGAATGTAGACTACTGGTTCTTAAACTTGTCGGACACTGGAATAACCTGAAGGACTTTAAAAAACATCTAAGTTTCACCCACAGATATTTGATTTCATTACTTTGGGTGAGGTCTGACAGTTTAATTTTTTTAAATGGCTCAGGTGATTACAATGTGCAGCAGAGTTTGAGAACTACTGATCTAGGCCACAGATAATGAGAGAGACAGGAAAACACTACTTTCTCTGTAAGAAGAAAAAGATAAAGACTGGTCCAGATACAGATACCAGTGAGTACTTGAGGGACGAGCAGGTTGATGAGTCTGTGTTTTCATCAAAGTAATAAATATATACAATTTTAAAAAAATGTCCTATGCCCTCTATAATAAGAAACAGCAGTGCAGGTCCTGACATACCACCCCCAACGCCAATTCTCTCTCCCCAGAGGCACCCATTTTCAAATCTTTTAGATGTTTCTTCTGATCATTATCTTTATATGTCCAAGAAAGTTTTCTTCTTACTGTTTATTGATTTTTTTTCACTTTTCTCTATTTTCCATATTATTTGTTTGGTAGTTTTCTCAAATGCCTGGTGATCACTGGATGCTCATTCACATTAATGAAGAAACATTACAAAACTCATTAGAAGCTTGCTGTATTCAAGTTTCACTGGTAAATAGCCTTTACCAGCAGTGTGACTGGGCAAAAATTTGGTCTTTTTGTTGGGAGACTCCCAAATATCAGTATCTATAAACATAGTCTCTTGGATGGTTGATTTCCGCAGAAAGCTGTTTCTACAAGCTCTATCCCCATTCCCCAGACAGCACATGCCTGGATGTCAGAATTCTGGGAGCCGACTGGGTAGAGAAGGCTGGGGAAGAACAAGAAGAGTGATGCTGTGTGAAGGGGAAGAATCCTTCACATTTCAGTGTGGCTATCACTTTCCAATGAGTCTGATGGCTCCAAGTTCAGTCTTCTCCTAAGTCTACCTTTCCAGAATGTAAATGTTCACTTTCTGCTAGAGTAAAGGAGGAATAGGTGTGGCTACCTCATAATGTAGAGAAAATGTACCTAAGGGCCTAACTAAGTACTCCTTATATAGATCATCATCTAGCCCTCTTACTTGCAGCCAGACTCAAATCTCTTCCAGTTGATTCTACTTCTGGATCTTTCTGTATTTCTGCAGTGTGAATGGATTTCCTTCTGTGCTTACTTTGGTTCCCCTTCTTTCTGCTCTGATTAGTCACTTAGATTTTGCCAATACGCTAGGTCAATTAGAAATCTTGTATCTACTTTCTAACTTACAACCCTTTGGTGCCATATTTCATCCACTGTCACCTCTTCATTTATTTTAGTTTCATGATTTTTATGCTTTGTTTAAACCCCTATTCAAATTTTAGTAAGTCACTGGAGGAAGCAGTTAAATAAGGAGTTAAATGCCTTATTTAATCAGAAGGTCTCTAGACATTAAAATTTAATAAATAAATAAACTTTTACTGGATGAGGAATATGGAAAAGATAGAGGATTAGCATAGCTGTTATAGAAAATTTCAGAAGAATTATGCCAGCAACCAATTTTTTTTTCTCTTTTTAACGTACTGAATAACAAGTCAAGGCTCCAATATATCATTATGCAATTGTCCCTGGCATCTCTCCCTCCCCCCAGCATCTCTTAAAAGCAGGAAGGTGCTAGGAAGTAGCACTTTCATGTTGTGGAAAGAGAAAATGTTTTGGAGTAAAATAATCCTGTGTCTGGATTTCTGACTCATTTGAAGATTGGTAGTAAAAAGAAAACTAATCTCTTATAAGCTTAATGTTCTCATCTGTATAATTAGATAAATAAAATCCTCCTTATAGAGTAATAGTGCAGATTACAAAAAAATCCTTACTACAGTGCCTACCACACAATGAATTTTTTAAATTTTATTTTTATTTATATGACAGAGAGAGGTCACAAGTAGGCAGAGAGGCAGGCAGAGGGAGAGGGGGAAGCAGGCTCCTTGCTGAGCAGAGAGTCCAACGCGGGGCTCAATCCCAGGACCCTGAGATCATGACTCAAGCTGAAGGCAGAGGCTTAACCCACTGAGCCAACCAGGCACCCATGCACAATGAATTTTTAATAAATCTGTTGATAAAGAGGAAATTGGGTAATAGCATAAGGGGTAGGACAGATAAATCTAAGGCAGCAAAGGAACTGTAGGAGTGAAGAAAACAGAATAGCTGAAGTTATGTACTGTGGGCCTCTGTGGCTAGAAAGGAATGAAGTCACACAGGGCTTAAGAAGTGGAAGAAGGCAAGGGGACAAACTCTAAGTGATTGAGAAGCAATGTGGTATGAATATGGGAATGTGAGAATCAGAGAGATGGGAAGCCTTAGTTGGAGAATAGTGTCTTAGCGTCTAAGCTGTTTTAGTTCTGAGACATGTCAAGACTCAGTATAGAATGTTTGGAGAAGGTTACAAAAATGTAATGATGATTACTTTGAAGTACTATAGAAAAACAAATTTTGGGGCCAGTGCATTAGAGAGTTAACATGTGTAGCTACTGAAATATCCCATCATGGTGCCTAAAGTTAGGGGCAGAGCAGATCTAAAAATGTATATAAAAAGAGGAACCCTTTGGGTCCCAGTGAATGCTCTTTATTTTTTAATTTAATTAGTTGTTTGTCCTATATTGTGCTTGGGTGCTTTTAAAGTTTCTCAGAGGTTAACCTCACAAAAATAACCAGGAAACCTATTAATCAATTTGGATGATCTGCCCCAGATCCACATTCTGTATTTTCACATTAACCCCATAATTCTGACCAGGTACTACATATGTCAGACTTCTAAGAACACTTTCACTGGGTGTGACTCAGATGAAGATTCTCATCTACTGATCTTCATCTCTGTAATAAAGGAAAACACCATTCATAAACTTCAGATGGTTCTGGATATGATTAATCACTAGGGCACAACTAATGTGTGGCTGAAATGAATGTTTAATGTCTGGAGATAACAGGCCTTGATAACAGATCTATGAATATGGACTTTATCATCTATGATATCTGTAGCTATGACTGAATATAAGTACTATTTTTCTCATACTCGAGTTTTAATTCTTTGGTAAATTCTATGTGATATGACCTATGGAGAAAAATGGGCTATCTTAAAGCATTTACCTTGTTTTAAAGATTTATTTATTTATTTGAGAGAGAGAGAGAGCACAAGCAGGGTGAGGAGCAAGGGGAGAGAGAACCCTTAAGCAGACTCCATGTCCAGCATAGAGCCCAACACAGGATTTGATCCCAGGAATTTGAGATCATAACCTGAGCCAAAACCAAGAGTTGGAAGCCCAACTGATTGAGCTACCCAGGTGCCCTGGAATATCTTAAAGCATTTAATGAAAAAATATTTCTCAGGAAAGAAAAGTAGTTGTGTCATGTTTTATACAAGAGCCCATTTATGCTTCAATATTATTCTTTGATTTCCTTTATCGGATGATTTTTTTTTAAAGATAATTTTAGAGAGAGAGAGGGAGATAGCTAGAGTAGGAGGGGAAGAGTGAGAGGGAGAGAAAATCTTGAGCAGACTCCATGTCATGCCGAGCCCAATTCAGGGCTTGCTCTCATGACTGAGGTAACAACCTGAGCTGAAACCAAAAATCAGATGCTTAACCGACTATGCCACCCAGGTGCCCCTTAGATGATTTTTAAATGTCTAAGTGACTTGCTTTAAATTGTTCAGATTTTATATATATATATATATATATATATATACATACACATAACAGAGCCCTGGATCCAAACGCTGGCCTATCAGACTCTAAAGACTGTTCTTTTTAACAGCCTGCGCCATATAAACACATAGTTTCCTGAATTATTTAGTTTTAGAAGACAAATTTCTTTTATTTTGCTTTAGGTGTGGTCCAGAATTAACATAACTATAATAGCTTCAATTCTCCATTTTAACAATTGTGTACATTTTGTAGAGTTCATGCATAAAAGTTGTTTAGGGTATAGCAGGATTCAGTATCATTGGCTTGTTCGTTGTTTGGTGATTTTTTTTTTTTTAGGTGTTAACATAAATCCCATAGTTGAGTTAAAGACTTTGCCTTCACTAACTTGAATTGCTCTAAAGTGAACCTGACATGTTATCTGAACATTTTTCACAATCACATTCATTTCATTCAGTCAGCATAACTGACTACAAAGAAATCCTTGGTAATATACAATGTGTTAATGAATTGCCTTTGCTGCATACACAGGAATCCATATACTACATCAAGGGTTCAACAGTGAATTATTGGTCTACCATAAGTCTATACTAGTAATCAGAGACTTATTTGCAGGTAAATCGCTGGCTATTTATTAGCATGGCATATTCTGAAAAGAAAAATAGCCAGAGGTATTTCAGAAGATTAAGTAATACTAATTCTCTGACTACTTGGAAATCCAATAAAAAAGTTTCTGATGGGTTTCCAGATAAGGTGCAACAGCCTTAAGTTCAGAAACAAAATAATCAATTCTTTAGAATGTTCTGCAAAGAAAGAGAAGTGATCAGTATTATTTTTCATTCGGAAAGGATAAAATGAGTTTCACAGAGCTGAACTGGATGCTTTGTAAACTTCATTTTGTGGAGGAAAGATATTTATGTGATAAAAGAAGAAAGAGGCATTTAATTTCTACCCAATTCTAAGTGGTGGTATTGAATCTTCTGAGGTAGTTCCTCTCTGAATATCTACCTATTATTTGTATTCATTTCCTGATTCTACCAATATGACATCATACATGAAGCAAATATCCAGCTAAAAAGTGTAACATTCTGACAAACATATATATTTAGATTTATGTACACAATATATGTATGTATTTAATTTAAAGTTTTTGTTTGTTTGTTTGTTTTTTATTCTTTGCCCCAGGGGTACCGGTCTGTGAATCATCAGGCTTACATCTTTCACAGCATTTACCAAAGCACAAACCCTCCCCAATGTCCATAACTCATCCACCCTATCCCTACCCTCCCACCCCTAGTAACCCTCAGTTTGTTTTGTGAGATTAGGAGTCTCTTATGGTTTGTCTCCTTCCCCATCCCATCTTGTTTCATTATTTTTCTCTCCCTACCCCCCACGAACCCTCTCAAGTTCCTCATATCAGAGACACCATATGATAATTATCTTTCTCTGATTGACTTACGTTTGTTTTGTTTTTAAAGGTAACTCACCATAGAAATACAGAAGTTGCAAATACCATCACATATTGCTGTATTTGAAGAGGGGTGTTAAAACAAAGGAATGTTTTGTTTTGTTTTATTATGGGAGATACTACAAAATTGGATGATAGAAATAATTCCATAGAGAGGCTCAGTAAAATTTCAACTTCAGTTTTAAAAGTATCACTAAAATACAAATTCCTTTTAAAACAACAGAGAGATACAACAACCTAGTACAATGGCTAAAATCCAGAACATTCACAACGTCAAATGCTGACAAGAATGTAGAACAGGGACTCTCATACAGTGCTGGTGGAGATGCAAAATGGCACAGCCACTTTGGAGGACAGTTTGAGAGTTTCTTATAGAATGAGACATACTCTAACCATACGATCCAACAGTTGCACTCCTTGGTATTTACTTAAGAGTTGAGGGGTGCCTGAGTGGCTCAGTTGTTAAGTGTCTGCCTTCGGCTCAGGTCATGATCCCACAGTCCTGGGATGAGCCCCACAACAGGCTCCGTGCTCAGCGGGAAGCATGCTTTTCCTTTCCCCCCTCCTCCCCGCTTGTGTTCCTGCTCTTGCTGTCTCTCTCTCTGTCAAATGGATAAATAAAATCTTTAAAAAAAAAAAAGGGTAAGAACTAATGTACACACAAAAACCTGCAGAAGGATATTTGCAGATGCTTAATTCATAATTGCCAAAACTTGGAAGCAACCAAGACGTCCTTTAGTAGGTAAATGCCTAAACTATGGTACATTTAGAGAATGGAATATTATTTAGTGCTAATAAGAAATAAGCCATCAAGCCATGAAAAGACAAGGAGGAATCTTAAGTGCACATTAGTAAGTGAAAAAAGCCAAGGTGAAAAGGCTACAAAATGTATGATTCCAACTATATGACAATAAAAAGATACAATAAAAAGATCAGTGGTTACAAGGGTTGGGCGGGGGAGATGAACAGGTAGAGCACAGAGGAATTTGAGATCAGTGAAAATACTCTATATGATATAATGATATACAATGATAGTTATATGTAATTATTCTTTTGTCTAAACCCATATCATGTACAACACACACAAAAAAAACACTAAGGTAAACTGTGGACTTCAGTGATTATGATGTGTTAGCAAAGGTTCACCCTTGGTAAAGAAATGTACCATTCTGGGGCGCCTGGGTGGCTCAGTGGGTTAAAGCCGCTGCCTTCGGCTCAGGTCNTTGGTAACACTGATAATGAGAGAGGTTACACATGTATAGAGGCAGGGAGTATAAAGGAAATCTCTTGCACCCTTCTCAACTTTAAATCCAAAGGGGCTCTAAAGTATGTATGTATGTATGTATGTATGTATGTATGTATGTATGTATAAGTAAATAAACAAATAAATAAATATTAAACTCATTTAATCCCTATGGCCCTGTGTTTCACCACAACTTACCTGAATACACTATTGAATCTACTAAAAAAAATTAAAGAATTCTCAACAGAATTAATCTATGATGTAAAAAATGATGGAGATCATAATTATTTTAATCTTTCCTCATTTTTTTTCCAATGCTTTGTGAAGATGGATGCTTTAGTTACATAAACAGTTTTTGGAAGTCAATTTTTCCATAATTCATGTCACATTAATAATATGAATGCTAAATTTATGTGTAAAGAATGTAAGTTCCAATGAGGCATTTGTGGCAGATATTCCGTAAGCATGAACAGAGTCATTATATACTGAGAATCTCTCCAAGCATGTCTTTAAACATATGACAAAAATGTATTAAACCTATTGCTCCAGGCAGTCCATAAAGCTAATTTCTATTGAGAATGACTAAGATTCCTCATGAAGTAATGCCAGAGCAATAATTTCATAAAATCTTTCAGCATATCCACATTCCAAACACCTGCAGGGCATTTCATTAATGAAAACTAGAGACTTTGAAATATTACTCAAATAAATCACAACATTCCCAATTGGCCTTTGGTTGATCTCATTAGTTTGGGGAAAATTGTTTAAACCATCCCTAAATTATATGGTGCTTCACAGTCATGGAATTTATCTGTTGATTATCCATATGAAGAAATTATACTTATTATTCTCATGTACATTACACTGTACAACCTTTATGATTTGCAAGCAAGATAATATATCTTATGTGTGAATATCACATTAATTTAAATGACTGACTTATTAGAAAAACATTTTAGGGGGATGGGGAGATTTTCATTGTCCTTTCAATATATAAAGAAATTTTATCCTATAATCTCTTTTATGTTGCATCTAAGTACAATTCAGAATAAGCTTTGAAAAACTGATGAAACTAGACAGAAGGTATAAGATGCACACTGGCAAGTTTAACAACCTAAAAGAAGTCAACCCACTGAATTTTCACTCTCCTATTCTGGGTTCAAAAATTGACTAAGTAAAAAAAAATGACTAAGTCCCATAACATAAACTGTATACTATTCAATGGAAAATATTATATACTTCCTTTTCTAGTGAAACACAATTTTTCCTTACAAAAGAAAAGTTAACACCAAAAAAATCTTGAATTAAAGATGATATATACGGGCGCCTGGGTGGCTCAGTGGGTTAAAGCCTCTGCTTTCGGCTCAGGTCATGATCTCAGGGTCCTGGGATCGAGGCCCGCATCGGGCTCCCAGCTCAGCAGGGAGCCTGCTTCCCCCTCTCTCTCTCTGCCTGCCTCTCTGCCTCCTTGTGATCTCTCTCCCTCTGTGAAATAAATAAATAAAATCTTAAAAAAAAAAAAAGATGATATATACATGTAATATGCATATCAAAAGGTCAAAAATTTCATTAAAGTAACAAGAAACAGGAAAAAAAGTTTGTATTTCTCAATAATCACAGAAATGAAATGACCAGAAGATTATATAACTCATTTTCTCAGGGCAAGTTGTGTTTTATGTCATGTACTCATATATAAAATGTGAACCATCCACATAAGAAAGTTAATTAGGACACATTCCATTATTTTCCATTAAGTTTTGAATTTGTGAATTAAAACCACTATTTTTCCCCCATCTGTAGATTTTTATGATCAAAGCTGAATCAAAGAATGTTTCAGCTGAGCTGTGCCCAAACTAATGTTTTTAAGAAATATATTTCACACTGAGAAATTCTTTGGAATAGTTAAGGATGTTTGTAGGAGTTTAGTGTTTCTATTCATGATTATTATTGCTCCTTTTATTCACATACATTCTTGACCCACCCCACTCCTAAGTCAAGTCTGCATATTTGATGAAATGTGTATCTGAAGGATCTCTGGATATGTAGCTAGAAAGAACTGGGAAGGCTTGTAATGTGTCTTCACTCTTACCTTGGCTGATGATTTTTGCTTCTTATGAAAGAAGGACCTAGGAATTGGGCAAGGATTCAGGCCTGTATACCACTAAGGAGCACTATCACTAGTATACTTCCCTTCTATCAATCTTTCTTCTAGTACCCCAATAAAAGCAGAAAGCCATTGTGCCTGCAGCTCTCAGGAATTCTGAACTATTACACTAGCTCATACTTTACCTTTAAGAATTCACTAAAATTTTGTTTTCTTCTTAATTACTTCTATAGATGCCCTTCAGAGGTGGTTGCTACTTTATGGAATTTAGTTTATGTGATATTTAATCTTTCTAATAGGCTCAAAAATTATGATTTTGTGGATCTGGATTTTTTGTTTTTAGGTGTACTGCTGACATTTTCTGTAACATAAGTGGAAACCAAACTGGTGCATATCTAGTAATTTTTGTTTGTAAACTGGACATTATAATGATACACAGCAGGGATTATGGCTTTTGTGTTGATTTATGTTCTGGAAGAGAGTTAAATTACTATATGATCACCTTGACTTTATGGGACTTTGCTTTATGCTTTCTTGAACATCTGGTGAAGTCTGAGGTATTTCTAAGCCTTCTTAACTTGGCAAGGCTCTTAACTCCAAACACTGTCTTTCCTGTGGGGGTAGCAAAATGAAATCATCTCTCAGTTCTTTTAACCTTCAAGCTATTGGTTTCTGCTGGGATTCTTGGAATCTCTTCATGTGTTTTTCAGGAGTTACAGAAAGATTAAAGGAAATTTATAAGCAAATAAGGGGCTCTTCCTTATGGTGCCCTTTTTATTGTATTTCTTCCCTCAATTTCTATCCACCCTGAGCTATGACTTATAACACATTAAGCCAGAAAGAATGCAACTCTCTGAGTTCAAGCCACCTTGCACTGTATGCACTGCAGAGTACCCTCAGAGAAAAATCTCATGAATATAAATCTCACCCTGTGAGACTCAAATCCCTCCTTTAAATATAGATTTCCCCTAGTTCTTGCCTGACTAGGAATTAGGTAAGAACTCTCCAGTAGCTCTTTTTATATTTCATCCAGAATTTATAATTCTTACTTATAGGAGGGATAGTGTCATAAGTAATTCTGTTGTTAATATACTAAAACCTCACCTTGATTTCTCTTTATTTTTGAAATGGAGTTTATATAAATAATAACTAGTTCCTAAAGATGTTATATGCATTTAATCAAACCATATATGCATATATATGCATATATATATGTCTTTAGAGCAATGTCTAGTACATACTAGAAACATGATATATATTAATTGCTTTTATTATAGTACTTTCTAATGTCACTAAGACATCTTTGCAAATGCCTCAACCTTGAGTGACTGCTTTGTTTCTTGGTTGTATTTAGTTCCTCCCAAGACACAGAAATATGATGCTAAGTAAATATTTGGGTCGTTCAAAATGGAAAACATTCTTAACTACAATTATCTAGACACTGATTGATGATTTAGTAAAAATTAACTGAAATCCTACTATATGCTACAACTATGCTTGATTCTGAAAATAAGAATATACAAGATATAGATAATCCAGAATATCTATATAATGTTTTTCAGCCCATTTTTCCCCCATGGAAAAAAGACCTTAATAATAAATTGTTCATAAGCAAATGTAGTAAAATTACCAAACAAAATATCCAGAATTTCTACTGAATCATAATATTGCTAGAATTGACAATTATCAGACACTACAAAATAAAAATTTTAACCACGCACATCACATCTAATGACACCACTTTATTTTGTATGACTTAGCAAAGCACTGTGGTGGTCTTTTATAATATAAGTCAGAAAACCTAAATAAAACCATCCCATATAGCAAGATTTACTTTTTTTTGTACATATATATTTACTTTTTAAAAACGTTTATAACATAGTATAACAAATCAAGACCATAAAGCATGACAAAATACTCTAAAAAATCGGCACTAAAGATTTACTTTTTTTGTGGGCGCCTGGGTGGCTCAGTGGGTTAAAGCCTCTGCTTTCGGCTCAGGTCATGATCTCAGGGTCCTGGGATCGAGGCCCGCATCGGGCTCTCTGCTCGGCAGGGAGCCTGCTTCCTCCCCTCTCTCTGCCTGCCTCTCTGCCTACTTGTGATTTCTCTCTCTGTGTGTCAAATAAATAAATAAAATCTTTAAAAAAAAAAGATTTACTTTTTTTGTACATGTATAAATACTTACTTTTTAAAAATGTTTTAATATAGCATAACAAATCAAGACCATAAAACAAGACAAAATACTCTAAAAAATCAGTCATTCTTAGATAAAAACCATTCAGATAAAATATTACTATTTGCCTTCTGAACTCTGAAGGATAATTTTATATAAGCAACAAGATGATAGCAGAAAGATGTTCATTCTCTATATTAAGATTATCTAACATCTTCCCTCAGATTTCTCAAGTGAAAATCAGCCTTTCGTGAGAGAAATGATTCAGAGTTGGCTAGTATACTACCACATATAAAATATCAATATTTACTCATTCTCCACATCTTTTCCAGGGTGAAATACTTAGCTATAAACTTATTATGCCATTAATAAGTAACCCCCAAAATGTGTTCACTGCTCATTCCTTAATATAGGAATTGCTTCTCTTATATTGGCATACATATTCTCCAAAAAATGTAATTTACTGAGTGAAAAAAGATCAATGACGATTTTAAAATATTCTTTGAATGTTAATAATTAGTCTTTATCCTAGGAGGCACCTAGGGAAAAAAGAACCACTGCCAGTTTGCTTTCAAATGTCAATAAAACAATGCCACAATTAATGACTCAGAACCTTGAAAACTCTTTTTAAGTTCTTCCGATCCCCACTGACATAACATTCATTTATTCTTAGAATCAGCCTAAACATAATTTTATTTCAGTTTCTAATGGACAGGTCAAAAACTTTGATTACATGATCCATTTGTTCTTAGAAATCTATGACATAGTTGTAAATTGCAACATAGCCTCTGTATTAGGAGGCATAATACAATATGCAAAAAATAATCACACCTGTTAGCAATGTGACACATAGAGTAAGCTAATTTCATCGGAGGTGGATATATGACATGAAAACCAGATCTGTCCTTTCATATGATGATCACTTCTGATTATAAAACCTGAGAGTTGAATTTTAAATATGAATTCTTCCTCTGAAAACACATTTACCTCAATTTTTCCACAGGAGATCAAAGTAACCATCAAGTGAGGCTAACTATGCCTTCTGATTTAACTGAAAGGAACACTGAACTCAAGAATCAATCTATGGACACTCTTCCCAGGATATAAATAATATGTCACATGGCCTAGGAGAATTCAATATTCTGGATTTAAACCTTGGGGCAAGCAATTTTTCCACTTTTTCTTTTGCAACAATGAAGAATTTGATGTTAAAATCATAAATCATACATTATTGTTTAGAACTAACACATGATTTGATCTCGAAAAGTTTTTTGGGGCATTAGAGCTAAGCAATACTAATTCAATGAAGTGCTCAAAGCATTTTGTGTGAACAGTAAAGACCTAATTCTTTAGCTCAGAGGCTTCAGTCTACCTTCAGTATGAACAAAAATAACTCCTGTGCTACTGAAGAGTTAACTCAAACTCTCAAGGAGCACAACTAGAACAGTTTCTAAAATACACATTCATAAGTTAAAAATTGGTCAACTTGGCCCCTTTCATGGTTAAAATTAACATTATAGATGTCATGATTGTTCTATTTATAGATTTTGCATTTATATATGCTAGCTTTACCCATTTGAAGATCTATAACAGAACAAAAATATGCTATCAATAATTTGGGTTTTTCACATTTAGCTTGGTTTCAGTAAGTCACAAATTTCTATCCATAAAAGAATAATCTAGGGGTGCCTGGGTGGCTCAGTCGTTAAGCGTCTGCCTTCAGCTCAGGTTATACCAGGGTCCTGGGATCGAGCCCTACATCGGGCTCCCTGCTCTGCAGGAAAGCCTGCTTCTCCCTTCATCCACTCCCCTTGCTCTTGTTCCCTCTCTTGCTGTGTCTCTTCGTCTAATAAATAAATAAATAAATAAATAAATAAATAAATAAAATAGTCTTGAAGGTAAAAAGGGATATATCTTAAAATATAAGGCAAGTTATTCTTTCTCATATTTTGTTTCAATTATTTGTCTTTTCCTTTTTCTCGTTTTTTTTTTAAAGATTTTATTTATTTATTTATTTGTGTGTGAGAGACAGCACAAACAGGCAGAGCGGCAGGAAGAGGCAGAGAGAGAAGCAGGCTCCCTGCCCAGCAAGGAGCCCAATGTGGGACTCGATCCCAGGACCCTAGGATCATGACCTGAGCCAAAGGCAGCTGCTTAACCGAATGAGCCACCCAGGCATCCCACTTTTTTTCTTGTTTATTTAGTTTTCTTGTTTTTTTATTAATGTATTATCCCAGTCTAGACAAATATTATCAGTCTTTTCTCACTTGGATTCATAGTAAAATGATCTTCAAAATCTACAACTTTTCTAATGTCCTCCCAAACCAGTACCTACTTTTATTCTGGATTGGGTGTTTTTTTCCCTGCCATTACCTTCTGCCTTCCTTTAACACAAAATTCCTAATCCTATGTGTATATATATATATATACTTTTTTTAAATATTTTATTTATTTTTGAGAGAGCGAGAGAAAAAGAGAGTGTGGACATGAGCAGGGGGAAGTGCAGAGGAAGAGAGAGAGACAATCTCAAGCATACTCCTATGCTGAGTGTGGAGCCATGTGGACCGATCCCATACCTGCAAGATCATGACTTGAGCTGAAATCAAGAGATTGATGCTTACCTGACTGAGCCACCCAGGTGCCTCCCTCATCATCTATTATAATTCACTTCTGTGATCCTTAAAATTGGATAAATTATATGATGCCCCTCTGTACCTCTGGCATATATTCTTTATACTTGCAATTATTTGTTCTTTCATTATTCAATCTGCCTTTCTCATTGCACTTGAATTCTATGATAGTAGGGACCACCAATCAGTTAATATTGATTACTGACTGACTAGGATTTTAAATTTCTACTCTCCTGCTGAATTATTAAAGATAAATATAGTGAGTCTGTGTCTCCATGCCTGGTAAGCAGTAAATATTCAATACATTTTGTTGAATGTTCACCAACCATCCATCTTCCCAGAATATCTAATTGAGACATCATATCACAGATCAACTTATAAAATATAAAGTCCACTTTATAAATGACCTATCATCTGCACTGCCATTATGGGCACCACAGGAGTTAAATATTAAAACTGAATGACTTAATTGTTTTTAGCTAGCTCATCTTCTACTAAGAGACTATTTCAGTTTCACTTAACTCAGTGATAGACTTTCTTCTCATTTTATACATTTTTGCTTGTCTATCCATGCTAAGGCTTCAGTTACTACTTATATATAAATAATGCAGAATATAACATTTCAAGTATAGACACTTCTCTAAGTTCCAAACACATGTAAAATCGCCACATTGATATCTTCAACTTTCTGTACTCCCATAATTGCAACATTATTCACAATAGCCAAGATATAAAAACATCCTTAGTGTCTATCAATGGATCAATGGACAAAGAAAATGTGCTGTGTATATACAGTGGAATATTATTCAGCCTTAAAAATAAGGAAACCCTGACATTTGCGACAACATAATACCTGGAAGCATAATGTTAAGTGGAATAAGGCAGACAGAGAAAGACAAACACCGTATGATGCGTGGTATCACTTAAATATGCAATCTAAGCAAACAACAATTCCCCTTCTACCACAAAACAAAAGGTTAAATTAATAAGAAACAGGGAATAGAATTGGTTTCCAGGGCTGGAGAGGAGAAATAGGGAGAGGTACGTAAAAAGGCACAAACTTTCAGTTATAAGATGAAAAAAGTCTGAGGATCTAATGTATAACATAGTGATCACAGTCGATAACACTGTATTGTGTAACTGAAATTTGTGAAGAAAGTAGAACTTTGTAGAAAAAATTTCTTCTAGTTTGCTAGAGAATCCAGACTCAAAAACCCTACTCCACATGTCCCCTGACATCCAATCCAAATCCTCTGCTGTTAGAGATAAACGCTGAACCTCAATTAAAGTACTTTTAAAAATATTTTTCCCTATGTTTGTTTTTCAAACAACAGTGAGATCTACACAACGACAGAAATGGAGAGTCTCTAAACTCTGAACTCCTTTTTATAGGGTCTAAAGGAACTTATTTTTCAGCAAAGGAAAGAAAAATTTCCAAATATTACAAAATAATGTGCAGACATGTTGAGTGTTTGGCACATATGTTTGTCAAGGATTAAAGCATTACTAGGTGAAAAGAGGAAGAAACAAACATAGACTGGTATTAACATAATATCATGGTAAACACCATTTCATTAAGGCTCATGAATATGAGGACCAGAGGACTGTCACTATGAATTATTTAAACATGTGAGAAAGATGAAACTGAAAGAAAAGTAGTGAAGTGGATACTTCAGAAAAGTTTTGACAGAACATTGTCAGGTACAGAAAATGAAAAAGATAGAGGAAAGAAAAGCTATAGCTTAATGATGTACATTAAAAAATTTAGAAGAGACTTTATAAATAATATATAAATCTTGTTTAATAATTCATTAGCTAGTTTTTTTCTTTCACACCTAGTTTTCTAGACACCTCTTTTTTTTTTCCCATAGAGTTGGTAAGTTTGGATATTTTGAATATGAAATGTGTTCTGCCAGGCCATGAATTCATTTTATAGTCACTCTTGTCAATATTAACATTTCTTGCATTTATTCTTAATACTTAAAAACAATCTGCCATTTATTAAAACCTAAGTAATTTGACAAATGTGCTATTTTACAAATCTTCTTTTAAACAAAGGAAAAACATGAAGCCGAGGAGCTTATCTTACTGGCTCAAAAACACACAATCACATATGAAACCATGGGTCTGCTTATAGGTCCCATTTGACAGGCTACAGGTAAGCTACCATTCTATACTCCATATGTTATTTCCAAGTTGGCCTCTCAAACTTCGTACTGTTATAGATTCTTGTTCTAAGTATAATGGCAATGAATTTTTCTTCCCCAAATCAACATCCAGTATGACATACAGGGGCAACTTCATGTACCAGTCTTGGTACCAGATTCTCCCTGGCCTTTAGTCTCATTAATTTCAGAGACTTGGGTCAGAAAGAGCAATGGCATATAGTTCAAGGATTAAAGCATTAGAAGTAACATCTTCAACATAACAATTTTTTTGGTAGGAATAATACAAAGTTATTATTTTTAAAATAAAACATGACTGTACTTTTTAAAACTATAACATTATCAGCAAAAAAAATTAGGCAAAAATTAGGGGACATGTGGAGTAGGGTTTTTGAGTCTTTATTCATTTTCAATTAATGTCAATGATAGATGCTACAATTTTAAATACGACTTTCTGTTTATTCATTAATTCCTCAGATATTTAAGTATACACTAAGTTCTAGGGATTATGCTTGGTGCTAAGGATATAATGGCAAGTGAATGTTTCTTCCACTTAAGGGCATTAGAGTCTAGGAGATTGTATTAGGGGTAATATGTTACACAAGAATCAGAAGGAACAGCAGTTTTCATAACAGTCATGAATTTGGAATTGTGATTTAACACCTTCTGATAGAAATATAATCATTTTTAGAATGTTTCTAAGTAGAGTTTGGACAACTTTATTTAGCAGTCACAAGAAGTCAATAGATTAGCAGAAGTTTTAAGAGGTAGACAAATATACTATTAAACGTACTATTAAAATACTATGTAACATTAGGTAATGTAACTAGGGAACAGGGTCTCAGTGGTGAAAACAGGGAGCTCATCCATGGACTGGTGAACATTTTCCTATGGCCCACTGACTACTCTCAACTAGTGTTCAGGATATAATATTGAGAAACATTAGGGAATTTAATTCATTATATCCTAAAGAATTGGAACTCATAAAGGAAAAATACTATGATCTATTAGACTAAATAAACATTTTTGCTCCTTAACATTCAAAACATTTTTTCTGGTAGTGAATTAATAGAGAAATAAGAGATTTGACTTTGATAGGATTTATATCTATTAAAATTTATTTCTTTATTAATAGTCTTTGACAAGGATCAAGTTTGAAGTACTTGATAGTTTGTCCTCCTCTATGAATATCTGAAGAACTCTTGTTCAAGACTCAAGGCTGGGAATTCAAGCCCTTTACCTGCTCAGCTTTTTTTTTTTTAAAAGATTTTATTTATTTATTTGACACAGAGAGAGAGATTACAAGTAGGCAGAGAGGCAGGCAGAGAGACAGGGAGAGGAGGAAGCAGGCTCCCTGCTGAGCAGAGAGCCCGAGGGCTTCGATCCCAGGATGCTGAGATCATGACCTGAGCCGAAAGCAGAGGCTTTAACCCACTGAGCCACCCAGGCACCCCCTGCTCAGCTTCTTAAAGGCCCCACCAATTGTGAATTTAAGGACTTTGAGTACTGGCTCTTGGCATTCTTGAACTATCTTAGCTCCTGCATATTTAAACCTCTCTTATTCTTAATTTTGGAGTCCATTTGACTGAGGTTTGTTTTTTTTTTAATGATTCAAGGATTTACTAAGTCACACATGCAAAACATACTGCTAATGGCATTAGTAAAATATTAATGTAAAACACTCCACGATTCTGCAACTGTCAATTTAAAAAATGTTGTTCTAGTGGTTGAGAGGTGCAACCTTGTATTCTTGCCAGTGGGTAAGCTGTACAGAACTTCATTAGCACAAGCAGGGGCTTACAGAACCTCACAGACAGAAGGGAACATGGTCTATCTGGGCTTATGGGATACAGCTGGACAAGAAGATTATGACCGATTTATCCTATCTGCAAACAAATGTAATCTTAATTTGCTTTTCTCTTGTAAGTCCTGCATCATTTGAAAATGTTTGACCAAAGTGGTACCCTGAAGTGCGACACAACTGTCCCAACACCCCCAGCATCTTGGTGGGGACTAAACTTGATCTCAGGGATGACATTTGACTGAGTTTTTAAATTAGCCTTCATTCTTACTTTTATATTGCTCCCACAGGTTTTTATCTTTCAGGAGTTTACAATTTTATTGATTTACCAACTTTATTATTCTTCTCTAGAATGAATATTTTATAATTCTACTTGTTTAAAGAACTGTATTGGTTTTTGCTTTTATTTCTTTGTGGTATTAGAATCATACAAAACCATTATCAACTAGATTTCTCAGTTGTTTTATCTCATTTTCAGCTTTTGCATTTGGTATCTATATTATTCTAATTATTTTAATGCTTTATAATTTCTTAACTTTTCTATAACATGTTTTTTTCCTTGAATTTTTCCTATGTTAAATAATAACTACTGATACTGTGTAAGAATAAAGCAATAAGCAATAAGTCAGGGAAAAAAAGATCAAAGAACTGAACAGGCAAAACATAATCACAAACCATTTAAAATTACCATAATCTTTCGCTTTTTAATTCCCTGTGAAAGAAATACTTTATGTTACATTTCATTTTTAAAATAAAGAATTCATTTGATCTACTAGAGTCAACACATTTTGAGAATTTCCCTTAGCATTTTTTTTTTTTAACTAATACTTCCCTAGCCCAGCACTTCAGCTCTAGTCTCTCTTTTCCTGCCTGTGAACTCTGCCAAAAACCCTAACCATACCAACCAAGCCCACACTGTGAGCCTGGACCAAAGTGCTTGCATATCCCTACTCTAACTGATAAGGAAGATTTTTCTCATCCCATGACCCCATCTTCTTATCACAGGGCCTCAAGCAAAGCAATATTAAAATTATTAGATAGGACCTAAAGAATGTTAAATGAATTGTTAAATAAAATTCAAAGAAAGACAAATATTACTCATGTTTTAGTTGTATTAAGACTCTTCTGAGTTCTATTTAATTACCTCTGGGTTTTGAATAATTAAAGAGTGATTTTTTTTTTAACAGTAGCATAATCAGATGTTACAAAAAAGTTATTCCAAACTCTGGTGGTTAGCTCAGGTGATCTTATGATGACAGAAATACTCATTTTGTTGCTTTGCTAATGAGTACACTTAGTTTTTTTTTTTGTTTGTTTGTTTTGATAAAGATTTTACTTATTTATTTGTCAGAGACACAAGCAGAGGGAATGGGAGGGAGAGAAACAGGCTCTCCACTGAGCAAGGAGTCCAATGCGGAACTCAATCCCGGCACCCTGTGATCATGACCTGAGCTGAAAGCAGGTGTTTAACTGATTGAGCCACCCAGGTGTCCCTATAGCTCAAGTTTTATTTATACTAACCAATGTAAGCAAATTACTTTGACTGAACATTTCTTTAAATTTTCCCCTGTCACATTGAATAGAACTAGCAGTGGTGCATAATAATAAAAATGTGTGTATATGCATTCATACACACATGACCCTAAATAAAGTATTTCCTTTAATATACTAATATTAAACCCAGCCTTTACATAAAAAATAGTAATTTTAGAGAAAACCTAATGTTTCTGCCTATCTCTTCTCCAAGGCTCTTAATACCACCATATATACCTTGCTCTGTCAACTTCTTCTATCTACTGTCTCTATCTCCAACTACTTTATCCTATCAGCATTTAAATTTCATTAAAGTTCTTAATAAATGAATAAACAAAATATTTCACAAATTCATCTATTCATTAAAAAAATAAACACATAAGGGGGAGTGGGAACGGCTAAAGGGGAGTGAGAGATACAGGCTTCCAGTTATGGAATACAAAAATCACAGGAATAAAAGGTACAGCATAGGGAATATAGCCAATGGTAGTGTAATACCCCTGCATGGTAACAGACGGTAGCTACATTTGTGATGCATGTAGCATAATGTACAGACTTGTCCAATCACTGTGCTGTACACCTGAAACTAATATAACATTGTGTGTAAACTATACTTCAATAAAAAAGGAAAATAAAGAAATTGCCAATTAAAAAAAGAAAAGAAGAGAACAAGCAAAGTCTGAGTAACTTTCATATCCAAGAATATATGTATACAGAATGACTAAATGTAATGCAATATTGGACAGGCTCCTTGAAAAGAATACTAGGCATAAATTAAGAAAATCTGAATTAATTACAAACTTTAGTTAATAAGAATTTATCAATATTAGCTCAGTAAGTATAACAAACATACCATACTAATATAAGACATGAATAACAGGGAAAATTATGCAGAGTAGATTCAAATTCTGTGTACTAATTTCAAAACTTTTCTTTAAACCTAAAACTGCTCTAAGAAGAATCTTTTTTCTTAAAGTTTGACTTTTTGGTCTATCCTCTTTCACTTAGCAAAATGTTTTCAAGGTTTATCTATGTTGTAGCCTTCATTCTTTTTAGGCAAAATAAAATTCTATTGTATGGACATACTAAAAAACAAACAAATACAGAAACAAACAAATAATAGTTTATGTATCAAGCACTAAGCTAAGTTCTAGATAAAACAGAAATAAACATGAGTATTATGACCCTTATGACTTTACCGGCTAATACAGAAAAGTGAAATTACACAAATATTTGCAAAAATAGGATACAAAAGATGTTATGGAGATTATAGCATGGTGATCCATGTTTCTTCCAGATGTAATCCTTATTTACCCTCCCTTTAGTAACCAAATTTCTTGAAAAAAATACCTTCAGCCTCTGTCCATAATTCTTTTCCTTCAATTTACTTCTCATCTGATTGAATTCTGACTTTTGACCACATTGTTCAGTTGGGATTGTTTTCACCAAAGTCACTAAAGACTGCTTGTTGCCAAATCATACAGACTCAGATAAAGGGAAAAGCTTTAGTTTGGAGTGGGATGATCAGGGAAGGTGTCCCAGAATAAGTGAAAATCCTCTCAGAGTAGAAAGTGCAATCAGCCACCAAGCATCAACCAGGATGAATGTAAAAAGGCACTAACTTAATCAAAGAAATATAAACTTCCAAAGCTAGAAGGATAAATCCAAGATCTCTCAAGTTTCCAGAGAGAAAAAAAAAAATAATATGCCTACAGAAGATTGAGAACAGTCACTCAACTCTTCAGTGGGACAATGCTTTCAATGTTCTGAGGGACAATGATTTAACCCTAGAATCTATAGTAGCTATTGACTAAATGTAAAGGTAGAATAAAAAATTACCAGATTCAGAAATTCTCCCTACTGTATAACTTTTCTTCAGAAGTTACTTGGGGACAAACTCCCATATTCCATAAAATGAGGGAATAAAAACAAACTAAAAAACACACGTGACTTATGAAAGAGTAAATAGGAAAAAAAATTTTAAAAAAAGGAAATCCTAAAACATCTATGCTGTCAGGCAGGGAAAAGACAACATTAAAATAATGTTAAAAGAGAGATGGGGAGCTATAGTCAGCAAAGATACATTTCAATACAAATAATTAGAGTGTTACTGACACTACCCTCTGGATAAACTAAATAAAATTAAATGGAAATTTCATGAATTGTCCTGAAAAAATAACAATTGAAGGCAATATTTTTTTAAAGATTTTATTTATTTATTTTGAGAGAGAGAGAGACAAAGAGAGAGAGAGTGCACAGGTGAGCCCGGAAGCAGCAGAAGCAGAAGGAGAGGGAGAAGCAGACTCCCAGGTGAGCAGGGAGCCTGATGTGGGACTCGATGCCAGAACCCTGGGATCATGACCTGAGCCAAAGGCAGATGCTTAACCAAATGATCCACCCAGGTGCCCCACTGACGCCAATATTAACATGAGAGTTTAATTAAATTAGAATAAACCTTCTTTCTGTAATTTTGTCTTATAATAAAAAGGTATGTAATTTCTTTGTAAGTCCAATTATTCAGAGAGATCAGCTCTTTAAAATGTTAAAATTTCACTGATACAAACACATTCCTTTTTAGACATAGACAAGACTGAAACTCTACCTTTACTCATGCATTTTTACTAAAAAAATAAAAGTTGTGTGCATCTGATTCTTGTTATTCTGCTTAACCAAGTGTATTTGGATTATCTATATTTGGGGAAAGATGTTTTGGCAAGGATTCTTCAAACAATTTCACTTTAAGTACAGTAAATGTATGTGATGTGAACAGTAAATACTTGTTTGAAATCATATAAGATACTAATAGAGTTTCTGTTTGTTGAGTGAATGAATGAACAATAGAATGGGTAATGGAATGAACAAATGTAAAGATACAGAATTTTATCACTGAAATTTACATAAAGGCTTTTATATTTCATAGGTACATTCAATTCTTTAAAGGCAATTCTTATATGTCTAAATTCAGTTTCTAATGTTTTATGTTTATTAAACACAGTCCTATTAACTAATGTGTTCTGAGTATTTAAACAGATATTTTAACACTATCAAAGATGCTGGGGGAAACGTGGAGAGAGCGGTTTCTAACAAACAGATGGAATTATTGATAATAAAACTATTTCTTAATAAAGGATTAATATACTTCATGTAAGACATTATATCTTTCACACATATTATTAAGACTGAAAAATGACAAGGTGAGCAATAGCACTTGCTGAGAAAAGAAATAATAGTAAAAAGTTATAGGAATGTTTGAAAAAGCGAAGTGGAAATGATGGTTAGGAGAGATAAATATCGAAAGCTTCAAACGCAGCATTATGTGAGCACAGGTTTTGTTATTTTCCTCTCTCCTTCTATTATTTTTTCAATTTCCATTTGGTTTCTATCTTAGTCTGAGAAATAAAACTTTTTTACAAAACTACCAAGAAAATTCTCCTGTTGATATTTTTAGCGAAATCAAAACCAAAAAATATCATTTTGTGGGAAAGTCTCCTGCCCAAAAAGTATGGATTTTTGACCAATTTGTAGATGTAGGGATTTTGGAGGGTCTCGCTATCCCATTTCTGTGTTTATACAAACTTGACACAATGTTGCAATGATGAAGTTCAACCATAATCATGACGTTTACATCTACCAGTCATTAAAAACTATGTTATTGAAAATTAATATTTGATTCTGAAAATTTTACATAAGAAGAGGGATAATAAATTTTATTCTCCAAAGTAAGTTATCTCAGCAAAGGGTTCTAAAATAAATCTGTTGATCTTACTGTTTAGAATGTAAAAAATTGAGACATAATAGCATAACCAATCACTTCTAGAATTTTTTTTAGAAAATTTTTGTTTAATTTTGCCAAAACAGAAATAAGTAAAATTTATTTAAGGTTAGGAATACAAAATTAGAAGACAAAGTATTACATAAATATAGCTTTTCAATCATGTCAAAATAAGATTCTGAATGTCATTGGTAAAATTAATAGCTATGCCCTATATTAAAACAATATGGAATTTTGAACTTCTGAATCTTAAAAAAATCAATTTGTTATCACAGTAACCCAATTCTGCAAAAAAAAAAAAACCAAACTTTTATTGTTAGCCGTGTCTTTATATTTAAGTAGTTTAAAATGGACTCTGAACCCAAAATGAGAATTAATATAATTTAAATTAGAGTTACAAAACTAGCAACATATTTTATGATATAGTCACATAGTAATTTTATCTTTTTGAAGATGATATGGGATTGATAGATGCAATGACACTGTCATTAAAAAGAGGAAACAGGGACACCTGGGTGGCACAGTCGGTAAGGTGGCCAACTGTTGGTTTTGGCTCAGTTCATGATCTCAGGGTCCTGAAATTGAACCCGGCACCAGGTTCCATGTTCAGTGGGGAGTCTGCTTAAGGATTCTCTCCCCATCTCCCTCTGCTCCTTCCTCTGCTCCCGTGTTCTCTTTCTCTCTAAAATAAATAAAGAAATCTTTAAAAAACAAAAAAAGAGAGGAAATGGAAAATGTTATAATCCAAGAAGTTTAGATGGAAGTGAACATCTAATTAAGTAATATTCTGATAGTGTGAGTGTTCAACTGGCCAGAGATTTAATACTGTCATCTGGTTTTCACTTGGATGCCAATAAGTGCTTCTGCTCTTGGGATGCATCAGATTGCCACAGCACTATGACATACCCTTTATGTAATGAAAGTCTAGTCATTTCTTTATGTAACTAGATTTTTTTTAAGTGGTCTTCATGCTCAGCATGAAGTCTAACATGGGGTTTGAACTCACGATGCTGAGATCAAGACCTGAGCTGAGAGTCAAACACAACAAACTGAGCCACCCAGGTGCCCCTGTACCTATATTTTTTAATGATTAAAAAAAGAAGGAAAATATCAAGATGTTTTTGTCCTCTTCTATTCATCTTGACACATTCAGAAACCTTTTATATTAATAATTTATCCCTTACTGTACCAGTCCTGTACAAATTTCCCCAGGCCTAAAGTTATTTAAAATTTGACCTGATTTTTACCTTGGTTTCAAAGGGTAGACATATAAAATACCTGAGGGGAAACTCAGAGCTATCACTAATATTCATAGATATAAGGCCCAAAGAACAAATACATTCCATTTCTCTCCTTAAAACTCTCACCCTCACTAGCTTTCCTTTGCAGATTTTGCTGGTGCCTTTCTGTTAAATCTTTTGTTACTCTTTTGTCAGGCCCTACTCCTCAGGCTCTCTTAATTTTTGGTGTTCTCTATTGTTCCTTCACAGTCTCCTATTCTTATTCTGTAAATTCTCAGTAATTTTATTTTTACCCAAATCTTCAGTGAACATCAATGTATCAATGGCTCCCAAATAGGGATTCTCAATCTAATCCAAACCTCTACAGATTAATTCCTTCTAGGAAAATTTAGCGAGATATTCCACAGATACCTCAAAAACTTGGTAAGGTTTTTACATCCAGCCCATTCTCCCGGAAATTAAATCTCTGCATATCCTGCCCTATATTTTTAAAACAAAAGGCAACTGCATTGGAATGTTCTTTTGCTATCTTGGGAGAAAGACACTATTTCAGACAAGGATAATTGAATTACAGAAGTAGTAGTTAGGTAGGGATGCCTGGGTGGCTCAGTTAAGTGCCTGACTTTGGCCCAGGTCATGATCTGGGGGTCCTGGAATCAAGCCCTGCATTGGGCTCCCGGCTCAGGGCTCAGGGAGGAGCCCTCTGCCCCTGCGCACTCCCCCCCACATCCCCAACCTGGCTTGTGTGCTCTCTCTCCCAAATGAATAAATAAAATCTTTAAAAGAAGAAGTAGTAGTAGTTAGGTAAAAGAAAGACAATTTAATTATCTCATAAAATCCTACCTCAGAGTATGTAAAGAAGAAGCATTTTCCAGTATTGGCAATTATTTTTTTTTTATCTCTTTCTGAAGGTTCTGAGGAATTAGCACAGTATTGGCAACAGTAGCATATGGACACTGGGAAACTGTCTACGTGTAGATCTAGACAATTTTCATGAAATATGACACTGATTTTGTTGATAACTAAATGAACACAGCATGTTATAAATGCAATAGTTGGGTTTTTTATAAAATGCTTAGTAACATTTAATTACTAAATTTCTGAAAATTTTCAGTTTTAATAATTTTATCTTAAAATTTTATATTCATTTAGTATACTTTGACTTTCAACTTTCATAATTTAAGAAAACATTTTTTTAAAATATCTTACCTTTTGTCTTCAATTTACATTTTGGATGAAGCTTATATTTAAATCATAAATACTTGAAATAGAATTATATTCTATTTTCAATCATTTAAATCATTCAGTGAGTACAATTCAAAATGATGATAGTAATTGAAAGTACAAAAGCGTAGTCCAGAAAAGGAAAAAGATAAAAAGAGACAAAAAATTAAAAGTCTTCCTGGATAAAGTATATTTTTTAAAGTAGAATTGGATGTACTCTTTTTTTAACAGTTCCTTAGCGTGGCTTATAACTTTTAAATGTTTAGAAATACTGCATGTGGGCCTCCATTTGTACTCTTGCCGTAGGCTCTAAAAATGTTAAGGGCAGGCCTTCTCAAATTCTTCGTATCCGTAACCTAGTTTAATATTTTCCTCCAAATCTACTTTGCTTCATAAATTTTCTAACTTGATGATAACACAGCCCTCTGCCCAAATACGTAAACCGGAAACCTAAGTGTCATGCTAATTCTTCTTCACACCTAACATCTAGTCACCAAGATCTTAGTCCATTTTTAAAATATCTTTAGAACAGTCCTTCCTAAGAGATCTTTCCTGATCAGCTTCTACAAAGCAGTCTCTCACATCCTTCTATCCATCATACCTTATCTCAATCTAATTTCTTCCTTTTACTTATTAGTTTGGAAATTATTAGATTTATGTACTTATTTACCCATGATTAATCCTTACCCTTTTGGGGAGTGTAGGCTCCAAGCAGGTTTATTTAGCTCATCACTGTATTTAGGGGTCTTAAAACAGTATCTGAAACATAACTGCCACTCAAAAAAAAAAAAAAAACCACACTTATTAAATTAATGAATAAATTTTGTGTCCACATAGAATGTTATCATTAGTTTTACAGATGCAGTTTAGAATATTCTTTCACTGACTGTTCAGAGGAACATTCTCTTAAATAACTGGATTTTCTTAGCTGCAGTGCCGATGAATGATGTACCCAAAAAAAATTAGAATGATAAAAGACACTTGAATCTTCTAATTCTCTCCTCTTCTGACAATTGGTTGGACTTACTTTATTTTTAAAGAACCACCATCTTTTTAATAACATGTGATCATTATTTTTTTTAACAGGCTTTCATTTTCTTTTAAGGCTATTTCATTCTAAAAGATAATTTCTTATTAGTGATTATAAGAGACTCCTAATCTCACAAAACAAACTGAGGGTTACTGGGGGGTGGGAGGGTAGGGACGGATAGGGTGGATGGGTTATGGACATTGGGGAGGGTTTGTGCTTTGGTAAATGCTGTGAAAGATGTAAGCCAGATGATTCACAGACCTGTACCCCTGGGGCAAAGAATAAAAAAAAAGGCAACCAACAACAACAACAAAAAAAAATTAAACTATAAAGTCTGCAAATATAGGTGTTATTTAACCTCTTACATAGTCTTCAATTTTAATTGACCCACATGAACGAAGGATTTTTTTCAATTGTGTTTTTTAAACTTCATGGTTCTTGATGTTGGAAAATAAACATATTAGGTCAAAGAAAGTTCAAGTTACTCATATTAAACTCAACCTTGAAATGACATATTGACTAATGTATGTGGTTGTAGCCATACATGTTTTGTTTCTCCAATTAGATTCTTTCTCAGAAGTAAGGGAGGTTCTTAACATTTCTGGTAAATTCCATTACATTTTTTTTTCATTCTTCTCTTTCCTATAGGGAGAATGCAGGGTTGCTTCCCCCCCCCCAATTCCCTACTTTGGCTGCATTATCTCAGTGTATGGAACAGATGGGTTTCAAATTACTGAACTTGCTCTTGAGAAATGTCTTTGGAAATGCAAACTAAGTCAAGAAAACTTTAAGCAATTTTTCACATGGTTTTCCTAGAATTAGTCCATGGGACCTAGCTCTGAAAATGGATAACATGATTCATAATTAAGATATTAAATTCCTAACTTCATCTATGTTTTCCTTAATGATTAAGTGCTTTAAAGGAAAGTAAAAAGATAAAGCTATACTAAGGGTAGATCAGTGAATATAAGTCAAGTTTCAAAACAGATTTAAATTAATTCAGGGAAGCAGAAGAGAGAAACTGATTTTAATTCTCTTCAACAAGTTATTCATTTTCTCTTAGTTTCTTTATAAATTCTTTATATTTTTGGAAATGAGTCTCCATTCTTGTATATGAATACGGAAGAAGTGCCCCTGTTCTGGCTATCACCCCATTGTGCACCTTTTAAAGTTACACTTTTCAAAGGACAGTGGCCCCAAACTCCAAAGATGGCATCTATAGCCTTCACCTTCTGAAGCCAATCTGAGGAGTTCAGCTCCTGGTAAAACTTTTGTGTTATCTTTTAGGCCTGGCCATAATTAACGAAAAAGGCTTTACCAGGCAGGTCTCATGCGGGAAGTGGCCCTCCAGATGCACAACTTAGTGCACCGCCCACACATGGCAGTCTTTGAAAGGGGGCAGGGCTTGCCGTCGAGGACGCTGGGTTCTCTGCCAGTCATATCCTGTGCATATATGCATACCTAGCCCTGACACCTTCGCTCCTAGATCTCTTTATGTGAGGCTTTTGGCAGAGGTCCTCGGGGAACTTCCTCAACCCTGAGGCAACCGCCACCTCCCGTTGACCCGCCTGGCTCTCCACCAGTGTTGCCTGTAAATCTGTAACCGCCTCTGATCCCGGGGGGCAAAGGAGACGGAAGAAAGAGGTAGGTCACCCCAGATTGTAGGTGGCGGGTTTAATAAGCAAGGAAATTACTTACGAGGATTGTGTCCGCCAGTGGCAGCCTCAAGAGCCGTGCATCTCCACACTCAGCCACCAAATCTTTACAGTTCCCGTAGAGGCCATACGTTGAGCTCTGTCAGTAGCGGACCAGCTTGCTCTCTGGATGCTGCCTCCTTGCTACGCTCAGGACCGTGGAAACTTCCGGGCGGAAGTACAGTCCAAGGAGGGGCGGTGAGGGACCCGGATGACCCAGGGCCTGCTTGGGAGTCGTCAGGCAGTCACTTCCTCGTCATGACGTACACCGACGAGCAGTGCGTGTTCCTTCCAGAAAATGGAACAGGGGAGTCAGAGCTTTCTCCAGTTTAGGTTCTTGCTTCTACCATCGCAGTAAGTCATTAAAAACTTCACTGCTACTTTCCTTTTGGGTTTTTTGCTTTAATCTACCACTCTGAAACCTGGAAGCTCAGCTCTCTCCCAGCTCCTTTGAGCTCCTGACACACATGACCTGCCCTCCTCTCGCTGTCATCACTGAGCCTCGCGTGCCATGTCGGGCTTTGGCTTGTCCCCTGTACACGTGAACGTCAAGGCCCAGACGACTTTAACCTTGCTCTCTTTTCCTCTAATGTTCTTTCCACTTTCCAGCAACTGCTTCAAATGGCCATTTTATTTTTAAGTTTTGATTTTTTGAGAAGGCTCCATGTCTTGTGTGGGGCTGAAACTCACGACCTCTGAGGTCAGGAGTCCTATTTTCTATGCATCAAGCCAGCCAGGCACCCCTCAGATGGCCGTTTTAAATGTCGTCTTTTCTGCAGAACTGCCTCTTTAGTCCTCTCCTCACTTAGGTGGGTGGGTGATTGAGAAAATTAGTACTAATATATTTTAAAAGATAAAATGAGGAATTTATCATTAAAATATTTCAGATTATAAAATTATCAATGCAACTTGGCTATGTTACAGTAGATGTGGAAAGGAGGAGAGAAAATTAATAGTCTGTAATCCTGTTGCCCTCAATCTTTATTATCATTTGGGCATATATCTTTTTTCTTAAAGAAAAGAGAAAGAGAGAGAGAGCACAAGTAGGCAGAGCAGTAGGCAGAGGGAGAGGGAGAAGCAGGCTCTCTGGTGAGGAGGGAACCAGATGCAGGGCTGGATCCCAGGACTCTGGGATCATGACCCCAGCTAAAGGCAGCCCTTAACCGACTGAACCACCTAGGTGCCCTATTTGGGCATATATCTTTTTTTTTTAATTAAATCATCTTTATTTCTTAAAGTAAATTAACAAGTGTTAAAGAGAAAAATTCACTATTACTATTAAAGATCTGGAAGCTTGGTATATATAATTTAGAAATTGCTACTACTTGTATTACTATTCAGCTTTATGTGAAGGTTAACAGAAGGAAGGGTCTTGCACTTAAGCTAACAATTAACACGATGTATTATTTTAAACTAGAATTTTTAAGCCACTCTAAAAGAATTACTTGCCTCTTAGCTAATGTTATAATTGTATCATATTACTTAGGTTCAAGTTCTTCCTTCAAAGAGTCATCAGAATAACATGAATTGAAGAGACTTTTGAACACTTGCCATCTCTTGCTGCTGAGTTTCCATCATAATTCTTTTCTGCAACATAGCCATTTCTTTTCTTTTTTTTTTTTTTATTTTTTTTTATTTTTTTAAAGATTTTATTTATTTATTTCACAGAGGGAGAGAGATCACAAGGAGGCAGAGAGGCAGGCAGAGAGAGAGGGGGAAGCAGGCTCCCCGCCGAGCAGGGAGCCCGATGCGGGCCTCGATCCCAGGACCCTGAGATCATGACCTGAGCCGAAAGCAGAGGCTTTAACCCACTGAGCCACCCAGGCGCCCAGCCATTTCTTTTCTAAGTTCATTTTGTGCACCAGTAGTAGACCATCATGATTCTTCTCCAAGTCCTCCATACTCTTTATGAACTGCTCATATAACTGTCTAATTGTTTTCAGTCTCTGGCTCTGAAAAATTCTAGATCATTGAAAAACCTTTTGTTGCTGTCGAAACATGTTAGCTATTTTTTCTTCTTATTCCTCAGCTTTCTGCACATCTATATCCCACTGCTGAAACAAAGTCAGAACCTGCTGAGAATATTCTTGGTTAAGCTTCTGCCTTTGCTCTTGTTGGGTTTTCCAAACATGTTCAATTTTCCGGTTACTAGTTTTGAGAGAAGCCTTGCTATACAATTCTAGTCTTCTTCTCTTGGCAAGAAGAGCCTTGTTAATGTCAGCTCCAAATCTTCCCTGCATATTTTGTACTTCACCCCCCACATCTTCAAATATTTCTGCATAAGTCCTTTTCTTCCCATGCTCATCAAGTACTGGAGTCTTCCCTTCAGTAATATCCTCCTCTCAACAACTCAGATCTTTTTTATCTTCTTTCTCAAAGTCATAGGCTCTTATAACCTGATCCTCCATTGATGTCTTCCCTATATGTTACCTTCCAGAGGGCACCATATTTAGATGTTTTCTGACTGAGGTGTCTACTTGGTTAGCACAACACTCCTCTGAGGCAACTCAGAATTCATGCGGGCTATTTGGGCATATATCTTGAAGAGACTTTTCATTACTATCTCTAAACAGTAAAATAGTAGTTACAGGGTAACTCCGTTTTTGTTCTCACACCCACCCAACATAATGTAGTTCACATATCTTAATGTTGATATAATGTCTTCAAAATCATTGTTTTAATGACATTATAATAATTTATAGTGACCTAATATAATTTGCTAAGCTATCTTGCAAATGTTTGTTTGAAGTGCTACTATTTTAGTTTTATCAATGTGCTAGCATGGGAGAGGTTGTAGTGATGAGTATCTATACCATGTATAAGTCAGGACCAGAGCTCAGGGTACGGCTTTGAAAAATTGGAAACCCCACAAATTTTTATAAATATGAATGGGGAAAAAAAGGAAAACATGAAGCCTATAATATTATGTGGGAACATAGGACTATTATGATATATACTTCATATTCTTGGGTTTATTTTTTTTAGATTTATTTATTTATTTGACAGAGAGAGAGATCACAAGTAGGCAGAGAGGCAGGCAGAGAGAGAGGAGGAAGCAGGCTCTCTGCCAAGTAGAGAGCCCGATGTGGGCCTCGATCCCAGGACCCTGAGATCATGGCCCGAGCTGAAGGCAGAGGCTTTAACCCACTGAGCCACCCAGGCGCCCTATTCTTGGGTTTATAACTAGATCAGGAGTGTTTTCAGATTTTCTTTCTCTTCTTAGAGATTTGCATTGTCTTTAAGCTTTGCTTCTCTATTAGACTATATCAGGTCCTGTTAGAAAGTTCCTGAGAATTGCATCTCAGCATTACAAAACTGACTACCAATCCTTATTTATTCTTATCCTCTAATGCTAGTTTCCCATATAAATACTCAGAGATTGCTCAGAAAGAAACAAAAACAGCTATTTTGTTGGTGAAAGTCCCCTTTAAAAAGTTCCTGTTGTGCTGGGATCAGAACTACCTTAAGGAAGGGGTGAGAAGTTTTGTCTCACAAGCCATAAAAAGCCAAGAAGTGAGGGAAAAATGCTTTATTGTAAATGATACAACATAATACCTACCAAATAAAATATCATCTTATTGTTTTAGGAGAGGTAGAAAAAATAGGAAAAACTTTAACAATTGTTCAGGAAATATCTGTCCCTTTATTGCTGAAGCCCATGCACAATGCAGTTTTCTGGCCTGTGAGCATTTACTATATTAAGACAGCATGGTGCGCCTGGCTGGGTCAGTGGAAGGAGCACGTGACTCTTGAGCCCAGTGTTGTTGGTTTGATCCCCATGTTAGGTGTAGTGATTACTAAAAAAATAAATAAACCTTAAAAAAAAAAAAGACAACTCATCATATAGTAAAGGTCATGTGTTTTTAAGTAGGTGAAAGTTATTATATAAAAATGGTGACAAGCAGAAGACAAAAGAAGTAGACACAAGTTATAGTAGGAGCGATTTAGATTAGCTATAATAATTTTTATTTTTTCCCCTTAAAAGTGCCTGTTAATACAGACACAGAGAGGCTATGAAATGCAATTTCTTATAATAGTCAATACATCTAGGATATATTTCCATCTGACTGGGATGGTACAGAAATGGTTCTACCTAAAAGCAAGATAAATAGCTAAATTATTTTTATCATTCCAGTCAGTCAATGTTATTTTTTTTTAAACTTAGTAGCTATTAATTTATCCTCTCCTTGAAAAACAAATAAAGACAGAAGAGTTTTGTCAGTGTTTTATTAAGATACCTAACTAGTGAAACATTATAAGGAAATGAGGACAATGCTTTATTCTCTATATGACTTTATAACATGTCCATGTTTTCTGTTTAGGTGATTTTTCTTTTTTATAGCAGCTGAGAAAATTATACAAATGTCAAGCAAATATAAGTAAGATTGGTCTATGATTAGTATTCTATGGAAAAGTAGGCTTTACTGTTACTGCCTTGAATGTTAGATATTTCTTAATTTAATGTGTAACCTTTTCTTTCTCATTTTCTTATGGTCTCTTAGTTCTCCTATTTGTTATTTACAAACATGGACTTTACTCAAACATTATGCACTCAATAGCTTGAATTACCTTCACTAAAACTCTCTTAAGGAATAGGGTAAGTTATCAAATGATTCAAGTAGGTGATCTGGACAATATGTATTTGATCTGTGCATTCCAGTAAAAAAATCACTGGCTTAGTTGAGCTTTTGTTTTGATTTGACAGCTTGTCAAAGTTTCACGCTATACACTTTTTTTAGTCAAAATACCATTTTTAAGGTCCATAGAATGAAAAAGCAAAAATAATGCACAAAACATTCCATGTGCAAAAATAAAAAAGACAATAATATTGATATTAATTAGTGCCTGAGACCCACTCATCAATATGAATACCATTTTCCAATTAAATCAAATTTTAAAATGAATCAAAATTGAGAGGAATCTTGATTTTCAACTGTAAGAAACCTGTTTAGTATGGATCTTTATTTAATTTTTATTTTTTAATTTAAATTAAACTAGCCAACACATAGTACATCATTAGTTTCAGATGTAGTGTTCAACAATTCATCAGTTGTGTAGCCTCCTAACCATATTCCTCAAATGGAGTAGTGAAGTGAGAATCTAGGCCATGGTGCATGCATGCAGGAGGTGTGTGCAAGAGCCCCAGTGAGAGAGCACAGAGACAGGGCTTGACACTAGCTGAGCAGTACATTTTCCGTTCATGGGTATTAGAATGGGTTGATGGGGGAGGAAGTAAACTATTGCCTTCTGTTTCCCCAACACTTTCTTTCCTAAGTGATTCCTATTGTTACCTTTTTCTCTATCACTTCCCAATACTGACTACTGAATATTCACTGTTGCTCTCTAAGGCAGGTTAGTGTGATAATGAGTGGCTCATATATTCTAACAGCAAAAACCAGGATTTGAAGCTTACTACAGCATCTTCTGCCAGTACATCTTTGGGCAAATTAAAACTTCCTAATGCTTTCTCATCTAAGAAACGAGGGAACAATGCATACCTCATAGAATTACTAAAGTATTTAAGTGAGTTAAAATGCATAAAATGTCTAATTTAGTGTGAGCAACTGTCAGGTGTAAGATAATGTCGGTTCCCTTCTCCCTGAAGACTTTCAGTGCCCATTCTTTTGAAGACGAAGTGCCATTTTTCTCCCTTGCAAAATCTTTCCCATTTTATCAATCTAGTCACCTGGGATGCCTTCTATCCTCTATTTTCAGGTCCTTTAATTTCATGCCTGAACTATTTCAATAGTCTCTTAACTTGTCTCTGATCTCCAGGTTCTACATTCACTGTTGCCAAACTAATCTCTCTAAAGTGTCATTCTGACCCTGTCATTCTGCTGCTTTAAAATATTTAAAGAATTTCTAACAGACACAAGCAACATTCAAAACTGCTTGCTGATATGGCAGACCAGTCCTTACCCGAATATGAACTACCTAGCATTTGTTTCTTAGTATCTGTTAAATTCCAGATGCTTTGCATGTATTTTCTCTAATCCATACAAAAATACAGCAGGACAGGCATTATTATTCCCATTTTACAAATAGGAAATGGAGGATCAGCCAGGTTTAAGGACTGGCTAAAATTCAACAGCTACAAGGTAAGGGAGTCTGAACTTCCATCTGGTTTTATTTCCCTGTAGTCACCATATTCTACTTCCCAATCAATTGTACCCTCACCTTATACTGTCTATATACCTATATTTCCCATGTTTCCAATTATTTGATTAGATGTTGGCATCCTCTATGGGCTATGGGCTCTTAGCATAAAGTGACTATGTCTTTTTCTTCTCAGTATCTCTTAGCACATGCTCAGCATAAAAGGAACACTCAGGGAAGAATATATGCTGAATTAACAGATAAATTAATTTGAGAGAAAAAGAAGGAAGGAGTATCTTAAGGTGGATTTTCAGAAAAGGAGTATCCTAAAGTGGGCAACATGAGTGCTTTGAAAATGAGGAAGACAAAAAAAAAAAAAAAAAGAAAGAAAATGAGGAAGACACTAAACGTGTGAAAGTAGTATGTGAGAACCAGATGGGAGGGTAAAGATGAAAAACTGCCCACATTTCAGGTATACCTTATTTATCTTTTACTTTCATGGCAACGTTTTATACTACAGCGACTTGGGCTTTGTCACCATATAAAACAACTGTACATTTTTTAGTTACATAAATTATGAATTTTGCTTTTCCTCATGTTGTATTCTGTACTTAATAATCATTGCTAAATGAATTAGTTTTAGGTCTCAGTGGACTTTATATGAACCAATGACTTTATTACTTAACAGTAGTGCTGCCGGTGGAAACACAAATTAATTTTTAGTATCCAGTTGTGCAACTCAAGGTCTAATTCTGATCATATACGCATAGTCTCATTCAAGGTTTGGTATTTAAATTTCTCTGTGCGTGTGTGTGCATGATATCAATTCCACTTGGGTGGCTAAAAAATGATGAGTCCATTCATTTCTGTATTTAGGATTTACAAATGTGTTTATTAAGAATAATTTCATATTGAAGAGTAAGTAAATGAAAAACAAAGTTTATGCAAATGAATTTAATCAGTCTGGTGACTCAAATTTGGGAAAAAAAAAATAGCTAAGCCCAAAGGGACCTCTAATAAAAGGTAAACTTGCTTTAGGGCATTAAAAATATGCAATGAAAGCCCCCCCACACACATATACATAATAGCAGACTGCTCTGTTTCAGCAGTTTCTTTGCAGATGCCTATATTTTTGTATTTTTCAAGGATTTTGTTTCTCTTGCAGTAGAGAATTGTCAATAAACTCTCTCACCATTCTTTTTTAAGATTTTTTAAAATTTACTTATTTGACAGAGAGAGAGATCACAAATAGGCAGAGAGGCAGGCAGAGGGAGAGGAGGAAGCGGGTTCCTTGCTGAGCAGAGAGCCCAATGCGGGGCTTGATCCTAGGACCCTGAGATCATGACCTGAGCAGAAGGCAGTGGCTTTAACCCACTGAGCCACCCAAGCGTTCCCCCCCCCCATTCTTTGCAGTTCAGTAGCGCAATGATTAGTGGAATAAGTAAGGCAAACAAACGCTCTTAGAAAACTAATCCATATTTTAATACTAGTTAAGGAGAGAAATATCAGCATTAACTTTAACTGAAAAGCAATTCCCTGGCCTTGTTGACATATTTGATGATAATAAAGGACAAAGAAACAAATGTAAAAATATAAGCTAATGAAAGAAATAGCAATACTGGAAGTAAGGAGAGATTGCATGTTTATTGGGACCTGGTAATTCAATCTCAGTCACTGGAGTTTAGATATTGATTATTTTATATCAGAGCAAGTGAAAAACTGAGGTAAAAGCACCATGGAACAGTAATGATTATTTATTGTGATTGTAAAAATGATTTTATTTATTTTATTAGGCAAGTTTCCATTCTCTTTATGAGAGGTAGTACATGTCTGCATTGCTGTATAATTGGTTTCAGCTGCTAGCCATCTGACAAAGTTAATATTATATGTCTGTGTTGTGGTCCTAGGAGAGGTTCCAATATCTACCAAATTTAGTGTGAAGCAGTTCTGCTAGGTAGTAAGAGAATATCTTTTTGCTTCCTTTATGTAAGAAATAGGATCAATTTCTACTTATGGGAATAGTGAAATTTATCTTTTCATTTAAAATATTTTTATTTTCTCCCTCCAAAAAAATAGATAACACTTAAGAAATATTTAAAAATTGGAAGCTAAGATGATGATCTTTTTTAAAATTATGTTTTAAGTTTTTATTTAAATTCCAGTTAACATACAGTGTAATATTAGTTTCAGGTGTATAATATAGTGATTCAACACTTCCATACAATACCTTCCATCACAGGTGTACTCCTTAGTCTCCATCACTTATTTAATATAAATATATTGTTTTGTTACTGGTCTCATATTTTATGGTAGAAAAATTTGGTTCATATTCTTGGTTCCTATTCTCAATACAGTTGTGAGTGAGTACAGGTGTGTGTTTCAAAAAGGAAACAATGTTTCTAAATATAACAAATTACTGTTGCTAATTAAAATAAATAAGGAAAATCATTACCAAACAACACTGGGAAAATAAAAATACTACAGATAACTTAGGATGACATTATGATTTATCAAATGCAAATACTCTTGAGAGTCAAAGGAGATTTTATTATTAGGTTAAGCTACATGAAAGTTGTTATATATCAAAATGCTCAAATATTGACAGTTTTGTTGAGTTCAACCTGTAGTGACTAGGGGACAAAGGAGAAAACAAAGAATGTCCTAAGCAAACTGGGATATGCATACACCTTACATTTCCTCCTAGAAATGTTTTAATTCCCAAAGCAGGACATGGCTTTTATCAAGTACACAGTCATATTAGGCTTGGTGTTATGACTTGATTGCCCACTATGTGCCTGAGATATGTCGATCACCACTGGGCACCTCTCTGCAATTACCACCAATTTATAAATGGCAAATTTGCCCACATTTCTTGTTATGCTTTTATATAGTACCTCCTCTAGGTTAAAGCAAATAATCTTTCTTTGCTTGTGGGCTGTGTCTCTCTTCGCATGCCTGTTTCTTCCTTTAATATTCCCCTTGCTCTGCCTGTATCCACCCACCATATACATTGTCCCTGGTTCAGCTTTCATACATTCTCCATTAAAACTTATGTGCCCAATTGCCACAGGAACTGGCTAAGTGATTGGCCATACAATCTGTTAAATTAATTTATACTATAATACAATGACTAATTCAAGCCTAATTTATTATACTACCTAGATGACAAATTTTCATATTGATAGAACTCTTGAATAGCCTACAGCAAAGCAGTGGAGAGCCCAGTGATGTTGAACACTGGGTAAGCTTATTGGTAAAAGCATTTTTTCCCTATCTTTATATTAAATCTTGTAGACATTTGACTACCAATATATAATTACAGGTTTCTGATTAATTATTTCATGTTCTTATCAGTATGGTACACAGAACTGTTATATTTCATCCAACTTAATGGTAGAGATTCTAAGCTCTCTTATCATATCAGAGTGTTGCTTTAATATCATCACAAATATGACTGTTCATAGTTATTTAATTTTTGGGATGACTAATTATATTTTTCTTTCTGTATCTTATTGTGGATGATTTCTGTATCTTAAAAATAATTCCCAAGTGGAACATCTTGAAGATGTGAGCCAGAAAAATGTAGTTCCTAAAGTACCAAATAAGATGATATATTAGTTTACTAGGGCTGCTATAACAAAGTACCATAAACAAGGTGGCTTAAACAACAGAAATTTATTTTTTCTTAATTCTGGAGACCAGTAGTCTGATACAAGGTTTTGGCATCACTGGTTTTTGGGAAGCTTTTCTCTTTGGCTTGTAGATGGCTGTCTTCACCCTGTATCTTTACATGGTTTTCCCTCTATGTGTCAGTGTCTTAATTTCCTCTTATAGGATACTAGTTATATTGCATTAGGACCGACCCTAATGACTTTATTTAACTTATTTACCTCTTTGAAGACCGCATCTCCCAACACAGTCACATTTTGAGGTATGGGTGCTTAGGATTTCAGCATATGAATTTAGTGGGGAGGGCAGCACAACACAATTCAGCTCAAAATACATGGTATCCAGTCTTAACTATTCTTTTCAGTGAACTCCATAATTTGGTTTGAAAATCCATCACATTTCATTTCCAAATCTAGTTTTCAGAAATGGACAAACCCTTTCTGAAATATTAATAGGCAGGATTATTTTAAGACAGAAAGCACCACCAACCAATTCTCTGTTCATGCAATAGACAATGTAACAAAGTCATTTAAAGATCTATTTTGATATGAAGCCTTGAAATTATGTTCCTGTGAAAAATTATTCTAATAAACCAATATAAATTCTACATATCCAATGCATTTTCCAGTTGGTATTTGACTCAGGGCAAGAGAGAAAGTGTAGCAGAGTATAAAGAACTTTGGTAAAAGGGAGTCCTAAATTTAAAAGCTGCCTCTAAGGCATTGTTAGTTATAGCTTGACCTGTAACTGACCTAGTTATGTTTTAGTTTCCTCATTAATAAAATGAGGGTAATTGTTTCTACTTCAAGAAGTTGTTGTGAGAATTAAATCAGATTAACTGAAATCCTTAGTTTTGCTGCCATTCAAATAATGCTAGTCCCTTTCTCTTATTTATTTCATTTAATTCGGGTGATATTAAGTTGGTCCTTGCATACTGAAAACCCAGGCAGCTTCCAAAGGTACCTCTCTTTAAAACAAAGTATAACTTCTGTGCCTGGGTGACTCAGTTGGTTAAGCATCTGCCTTTGGTTTAGGTCATAATCCTGGGTCCTGGGATTGAGCCCCATGTTGGGCTCTCCGCTGGTCAAGGAGTCTGCTTCTCCTTCTCCCTCTGCCCTCCCACCCCAGCTTGTGTTTGCTCTCTCTTGCTCTCTATGTCAAATAAATAAATAAAATATTTTTTTAAAAAAATGAAACAAGCTATAACATAGGCCTTCAGAGAATCTGGCTCAGCATGTACAAAAATAATATCCTATAATTTAGAAAAAGTAAATGTATTTTATTGTTTCTCCCCTGAAAAGCAGAAAGCATTGCCTATTTTTATGTTTAAAATATGAGAGGAGGGCGCCTGGGTAGCTCAGTGGGTTAAAGCCTCTGCCATCAGCTCAGGTCATGATCTCAGGGTCCTGGGATCGAGGCCGCATCGGGCTCTCTGCTGAGCAGGGAGCCTGCTTCCTCCTCTCTCCTCTCTCTCTGCCTGCCTCTCTGCCTACTTGTAATCTCTCTCTCTGTGTTAAATAAAAAAAATTAAATCTTTAAAAAATAAAAAATAAAATATGAGAGGGGAAACCCCAAGGTCAGGATGGTGATATACAGATCACCAATAAGGAAATGAAGTATAAGGAAATTATAATTCGATAACATCACCAGGATCTCAAATAAAAGCTTAAGTCCACTAGTGTTCATAATCACACAAATTCTCCTGGAGGTGATGTGACCAATACTTAAAGAAATGGTCATTTCTGTATATTAGTAAATGAACAACTGGGCCTGTATGAGGAGCTGCCCCTATCATGCCACATGCTTAACAGGTTAAAGAGCTGAGAAAAAGGAAGCTACAATGCAGTGATTACTGCCCACATCCACTTCTGAGGATCAACATGATATCCCATGCCAAGAAAATGTAGCATGAAGCACTTGAACTTCATCTCTGCCTTTGCCTTTACTCTGGAGAATCTATCCTGTAATTGCTACAGAGCTGTAAGAGGATGTTGGTCAGAAAGGAAAACATTGTTTGAGTTAGAATCTAAAATTTGAGTACTGTGTTGTCTAGAAAAAACAGTGCCAAGGGAAAGATTATGGTTTTCTTATATTTCTCTTGCAATTATCATCCAACATGTAATTTTTATTTATAAACATTTGAAATCTGCTTTTACAGGCAGTTACAGTTACTTAATCTTGGAAATTACACATAATATGGCCTAAGCTGTGTCTAAATAACTCACTGAAATAAGTTGTTTGTTTGCATGATGCTCTACAATGCAGTTTTACATCAGGCTCCTTTTTTGTTTTCTGTAGTTTTTTGTTTGGTTTCAGTTTACTGCTGTTAAGACACATGGGAATTTCAAAACAAAAGAAACTTATGAGACAGAAAAATGTGCAACTTATTTCAGCAGAGCAAACAAAACTTCTAACAGTTGATAAAAATGCATTCATCCCTTTTAAATGTGTTTTCAAAACAAGGCTTTTGCCTTTAATTCCTACTAAACCAAATAAAGATAATGCAAGCTTTTTTTGAAAAGATTTGAAAAATTCTAGAAAAATGCTGTAACTTACTTGTGTAGATATTCCTGAAGGGCAAAAGACACTCTTTTATCTCTGAATTCATAGTCTAACAGAAGTAGGATATAGGGAGTGTTTAACGTTTGTTAATTAACTTCAGTGCTGTGTTAAAGATAACAAAATTTAGTGGCATTTGGTTAAGTGGCTGTCTTCAGCTCAGGTCATGATCCCAGGGTCCTGGGATGGAGTCCTGTATCAGACTCCCAGCTCAGTGGGGAACCTGCTACTCCTTCTCCCTCTACCCCTTCTTCTGCTTATGTGTGCATGCTCTCTCTCTCTCTCTCTCTCTCTCTCAGATAAATAAATAAAATCTTTTAAAAAATAATAATAAAATTTAAAGTCATTCAATTAGATTTACATCTCAGTGCACATAGTCTGATATACATAGTAAAAGATTTAATAATAGTTGAATTTTTTACCATTTCCCGAAAGTAGCAAATATGAAGCAAGCAGTGCACTAAAATTAACATTGTATTAGAGTGCTTCAGTTATAAGTCGATAATAAGTAGCATAACCTGACAAGTTAAAACAATTCATAAGAAAAGATCATCAATATTTCACTATTCAAATTTAAGACTCAATAATCTATTTCCTATAAAAATGATTGAAAGGCCATTTTGCTGTTCGTGTGTAACAGCACTCTATTGAAAACATTTCCTGTTGCTCATTCTTTGATTAATCCTACCATCTGGAGAGAAGAGTTACAAATGACCTTCGTAATTAGCAGGTAACCCAAATATGGAAAATACTTAACATTTGAGAACAAAAATCACTTGATTTCTATTGTTGTTTCAGTAACTAGCTTAGTAAGATTATTGATAGAACACACACTCACACATAAATTGATAAAACAGATTCCCAAACCCTAGAAAACAAGAAAAATAATTAGGGATCAGTTAATACATTATGTCCTTTTGAATCTTTCTCTTGTTCATTGATTCTGAGGACAATAACAGCAGATCTTTTTTATCTGTCCCTTTATCGTTTTGGGTTTTGTTTTTAATTCTATTTTGGTGTATTAAGAGAATATGTAGCAACACATGGATTATGAATTCATGCTTTCATTACATATTTATTAAAAGTTTACCATATGCTATTGTAGGCACCACATAAGTAAGTGTACACACACACACACAATTTTACTTATTGTTTTAAGTCCATTTATAAGTGGCTTGACACTTACCTATGTCTGTATTTCTTTGGTAACACAAGAAGATCATAAATTTCTGTAGAGAAGGAAAAGGGTTTTCTTTTTTTAATTTTTTTGGTAGCTACTCTTGAGCATATGGCAGATGCTCAAGATTATCATTAAAGGTGATAATTATTTAAGTTAGAATTACACCAAGGAAACAGAAATAGCTGAATTCCTTAACTCACTTATTCCTCCTCTGAGTAATAAGGCAAAACATTATTATTTATATAAGGGCTTTGGTCTCAAGCCATGATAGACCATGCCAGATGCCCTTTAATACTACTTACCCTAAACTAAGTGGGCCTGAAGAGTCAAGGCTCAAAGTAGGTATGTACCTAGGTGGCTCAGTTGGTTAAGGGTCTGCCCAGGTCATGATCTCAGGGCCCTGGGATTGACCCCCGTATTGGGCTTCCTTCCTCAGTGACAACTTGCTTCTCCCTTTCCCTCTGCCTATTGCTCCCACTACTTGTGGTCTCTTTGTGTCAAATAAATAAATAAAATCTTGAAAAAAAAATCTACAATCCAATTAAAATTGACTTTGGCATATGATATGAAGTAGATTTTATTTCATCTTTTCCATAGGAATAACTAATTGACCTTGAGCCATTTTTAAAATTGTCTTTCATTTGTTTGGATTTCATTTTAAATATTTTCTTCTGATTTATCATCTAATTCATTAATTCTTCATTCTGTTATATCCGATCTGCTATTAATTTAAAACTTCTGTAATTGTATTTTTTAGCTATAGAATTCCCAATTTTTTTCACATTCAGGTCTTTGCCAAATTCTCTAATTTGTCACTTAATTCCTTGAAAGTGTCAGACCATTTATTTATTTTAAGTGTTGTGACTCAAAAGTTCATTATCTGTGTCTCCTATGGGTTTGCTTCGATTGTCTTTTTTTATCTTGCTTTTTCAGTTTTATCTTGCCTTCTATTATGGCTAGTTATTATTAAGTGAACATTATATATGAAAAATTGTAAAGTTGATTCAGAGCTCTAGTATGTTGGGTTTCTATTTTGTTTTGTTATATTTTGTTTTCTTCTTGAAATCTAGGCTATAGGCAATAGCATCTTCAATGATCACCTTTATTTAATTGAAAATATTCAAAGCTGGTTTGGATTGCTTTCTGTTTGTTGTTCCTCCAACTTGAAGCCTTTTTTTTGGTTAAGATTTTATTTATTTATTTGAGATAGAGCAAGAGTGAGAGATAGAGAGAGAGAACATGAACAGGGGGAGGGGCAAAGTGAGAGGGAGAAACAGGCTCTCCACTGAGTAGGGAGCCTGACGTGGGGTTCAATTCCAGGACCCTGGGAGCATGACCTGAGCCAAAGGGAGACTCTTAACCAACTAAGACACCGAGGCACCCTCAATTTGAGGCCTTTTATTTTTTTTTAAAGATTTTACTTATTTATTTGATAGAGAGAGAGAGAGACCACAAGGTAGACAGAGAGGAAGGCAGAGGGAGGGGGGGGAAGCTGGCTCCCTGCTGAGCAGAGAGCCCCATGTGGAGCTCTATCCCAGGACCCTGAGATCATGACCTGAGCCGAAGGCAGAGGCTTAACCCACTGAGCCACCCAATTTGAGGTCTTTTGAAGTTCTAATTGAAACCCTAGAATGTTCATCTGGACCCATGCTTTTTTGTGAATCTTGAACTTTCCATAAGAGTTTCCCAGTCTGTGTCTGAAGATCTGCTTAGTTTTTCAGGCTCTTAGATGCTGTTTTGAGAATGGTCATCACTTTATAGAGAAAAATGTCCCCCAAATTGGACTTAATCCTCTAGATTTATTTTCCAGATCTTAGCCTCCAATGACTTGCTGTGTGATTTCTTACTGTGTGATTTTCAAGTAATTGTTTTCTTTTTATATATTTCTGGCCTTTGTAGTTTCTCTCAGCAGGAGTGTTGATCCATACCACTTAGACCACCATAGCCAGAAATGCAATTTCATCATTGATTATTTTCTCTATTTCACATTCTACATGTAATCCTGATGACTTCACCTAGAAATATGTCTCCAAAATAATAAATTCTTATTCCAAGTTTCTGGCATCTTTTTTTTCCCTCCACATTCTACAACTTTCTTCATATCCTACATTAATCTAATAAAAAGTCCTATTGGACACCTAAACATGTATCCCCAATACGTTCAAATCTTGTTACCTCCATTATTATAGTATGCCAAGCCTGCATGACCTCTTGCCTGCATTACTCTAATAGTTTCTGGTCTCATGGCTTTTACTCTTGCTGTTTCAAAAACTATTTGGCACACAATACCAAAGAGATAATTTTTACATATAAGTTAGGTAAGAATACCTTCCTGTTCAGATTCCTCCAATGACCTGTCATTTATTCAGAGTAAAAACAAACCTTATGATCAGCAAGACTCTATATGATCTGACCTCTGTTTATTTCTCTGACCTCTCCTAATGCTTTCCTCATCACTCACTCATCCTGCCTGAACTCTCTGGTCTTCACAGTGTTTCTTGAATATGCATAGTTGTTTCCATCTCAGGGCTTTTAAATTTGCTATTCCCTCTGCCTGGAGTTTGTTTCATCTATCTCCATAGGTCTCACTCCCTCACTTTAATCAAATTTCTGCCCATATGTCATTTTTTGAGTAAGAACTTTCTGGACTGCATTATAACATCATCTTCTCATATGCACCCTAGTTACACTCACCTTACCTTGTTTTATGTTTCTTTAGAATACGTCACTACTCTTATGACCTTATTGAGACTTATTTTGGTTATGTAAACTCTTACATTCTTTGCGGTGCATAATGGTAGCCACCAAAAGTAGTTACAAGAAAATAAAGTACTCCCTCATAACCTTACTATTACACTATAATGAAAGCATTTTTAGACTAAATTCTGCCACTCATCCAAAGATTTATTAAACATTTACTTGTAAGCAAGCACCAAACCATTTATAAATTGTGAAACCACAAAGTGCCAACTCTCTGTCCTCTTAAGTAATCTGATATCTACCTTTTATTAAAGACTCATTTTAGGCAGGCAGGATTACTTTTAAGCAAGATTGGTTACTCTTATTGTTAGCATCAGGAAGCTAGAAATCCACCCAATCAGAGATTAGACAGAAAACCATTTATAGACCAAGTTTTTGGCCTAAGGCAAAAGATACAGAGTTTGCCGTATTCTTTTACCCAGAGTACATGGGTGGGGGTTTCTAAAATATTTTAGCCCAGTTGAACATCTTTAATACCTTTAATTTCATCAATAAAAGCCTGTACTAAAGCATGAAGTATTTATGAAGATATCAATAACAAAACCTCTGTTAGTAATTGCCTCTGTACTTTGTATTCTGCCTCTCTGACAGTTCCTGGAGTGTAATACTTCATTTGCAGCAATGACCTGCCCTAGAATTAAGGCTTGAACAAGAAGCTAGCACATACATAATATGAAACTGCCCATTCCAACTTTTAAAAATTATAGATATTATACTAAATACATAAAAATATATTATACATTTGTTTTCTTGTTTAGTTACACTAAATAAAACCTTGAGATCAGGCCTTTAGCTGTTTTATTTTATTCTCCAATACCTACAACAATGTCTAGCACATGGCAAGTATGCAGTTACTTGGAAAAAGAATAAATAAATGAATTAATGAATTGATAGATACATAGATAGATGACAGAGATATAACTTATGTTAAATTTAAATAAAATAACTGTCCAGAAAAGTCCAGAAAAGAATGTCCTTTTTTCATTATCACTATTTTCTTTTATGAAGTTCTTTTAAACTTATGACTGGAATCCTGGAACACTACATCAAAAACTAAGAAAAAAATGAAAACTAGATAACCTTGCTCCATGCCAACCCCCCCCAACAAAAACCCACAAAACAACAACAACAACAACAAAACACTTATGACCACTGAGAAAGAATGCTTAGAAAAGATACTGCATAAACAATATCATTTCTGGATGTGATATTCTAGGATCAGTAAAATGCCATCTTAGTAAACATTTGACCACCACAGTTTTACTCCACTCCAACCTTGTTCCTCCAGATTTGTTAAAATTCATTTAACATGGGTTCTAATAACTAGATTCTATTTCCAAATGTGATTATGCTCAAAATCTCTGTAAGTCACCTAAAGAAATGAAAATTTCCTCTGCATCCCTAATTTGAAACACTACAATTTACACATAGCAAAAACAGTAGGCTAGCTTTATTACACTGGATTTCTCACACCAAATCCTCAGGATTTATTCACTTTAAGTTCAGGATTCTCCTATTTTAACATTACTGTGGAAAGGAATGGTGTTCTGTATTTGGTAAACAGGCAATCTAACTATATTCCAAAAATGAAATAGATATTTGTATTTTTCTTAGTGTCTTGTGACTTCCACTTGTAAATAATTTTGTCACATTTTGATAGTGTTATGAAAATCCTATGCAGTTAACCATTTTAGATATCAAGACTGCTTCCAGTACTTTTGATAATCATTTCTTCTGGTTACATATTATTTATTTGACCTTGGCTTGGTGTCCAGGAGTATCCTCACATTCCTTTTAAACATATAAATTTCCATCATTGTTCGTTAAATGGCCTAATAAAACTTGCGGTGACAAAGAATATTATTCAACCAGTTTTCCTAATATGAGCTAAGTTCTAGTGAGTTTGTAGGTAGTGACCGCTACATCTCTGATCAGTTAAGTGCTTTGATGACCTTTATAACCATTAGCACTGAGAAATTTTATTGCCTTCTTGAGGAGGACTTGGTGAGCTTTTTGTCAGTTTGGTGCAGAGCTTACCATTTTGCTCTGTCATTTTTTATTGACTCTTGCTGGACCAGGGCACCAAAACTCACCCAAATTTATAAAGTCATTTCCAAATCTACACCAAAATTAAAACTATGTAACATTTTGGTCTTTGGAGGCATAATAGCTGTTGTTACTTAAATACGAAATAAAATAACTGGTACAGGATTAGGTTATATGATGGCTGTCTCATATATAAGAATTCCCATAAAACTTGAGAAAATTTATGTGTATACAAAATAGCTTACTTTATCTAAAATATAGGAATAATAAGGAAACTGAGTCCTTAATAAATATGAACTAGCCAATTAGTAGTACTAGTAGTATAATTTTATTTTCAAGATAACTTGGTATCTAAGGCTTTGCTTACCTTTTAGTTTTTTATATAATACACAGAAAAAGATGGTCCTATTTGTAGTCAAATTGAGTTCTAGAAGAGATAAAATAACTACCATGAAGTTAATGATGTTTAGAACAGTGTGAATTTATGCATACAAAATCATGGATGAACCTCAAACATAGAGTTGAATGAAAGAAGTCATATGCAAAAATATATAGTCTGTATGATTCGAATTTATATCAAGTTCATATACATACAAAATTATGATGTTAGAAGTCAATATAGCAGTTAACTTGGGAAAGAGGAAAGTGACTTGAACCATACATTGAGAGTGGTTTTAAGGTGTACTGTTAAGGTTTTGTTTCTTGATCTGTGTGTATATTACATAGGTGTGTTCATTTTGCAAAAATCTATTGAACTCTTATGATTTGTGTACATTTTTCATTATCTGTTATGATCTAATTAATACTCATTTTAGATATTGGAGAAAAAGTAACCAAGAATTTGAAGAAAAATATGAATGCATTTATTTCCTCACTACTTATCGGAAAATGTACAAAATATATTTAGGAATTATAGATTTACAGAATACAATAGTCTGCATAGGGAATATAGGCAATAACATTTAATATTTTATATGGTAACAGATGGTAACTAGACTTATTGGGGGATGATTTCATAATGCATAAAAATATCAAATCACTGTGATGTACATCTAAAAGTAATAGGATATTGTATGTCAATTATACTTCAATTAAAAAAAAAGGAACAGAAAGAATACAATAGTCTTCCCAATATACAAATTTAGGAAACCTATGTATTCTGATAAAGGAAAATCAAGGAAATATCCTTAACTATATAGATTTCTGCCCTTCTGCTTCAGTCTTTCTAGCTTCATTATAGTTTTTGTTTACACTGGTATGTTTTTAAGAATTAATTGATACCGGGCGCCTGGGTGGCTCAGTGGGTTAAAGCCGCTGCTTTCGGCTCAGGTCATGATCTCAGGGTCCTGGGATCAAGGCCCGCATCGGGCTCCCTGCTCAGCGGGGAGCCTGCTTCCCCCTCTCTCTCTCTGCCTGCCTCTCTGCCTCCTTGTGATCTCTCTCCCTCTGTGAAATAAATAAAATAAAATCTATAAAAAAAAATTAAAAAAAAAAAGAATTAATTGATACCCTCCGTCAGCTTTGGATTTTTCCATTACATTGTGCAAAGAGGTGATTCTGGCTGTTGAAATTCTCTCTCTCTGTCTCTCTGATATATTCTTTTTGTTTTCATTCTCTGACAACTCCAGTGTTCCTAGGAGGTCAGCATTTTCTCTAAATGTGAAGAAAGGGGTTTTAAAAGCCCAGTATTGCAGTTTTTTTTTAATCTGGAATTTGAATTAAAATATATTTTTTAAAGATTTATTTATTTATTTATTTTAGAGAGAGAAAGCAGTGGGTTGAGGGTAGGGGGAGCAGAGGGAGAGGGAAAGAGAATCCAAAGCAGACGCTGTTGAGCGCAGAGCCTGACACGGGACTCGATCCCAGGATCCTCAGATCATGACCTGAGTCGAAATTAAGAGTTGACCACTTAACTGACTGAGCTACCAGCCGCCCCCGAAATAATTCTTAAAGCAGACAGTGATGACACAATCATATTTGCAGGATAACATTAACACTTTCCCTATTACCATCATATCCCAACTTTGCCCAACAAATTAATACCAGGTAGGTGAATAACTATTTAAATACTTCATGCTTGGGGAACCTGGGTGGCTCAGTGGGTTAAGCCTCTGCCTTTGGCTCAGGTCATGTTCCCAGGGTCCTGGGATCAAGCCCTGCGTTGGGCTCCCTGCTCAGCAGGGAGTCTGCTTCTCCCTCTCCTTCTGCCTGCTGCTCTGCCTACTTGTGATCTCTCTCTCTGTCAAATAAATAAAATCTTTAAAAAAATTAAAAAATAAATACTTCATGCCTGATATTGTGTGGACTGTATTTTTATACACCACCAAACTACTTGCTCAGTAAATTCCACTTTTATGACCCTCAGAGTTTCAGTTACAAGAAATTCGTTCTGTATTTACTAAGTACATGTATCTAAAGATAGAAATAGGAGGTGTCTGAGAGAAGCAGTCTAACTGGTGTATGGTTTAAAATAAAAGACAAAAGAATCATCTTTTTCTTTACTCCATTTGAATAGACAATAAATACATTTCCACTTTAAAGTTCATAAAGGAGTTTTATATTTTCCAAATTTTCAAAAAAGAGAAAGCTTAGTATTAGATCATTTCTGTTTGAGAATCACATGTTCTTGCAGGAAAAGGTTGTCAACAACCACTGCTTGAACATAATGTCCTCATAACTGGGAGACTGGTTTCCCAGCATGGAGTAATGCACAAAAAGGAGTACCAGGCAACACGACTCGTATATCCTGAATCTGGTTTCATATCAGGGAAGTGAAACAGATAAATGAAAAAATAGTTGATCTAAGTCTTTAAGAATAAATGAGTATATAATTGTTTAAATTTCTAATTTTTAAGTTTATTTCCTCTTGAAAATAACTCTCTTTTTTGGACCTTTAATAGAATGAAGGGCAGTTAGAAATCATATCATCTAATCAAATATGATATATTTAGTTGTCCAACTCCTGGCAATATCTTTTCCTTTGTTCTTTTTATTTCATTTCTTCTTTGCTGTTAGCCAGTTGTTCTATATTTTACCATCTATATTATTTAATGCACATTTTTAATTCCTCGACAATATAACTATTATATTATCCATTATTAATTTTGTACATATTTGTTATGTGGTCCTTAGAAAAGGTGTATGTGTATTATATATTAGGCATCATTTGGAGGTTTTCTTAGAACATAAAATAAGAAATTTTTACACAAAATAAATTTTCTAAAAATGGAACTACAAAGGTCATTTTGAATAGGACATTTGGAAGCCTTGTATTTTAACCAAAATCTATCTGTCATAGGCATCACTATATGTAAAACACATTAACCGAATCCACTAAAAATCCACTTTATTTAATAAAATGAAGTTATTTCCAGTGAGGAAAAAAGTCTTCCCAGACTTTTTTAAAGACTTTTTTTTTAAATAAAGTCTAAGATAGACCTTTCATTACCTTCATAGCTGAGGTGCAGAATCACTATATGAATTGCCTCCAAGATGTTGTGATAAAACATATAAAACTTTGGCCAAAAAAGGAGTGTTCATAGTATTTCATCTACAAATGTGTTACCATTGTGACCAAGCCATCATCTCAAGTAACAGGAAGCTCAAAAGGTTAAAATTAAAAAGTAGCTGCATTGTGATTCTGAAAGATTGTACACGGTCATACAATAGAATTTGCAACTCCAGAAATAAGACTTCAAAATCAATTCAAAGCCATGTCATGGAAGAGGAACAAAAGAGCTTTAGATTACAGGAGTACAAAATTAGTTTCCCCATATTATACATTATGCCCCATGTAATGTGTTCTCAGAGTACAATTAAAATAGAAAATATTTCTGTACAAAGGCTCCCTGGACCTCTTAGTAAGATGGAGAGATTGGAAGCCAGAATATTTAATCTCGGTCTCTTAGTCACAGAAGTGCACATTTGCATTTGAAGAAATTTTCTTTAAAAATAAATCTTTACCTTAACAATTTTAGAGTTAAAAGAATCTGCTAAGATATTAACACAAGTCTTCACTTGCTGTATATCCTCAAACACATGTACCTCAAATTCCTGTGCTGCAGAAGTTCAAATTAATGCAACCTCCTATACTTAAAATGCCAGATTAAAAACCTGGCTTGAAAAAGCATGGGATGAAATAAGCAGTGGAAAAAGGGTTAACATGACACAGAAGCTGATAACTGTTGCCCATTTAAAAAAATAAGTAATTCATTTAAAGCACAATTATATTAAACACAGCAAATACATCTTTGTAATAGAGCGCAGCTCCAAAAGGATGTTTCCAGCCCATCTTTGGTTAGCAAGTTTTTCCTCTGAGTAAAGATTTTTAATTCCTTGTTTGCTTGTTTTTTGAAGTGGATAGATTGGTGAGATAGAGGGAAGATGTTATCTAGTTTAGAATTAGAAAAAGCAAGCCTCATTTCTCACAATTTCTTTCTCTTGTTTTCTCCAAAACCAAAGCTGGATGTTTAAAATTCTGTTTTTCTGTCTCCCTCTCAACACATATACAGACACACACACAAACCCTTACACGTACTTATTTGACAGTCTGCCCTTTTACACAGATATTAATATTGTTTTGTTTTGTTACAAAAGGGATTTAAACTCTTTAAAAAATTATGAAACTTTAATCTTAAAAATGGTTTTTCTTATCCCAGCTTATTATAGTCACATCTCCTTTTCTGATTCTTCTACTTTTGATTTTGTGTGTTCCTCTAGTTTAAAAGTATCTGAGTAGTATTTCCTTGTTAGTTATGTATCAGTTTAGTCTAAACCGTTTCTAAATGCCTTTTAGAACTGCCAACCACCATATCCGGTGCCAGTGATATTGCAATGAATACATTATTCTGTTGGTCTGAAGGAGTGTCACATTTATAGACAGTGGAGGGGCATGCAAATAGGTAAATTATAATAAAAGAAGATAACTGCTGCATTAGAGATATAAACAGAATACCAAAAGAGCCAGGAGAAATTTCCCACCAAGCCTACCTGGGCATGTTAGGTGATGCGTAACAAAGGAGGAGCCATTTGAGTTGAATCATCACATTGGAATAAGTTTGCCAGGTGGAGGAAAAAAAAAAAAAGAGTAAACTCTTTATGCAAAAGCAAAACTATAAAAAAAGTAATATAATAATAGGCAGGTTAAATGGCTAGAGATGGATCTAGTAGTGAGGCAGGCATAGTTCAAGATTAGCCTCATTAATTAACTTATTATACCTGTAGAAAGATTTTATCAATCATGGGATAATGTTGAAACACGAAATATGGTTTACTTCGTCTACTTTTTGATCACTACAATCATAGAGATTATGTACAGGCTTCCTTTTTCTTTGCTCATAAATGTGACTTTCCATAAGTTTAGAGTAATTCCCTAGAATACCTTCATTCTCAACCTCCTTTCTACCCTAAAAACCTTTGAGGTACATTTGCATAATTTCTTTTAAAAATAAACACGACTCTGCTGGATTCTAGGAAACATTTACCAGACAATTGGTTTTCCAATTATCTGGATAAAGATGAATCCCATCACTTGGATGAAAGTTACAATTTTTCTTCTGGGAAACTAACAAAAAAGATTTTAAAGCTGACAAAGGTACAATGATACAAGTATTTATCTTGAACAAACTTACTGAAATTCCCAGTGAACATTTTTGCAATTACCAACAGCTTTTGAAGAACTTTACGTCAGAAATAACAAAAATTAATTTTGATTGGTTTTTTTTTTTTTGGTCTAAAAAATGTAAATTGTAAAGCTCAGCCTAAAGCAACTAAATGTAGAGACTTGGGTGCCTGCCATTGTAACTTCATATTTATGTATTTTTAAAATTTATGTATTTGACACTATAATCTACAGGCCTGTGACCCAGGATAAAAATGTAACCATTTTTCTTTTAAATGCCAAAGGAAGAAAAGAGCAACCCCATAAAGAGGAAAAATAAAGAAAAAACAAAGGATTTTTTCTTGCTCCACTGGCTCTAGTGAAAGAAATTTTGGAGTCTACTACCTTGCTCCCATTCCCTTAAATAATACTGAGGCCATTAATGAGACACAGTGAGACACACTGGTGGAAACTAAATTGGCCATTCCCTGAGTAAGTTCTTCCTAAATCCTGAGATAAATTTTTATTTGAAATAGCACTGTGGATCATCACTTGCCAGTTGATTTAGTTTACTTATTACATCTCACTTCCTACACCTACTCAAAGACTGACCCATCTCTAAATCTGCCATATCCTAAGTTAGCTATCTAGTCCGAGAGCAAATAGTTCTGAGATATAAAAGCAAACTTCAGTGCATGCCTTTCCATGTATTTATTATGTGGAACTTCAGTTCAGAACATTCTTTCTCTGTGTGAATCATACAAGAGAGCAGTGAGCAACGTGGCTATAATGTAACATAAAAATCCCTGTTGCCTCATATGGACAGGTACTACCCATGAGATGGAGACATGGCAAATACTTTTGAAGATAGTAATATGTAGTTCTTTCTAGTTATTTAATAGATTTTGAAATATAGAAGCCTCCCAAAGTAATTTAGCCTGGGATCTCCTATCATTTATTAAAACCCTGTTGAAAACAAGGGATTGTTATTATCCATTCTTTAACCAATTTGGAAATCTTATAACCATAACTAGCTCAAAATTTCTTTGCAAATCTCTGTCATTTTGTTGTCATGGTTTATGTGGTTTGTCTAGTCAAGATGGGTCAAATGAAAACTATAAAGATAACTTTGATTTTCCCTTCAAACTTTCACCCACAAAAATCTTCAATGAGTTTCTCTTCAAATGTGCAGAAAACTGAGGAACTGGACAACATAGTTCTACGTAGACTTTGGTTGTGAGTAGAATAAAAGGAGGCTTACCAGTGGCATTGTCTCTTGGGGTTTCTGTGTGGATGCCAAGGTAGAGTTCAGATTTTCATTGGCAAATCCAAACAAGGTAAACATAGAATTAAGGAGCTGATGGGAAGCCAAATACTTAGGGAATTAAGAGAAAGGATTGGATTTGGGGTAGTTTGAACCAGGCAAGATGGTGAATCCAAGAGGCATTCCCTTCTAGAGAAGCTTGTTAAAGCTTTCATCGAGTCTTTATGCATCTGAACTCAACAACATGCTTGGAGAAAGTAAAGAAACTAATTTACAAAATATTTTGTTTCTAAAATATTTTTCAAACACTGAGATTTGGACAAATTGAATTATTTACTGTTCCTTATGTAACTCTTGAATTTTTCTACTTGTGATTTAGCTCTCCAAATTTACTCCAATTTCTCAATATCGAAACCATGCATTCTTAAGGAAAAAAAAAAAGCTACCATTTGAATTCTACCCTTTCCATGAAGACAATCCAAGTTGCCTTAATTTGGAAGTAATTTATTTTGATTTTATACTCCCATAAAATACTTCCCCAACTCTTGTAACACTTCTGAGTTAAGTATACTATTATATACTAAATATATATATATGTATATATATGAATATATATTAAAGAAAACTAGTGGCAAAATTGAGTCAACACATTACAAGTCAATTATGCCAATAATGGTATGCCAAACCCAGGAGAACCTATTCCATAAGTATTACTGAGTCTGTCTTTGAATGTGCTAATCTGAAAAAGTAAGCTAGTAGTATTCTGTAATAAGTATATGCAAAGAAATCAATTTCTGTTCTAGATTCCTATTTCAGTTGTATTAGATTGGGTTTTAAATGAACATTTGAGTAATGCAAAATGGTAACCTTACCTTTGAAATTGCAAAAAGAAGTATTGAATGATGTCTCATTAATTATGAATTTAATTCTTTTTTTTTAAGATTTTTTTTATTTATTTGACAGAGAGAGATTACAAGTAGGCAGAGAGGCAGGCAGAGAGAGGAGGAAGCAGGCTCCCTGCTGAGCAGAGAGCCCGATGCGGGCCTCGATCTCGGGACCCTGAGATCATGACCTGAGCTGAAGGCAGAGGCTTTAACCCACTGAGCCACCCAGGTGCCCTATGAATTTAATTCTTGATCTAAATTATTGCTTAATCTAAACTATCAAGAAAGTTTTGAAATAATTAATACCATTCATTATGCAAACAGTTTCCATTAGTAATACTGGAATAAAAAATAAAAATTATAGAGGTAGAGTAAAACAAAAGTTCATGCTATCTTTCTACTGTAATTCCAAATTAGCAAAACCACATCATATTAATTATTTTATTTTTATTTTATTGGTTTTAATCATTTGTTTATATTTAATTTATAAACTTCTTTGGATTTTATATTTCCATAAGAACTATAAAAATCTAATTCTATATTCCTATATGCATTTAAGTAACTTCATAATAAAGTAATTAAGTCAACTCTTCATATCTAGGAGATTTTTTTTCCTTTAAAAGAGAGCTAGATTTTTCAAGTTTAAGAAAATCTGAATTATGACAAGGTAGCATTTAGTGGCAATAAAAAACATTGGAAACCAAGAGTGGAGAGTGGCACAGAAGCAGAGAAAACAACCAGATTAGGACTGCATTGGAAAAGGATTTAAAATTGCATCCTGTTGCCTATCTCAATAGCTTGAGAAAATGAAAGAGGCATATTAGGAAAAATCAAAGTCACAAATGCTTTTTAACTGCTCACATCTTTTGTTTTGAGTCCCTGAGTGGATTTATAGTATTATCATCAATATTATCAATATGTTACCATAGTATGTACTTTGGCATGGAACGGAATAAAATTAATTTAGATAGACATAGTCTCTACCCTCTAGGATCCTCACATGTAAACAAAACACAGATGGAAGGGCATACAAGTGCATGAACATTTTAATCACAGACCAAATATATGTCAACAAGACAAACTCAACAGGACTTGGAATTCGTCTTATCTGTATTAAAATATTTACTCTTCGTGGTATATGTAATTGCATAGTATAAAAGAATCGTTTTTATCCCTTAGTTCACTCATGTAGTCAATTACTCACCAATGATATGTTGAGGACTCACATGCAAGGCACTACACTTAGGCTAATTTTCTATTTTCAGGGTCATTTTTGCTGTTCTTTGACATTTTCTGCCTCCATTGCTACCCTTACATACACATTGTTCAGGCCGTCTTACACCTACTAGTCTGAAGGACATAAAGAACTCTAGCCCAAAAAGATTTTTTTTAATCTTCAGGTTCTTTCTCTTTCTTGCTAACAGAAATAAAATGAAAAGGAGACTGTGTGTGTCAAGATACACACATCCACTGAAAAGTATGCCTTTAAAACCTTGATGTAGCCAGGATAAAAATTTGGGAAAGAGTTTTATAGTTTCTAAAACTCAGCCCCCCCCAAAAAATTCTTGAGCCAATTTTTACTTTCTTGAGATCTATGAAAAATGTTTTTATATTTTTCTGTTTGTATATATACGTTGATGTTTCCTCTTTCATTTTGTATTTAGTATTCACCTACTTACATCTAAAATAGAGTACTTCAATTTTTGAAGAATCCTTTTAATCTTAAGTTAATAATAATCCCTTCTTCAAGCTAGTTCCTAAATATAAATGGTTGCCGATCATTTTCTGAGTATTTTTTAAAAGACAGTAGGAAAAAAAAATAGCCCAAATTTAAAGTTGAACTGGAGGGTGGTGCTAGATAATCTGAAGTACAAAAAAAAAATTAATAAGATTAAGACCTGACTCAAGAGCAGTTGAATATAGAGCAGACTAACAAACCAGAGGTCATTTTTATAGTTTCCCTCTTTATCTTCTCTCATATTCCTAACTTAATTTGGCTCTAGTAATGCACTATTATATTTTCTACAATCTAAGAGAGCATCAATTTAAGATATGCCATTTTTTTATGTGCCACTAAGAAACAAAAAATATAAAGCCAAAATTAATCAGTTGGCATATACAGCATGATTTCACAGTTGACAGAATGTGGGGAGGTAGGAGTGCCTGGGTGGCTTAGTTGGTTGACCCTCCTACTCTTAGTTTTGGCTCAGGTCATGATCTAATGGTCCTGGGACAGAGTCCATGTTGGGGGTCTGTGTTTAGTGTGGAGTCTACTTCAGATTCCCTCTCTCCCACTCCCTCCTGCTCACGCTCACCTTTTCTCTCTCAAATAAATGAATAAAATATTTTTTAAAAAATGAGGCAGAGAAATGAGTATCTAGAACCAAAGAAATATTCCATGGGATAAAGCATATATGACCTTGACTTAAAGTGTTAGCAACAGCAAAATGTCATGTATCAGCCTTTATATTTGTTGTAATATAGCTCAGTACCAGTCAAAGTACTTTTGTACCAGAAATGCTTATTTTCATATAAAAACTCACATATATAATATAGTTGTTTATTTTTATATGAATTCTAAGCATCCATTGTAAAGGCTATTATAGATATTGTAGTAAATTTGCAATATCTATATTTGTAAAGCTAAAATATCCATTTAAATGAAGTCGATAATCTTTGCTAGAAGCTTCAAGTTTGCTTTTTGTAGCCAAATTTTGGGACAGTGATAAGGAATAAAAAAAAATTGGGGACAGTGAGCTTGACTTGGAATATTTTTAAGAGAAATTTGAAAGCAATATATCTTAAAAGTTAAGTAAAAATAGCTTAATGAATATTAAAAATATATTAGCTTGGGGCGCCTGGGTGGCTCAGTCAGTTGAGCAGCTGCCTTCAACCCGGGTCATGATCCCAGAGTTGTGGGATTGAGTCCCTCATCCGGCAACCTGCTCAGCAGAGAGCCTGCTTCTCCCTCTCCCTCTGCTTGCTGCTCTGCCTGCTTGTGCTCTCTCTATCTCTCTGTCAAATAAATAAAATCTTTAAAAAATATATATATATATATATACATTAGCTTTATATAAAGTACATATGTATATATACATTGATGGTTAAAATTTAAAATATTAGTGAATATAATAGATACTGTCTTTTGTCAGTGTTAAAGTGATTTCTCATGGCTAATATTTATGAAATTTTCATAGAACTCAAAATGGTTACAAGTAAAGAAACTGTCTATTATGGGTAAACTACTTACATCATATTAAGTTTCAAGTTCTAAATTTTTCCAAAAGATCATAGGTCATCATTTATATAGATGGTGGTGTGATCACTGGGAAAGCATTCAACCATGCTGTCATTTAATGTGTTGACAGCCTTGAAATTAGAGAAGCTATCAATGACTTTTGGGTTTGGCAGTAGGTGAAAATCATGGTCAATATGATTTAGGGACCTTTTCAAAACTCTTTCCCTTGAGGTCATGCAGATCATAATTTTGAAAATAAGTCAATACATTCTTAGGAAAATTTTCTTAGTGTGTACAAAGACTTAAATGATTATTATTTTAGTGGGTACAGTGATTTCTCACAAACATACTATAATAACCAATATGTTAGGTTTTAACTATTTCACATTATTAGGTATTGTCACTATTTTGTTTTACGTTTTGATTTTGTGAACTTAAGAGTAATGTACATATCTGTACAAATTATTATGTCAACCATTCATTATCTTTTTGAGGGGAATTCAGGAAGGTGATATGAATCACAATATTTTATAACTCAGCATATTCAGATTTGGTTCAAGAATTAGTTTTTGTTCTAACTGCCTATCATTTGACACTAAAAATGTATATATTTTACTAGAGAAGAATGATGTATTTTACTAGAATAAGAATGTTAAGTTCTTGAGTAGACCACTTAAAGTCTACATTCCATTTTCTTTATTTTCTCTCCACTTTTGCTAATATATTTTAAATGGAATTAGATGAATGTATTTCACTGTACCACATCAGAAGCAAATGAGGCCATGGGGAGACCGTTATGTGCAACTGAGTTCACCTAACTTTAATGTCTTTATGAGCAACCAGTAACTGAATACCCCTCAGCACCTTGTGAAATTAACAGACTGCTATTACATGCAGGTCTAGTATAACATATCAGTAATATATTTGTCTAATTACTGAAGTTTCCATTTCCCTCATGAACAAAGCAGAAGTAATGAACCCTTTTAAATAATGTAACAGTAATGTTATAATATCCCAGTGCTTAACAGAAAGCCACTTTCTTCAAGTAGAAAATATAGACTTAGTATGTATGAAAAACAGGAGAAATCACAGATGTTTGTCACACTTTGTAGATATGTTGGATGACATTTTACAATGCTGAGAAATGTCCTAAACTATTTTAGGAGAAAAGTAAAATACAAGAATGCAAGCACAGTGTTAAAATAGTACAACCTTGACTGTCTCAGTACCTTACTTACTAGGCCCTCCAATAAATCTGAAAAAGAAGAAATGAAAAATAATACCGAAATATTCATTATATGGTCTTCTGCTAAACTGACAAATTCAATAAATGGCTGAGTAAAGCTACATAAATACTGTTCATGATTATATTGACAGTTGTTTTCATTTCTATCAAACAATGAGACTTACATACATATGTTATTGTGATCCTTCAATAAGCTGTTAATATGCCATTATGATCTGAAATCTTGACTAAGGACATAGCTGTGCTGCCAAAGTCTGACACTAAATATTATAGATTGTGTTAGATATCTTCATTGAGTTGTTTGGTCATGTATTTTTGTAAAGATTTATTATTTTTTTTTAAAGTAGGCTCCACACCCAACGTGGGACTTGAACTCACAACCCCAAGATCAAGAGTCTCATACTCCACTGACTGAGGCAGACAGGCACCCATGTAGAGATTTATTCTTGCTCACAGAAATCCAGATGAGAAGTAGGAGGAAAAAAAATAAACTAAGATCATAAGAAAAACTAAAAAGATCTATCAGAAAATACATTTTAAAATCATTGTTATTCATACTTATTCAAAGCATGAATAGAAAGAAATAAGCATAGTGTAAGAAATAGACCATAGTCATAGACCACGGCATGAACAAAAACAAGACTGAAGTTCAAAATGGAAGACAATAAATGGATCAATATTAGTCTTCAGAGATTTCCTAGATGTACACTCTTGGGGACTTTAGTTAAACTAATTCTTAAATTTAAGCAATTTCCTCTTATTATGCAGCAACCTATTGCCTAAAACTATAAAGATGGACATATCTCTTAAGGAACATGATGAAAAGTTCACCAGCCTTTAAATATCCTTCACCTTTTCTTCTGAGAGTCATTAACTTATATTCATCTTTACCTTTTCTTAATCCCCAAATGTAAAATACTGTCTTTTGAAACTTCTCTAAGCTTAATCATATATCATTTAAAGTGCTAAAAACAATGCATGTTTTCTAATAACTGTCTCACCTTTTCTGAGTTTAGCAGTACAATTTTTTGTCTATTATAATGAGGTATATTTCAATTTATTCAAACCAATTCCTTGTTCATTTTTTAAAAGGAGCTGTGGCTCCTTGTTCATGTACAGCTTATTAGAAAGTAGCTGTCATTTTGTGTGTTAGAAAATGTATATTAATATCCTGATGAAATTAATTAGGGAGGAAAATCGCAGTGGCCAAAGAAGTTTGAAAAAAATAGCCTCAAAAGAAATTAAAAGAGAGAGAGAAAAAAGTCATTACTGCTGTAGGAGTCTCAGGGTTTATTTATAAATAAATGCTGAATCAAGAAATTGCTATGTGGGTGAACTGCTATTAGTAGGAATCATTGCCAAAGGGAACAGAGATTTATTTAATCATTCTAATTTTAAGTGATCATCATTTTGTGATGGTTTCCCAGTGGATCCATAAATAAGTTTATCTGTATTGCGTTTACCACACACAGTGAGCATTACCATGGACTTCTGCTTTGATCTTATGTCACTAATTCTAAAATGCAGGATACTCAGAGGCTTTTACAATTTTTCCCCTCCAAATTCAATTCACTATTTAATTACAGGAACATCTGCCTTATCTGATAACTTAGTTCTATGATTTTTAGATCCTAATTGAAATAAAAGTTCTAGAAAATTCACGGTAAACTTTTGAATCCACAAGAGAACATTAACAATAATAATAACATCAAAATAATAAGTAGTCAATTTTAAAACTTTTTCTCTCATCTCTGAAAAAATCAGTTTCTTAAATTAATATAATGCAGTAGCTTTACTGACTCAACCATAATTAATAAGAAGTTATTAGAAAATCCCACTTTCCAGTTGTTTGAGACAATTTCTCCAAGACTGTGGAACTATTCTAAACATAGTATTTAGTTACAGGTAACTCCCATTTGGTGTCAGTGATCCATCCACTCCAAAAAAACAGATACTTGATGCCACAATGTTAACCACCAGTGTAAATCCCATTATTTAAAATGGCATGCCATGTCAACCTAAAACCCTTAACCAAACTCTGTGAACAACAAACTCGTGTTAAGATGCAAAGAAAAAATTTAAAACATGTTTCGTTCCATGTTTGGGTCTTAAAGCAAAGAGGAATTCTAGTGGGCATTGACTAGGAGCCCTTTCTACAAGGTTTGCCTGTTATGCCTATTCAGCTGTAAAACATTAAAGGATAATGACTTTATATATTAGCGTAACCATAGTATAAATATGAAAAAACAGTTATTAAGTAAGATTAAACTACTTTTGCCTTTAAATTAGCCACTTTAAAAAATAATAATGAAACAAACTAGCCACTTTTACCTCTAGAAGCTGTGACATAAATCACATCAGTGATCAGAATATTCATGCTTATCCAGCTACAGAGATTTAAAAAGGAGAACAGAAGGGGAAAATAAAATTTTGATTTCTATGCTTAATCTTCATAGAAATACAAAAATTAATTATTTTAGGTGCTTGGGACAAAAAAAAATATGTGCCCTTCAAGATTCTTCTGGTTAGTCAAATAATTAAATGGACATGAGACAAATTAACAAGAGAAAATCAGATTTAATCATGTATGTGTGGGTAATCTACATAAACATGAGAAATTCCAAATACAGGCAAAATTAAGTATATTTTGTCATTCTGGACTAAGGAGAAGGGCATAAAGGTCTAGGGCTTCAAAAAGAAGGAAAGCAATTCACAAGTAGAATGAAGAGTGTACGTGTTTGGTAAAGGAATGTTTGCTGAGCCATCCAGAAACATGGGACATAGAGAGGACTTTGATAAAACAGGCCTTGCTAGGTTTCTCTCTGTTTACCATATGTAATTCATACTGTGGGATAGTTATCTGTGGTGATAGCTCCCTTCCTGGGACAGGTACTCTTTCTAAATTTTTTTAGGCAATTGGGAGGATGAGAGGCTTTGGTCAAGTTTCTTCCTGAGTCGTCTCTCTTAAAAATAATCAGTCTAAAATAATCCACATGCCAAAGAAACAAATTTTGGGGTGACATATTTGGTCACCCATATATCCTATATAATGGTAAGACTCTGGAATAGATGATGCATTATTTCGCATATCACATCAGTAGGTTTTCAGTGTGCAAAAACCAAAATACCAATAGGAATGAAAGTCTAAAATATGTATACCCAGGTTTAATAGGACTATTAAAAAAAAAGACCTACCTAACTACCAAAAAACTAACTCAATCCCAAATTGTTGTTGTTGTTGTTGTTTTTATTTGCTTATGTATTTTTAATCTGTAGCTTGTAACTTTACTGACATGAATGTTAGGCAACTTTGTTTAGTGTCGCGAACAGGTGAAAAATGGCCTTAATATTGCAAGAAAAAATAGTTTTGTTTTTTCTGTTTGATAATTAATAGGTATATATTTTACAACATTTTCAAGCACTTCTCACATTAGGAAGAAAATGCTTTTACATTGTTGATAGTATTATAATCCATATAGTAGTTATTGTAATCACTATACTCTGTTCAATCACTAATTTTCAACTCATTGTCAATATCATTGAAAAAAAGTATTAAAAGGTAATTTTCAGAAAAAAATATGACTTATGCAGGTATAAAAATAAACATGTATTAAAGAATTTATTTTATTCATATGAGGAAACCAAGGATGTGTTACTACTAATTGAAAGGAAAAGTCAAAATAGTGCAAATTTATATGGAATAAGAGAATGTTGAGACCAATTGCCAATGGAGACACAACTGTGTTTACCACACTGGAAAAAAGTTAATTAAAATTATTAACTGACAGAACAGAATTTATATATCATCAGTTATCTACAGCTTACCAAGAGTTGCAAAATAGCTCAAAGATAATAAACAGGGCTAGAATAAATAAATCTGGAAGGGCATGTTATAGAGGGTGCAGTATTATGCTGAAACAATTTTTTTTCTATAATCTCCCTTCTTTTGGTCAAAAAAAAAATCTTTTTTTTTTTTTTTTTTGGTTTTTAGGTGGGGGGAGCAGGGGCAGAGGGAGAGAGAGAACCTTAAGCAGACATGGGGCTCAATCTCACAACCCTGAGATCAGGACCTGAGCCAAATCAGGAGTTGGACACTTAACCAACTGAGTCACCCAGACACCCTGGTCAAAAATAATCTTAAAGAAATCTAAATCTCATTAGATTTGGATTGATTGTTTACATAGGTACAGCTAAAGTATTAATTTGCCATATGTGCCTTTTTCAGTTCTTTTTCTTGCCTTTTTTTTTTCCTGAAAATTTTCATAGGGAATCTGAGATTGGACCTTTAAAAACCTCTTGAGGCTCAAAGCCAAGTCAAGAACTTTATTTGGATGCATCTCTCTTTTCTCAAGTTTCAAAAGTATCCAGTTTCTTGGGCCTGCCAGGAAGTGATCTTCTTAATCACCTGTAGAAGTGGGAAACAACCTGTAAACTTGATGCCAATTTTCCCAAAAGGGGTCTGTAAACTAGTTCCATAAAGTCAGTCTTAGTTCTTCAGTAGTGTCTGCTTATACCTTAATAAATGAACATCAGTCTTAAATATGACAATGCAGGCAACGCCTTATTGAATAACCAATGTTACCAGTAATGTCCTAGAAAAAAGAATGATAGATTGTCATTGGACCTATTCAAAATGTTATATTGCTGTGGAAATAAGAATATTATATAAGAGCTTCCAAATTTTGGAGCTCTCAGGTAGAAAGAACACAATATCATTTATAAACATTTAATTTCACCTTACAAAAGTAGAGCCTACTAATTATTATGAGGTATAAGCAGTTTAAGAGGAAAGAGAAAGGGCTTCCTTTATGTAGCCAGAAAATATAACATTAAAACATCAACGTTTCAAAAAAAAAACAAACAAACTAGAATTGTCTCTCATCAGTTAAGTCAGTATTCTATAACTCTTTTTCATTGTACCTTTTGTTTAGAGTCTCATGAACCCAAAATCTTCCTGAGTAAAATTCTGGAAATCCTGACTCAATTTCACTCATTTAGTGTCAAAGAGTTCGTTTAAGCAATGCCATCAGAAGCCTGTATCCAAAGTTACCTGGCAGTGTCCTTTTGTTTCAGGATTTCTTTCCCTTTAGTGCCAATGCTTCTTGGTCACGCCACTTTGAAAAATGAAGAGGTAGATCAGACGAAGAGTGATGGGCAGCAGAACAAAATTTATTGGGCCTTAGTATCTAGCTCTTAAAGAGGGAGGAGATCCAAGAAGGTTGCTTTTGGAGTTTCTAAGTATAGAGGTTGTTATGTGCTTTTTGGGCTGTTTTAATCTTATTAAACCTTCCATGCTGCTGTCACCGAATCAGGTTTTGTCCATGCACTCATCTATCAGGTAGTTGTTTACATGGGAAAGGGTGCCACAGGATAACAGGACGGGGTCTTTTTCCTTATAGGATAGTTTCCTCGTAGGACAGGGGCTCCTCACTCCTGCCTGCCTTTCTTCAGACTATCCTCCATTACTTTTTAACAGGTCTCTCAGTCCTTTGTTGAAGACAGAGCCTCTTGACCCGTAGCTGATTGCAGAGCTTTCAGGGAAGCATAATCATAAAACAATACAACAACAACAAAACTGTCCGTTGATGACAATAGACTTAAAATAGCTTTGGCTAACATCGTTTTCAAAAGTGAAAGATCTAATGAGAGTTCATAATGAGAATAATGCAACTGACATGGAAATTTGCTTGTTTCTATGGCATGTAAAACAAATTAATAAAGTCAGTCCTCAAAAGAAGCATTTGACAAAATAACTATAAATATAATCCTATTTTCAAAGAATGTACTAAATGCTGTACCAATTTATAAAAATGGATGTAAGTAATCTTTACAGGAAAATATCTTGATATAAAAAATAATTTTGACTTATCACAATTATACTGAGCATATAGTAAGAATAGACCAAGAATACAATAAGGGTATCAAGGAGAGATTCAGTTAAGTCTGAAGTAGGTCTTAAGTAGCCGTATATTAATAAAACTCCATAAGTAAATATTGTGAATCCTACTTGAAATCTACTAACCTAGAAGATGCTCTATTCGAATTAAAGAAGTAATGATTCAATGACATTAGTAGTTCAATGTAACTGAAGCCAGGATACTGGATGGCTCAGTTGGTTAAGTGTACTGTTCCTGATTTTGGTTCAGGTCATGATCTCAGGGTTATGAGATGGAGCCCATGCTGAGTGTGAAGCCTGCTTAAGATTTTCTCACTCTCTCCCTCTGCCTCTTCCTCCCCTCCACAAAAAAAAAAAAAAAAAGAAATAAAGAAATGTAACTGAAGTTATGACTGATAAAGTATAACCTATGTGCCTAACATGAGCCAAAGCAGCACCAAGGCTAATAAATAGAGACATGGACACAAGGACACTGACGGATCTTTAGAAATATCCATATTGAATACATTTTTCTGAAATATTTATACTAATAACATTTACTTAAACCAATCTGAGTATACCTTCTGATTTTACGACTCTTCCACACAATATCAATAGTAACATATCAAATAAACCTCACTGTTTCCAGCACTTCTCTTTTTACAAGATGAGAAAAACAAAGTGTTGTGATTTTCCAGGGCCATTCTAGAAATCTCAGAGATAGTCTTAGGTATAAGATATACTGAAAATTATTTAATTTTACTTTACACTTAAGATTTGATTTTGGAAAATCCAAAAAAATCAGAAGTTGTCAAGAGATTTTAAAACTTAACATAGGAATCATATCAGAGTGCCCGAGAAAAAATATTATCATTCATTTTAAAGTGACAATAAAACATTTGAAAATTCAAGATGAAAAATAGCATGATTGGGGTGCCTGGGTGGCTCAGTGGGTTAAAGCCTCTGCTTTCGGCTCAGGTCATGATCTCAGGGTCCTGGGATCGAGGCCCGCATCGGGCTCTTTGCTTGGCAGGGAGCCTGCTTCCCCCTCTCTCTGCCTGCCTCTCTGCCTCCTTGTGATCTCTCTCCCTCTGTGAAATAAATAAAATCTTTAAAAAAAAATAGCATGATTGTAAAGAAACTTAACTCTTTCCTAAGTGAGAAAACTTTGTTTGTAAGAAAACTTAGGTCCACAAAATTAGAGTTAGCTTTATTAGTAAAAGTGTTCTTAATATGCAATGCATTCATTGTTATCTTCAAATTAATTGATAAGCATGTATTTTAAAGGTTTTTTTAATTTCTAATACACTAAATATTAATGATTATAATCCACAAAAGCTCTTTGGAACCCTCAGTATACCTGTAAAGTACAATGGATTTCAGAGAGCAAAGAAACCACTCCCATTAGGAGAAAAATACTTTTTCCTTAAAAAATAGAGGTATGTACATAGACATTTCTCATCAACTTTTCTTACATAAAGTCTCATTCCAAAAGAGCCTTTATAACTTTAACCAAAGAACTTCTGTTTTAGAGAAAACTGAAAGATGGACCTCTGTAAATGTCACACACCTGCATCCTCACACCTAACATAGCTCATGATCATCCCCACACTTTGTACTAAACTTTTCAGAGTGGCAAAATTAACACATTCACTAGTAGACGCATGCATGTGAGGGGGATGCAGAAGGAGAGGGAGAGAGAGAATCAAGCAGGCTCCACACTCAGTGCAGTGCAGAGCCTGACAGGGGGCTCAATCTCACAACCCTGAGATTGTGACCTGAGCTGAAACCAAGAGTCAGATGCTTAACCAACTGAACCACCCAGATCCTCCAGTGTTTCAGTGTTGTATATTAATTAGAAATTACCTACTTATCTAATGAATACACATTAATTACCTTGGTTTACCATCAATCCAAAGTATTAAATTACCTGAAGATCTTAGAACCATCTTCACATTGACAGTCTAAGCAATGTAATTGGTTGAAATAAAAGTGTCAGAATAAAGAACTTGGTTAAACACAAATTTATATTTTTTATACCCTTAAACACTAAGTACAAGTAATGCTAACTTATTTGCTTGGTGAACCTATATAAATTGAGGAAGAATATACTCAAGTGAATAAATATCTACCCTTATATTTAACACTGATAAATCAGAATAGACAAAGCAGTTTTTAGTAAACCAAAATTATTAAACTAGTCTCATTTGTAATGATTTACCAAAATCATAGGAATTTAAATTCTTAAAATATTTCCAAGTCAGTTTCAACAAAAGTACCTTTTAAATCTAGCACACTGAAAGTACTGGAAGTTCAGTTTTCTTATTTGAGGATTTTAGGACTATCCTATTTTTATAAGCACTTATTTATTTCTGTAAGCCAACCAGGGTAGAAATTCTTTGAGAGAGTTTATAATCTAATTTATTAATACCAGTGGATATAGGAAAATCCTACAACCTCACACAATGAAACATAAAGCCTTTTCTGAATTAGAGACCTATAACCAGAGATACAGACACAGACAAAATTTATAATTTCAATTTTCAAATGTTAGCAATGGGTCAAGAATAACCACAGAATTATAAAACTTAATGGTTCACATCAAAGAAACTATTTTCCAGTGGTTACAAATTCTTTTTTCCTCCCATTGGTTACAAATTCTTGATTTCAGCTCAGAATAGATAAATATACAAAAATAATAACAGATCAGATTCTTTGTCATCTTTCACCCAACAGACATAATGTGTATGTTTATAGAAATAACTAAATGATAAGGCCTTAAAACCACGTTCCCAATTTAAAAAAACTAACCGTATCATTTGTTAATGTCTCACCCCACATAGATCTCTATAAAGCTTTAATCTATTAACAGAGATCATTAGATGACCAAGCCATAAAATTAAGTTTCAAATACAAAATACCAGCCAAAATCAAACCAAAACAAAAGTAGTAGAAAGTAAAAGTAAAATTAGAAAAACAAGTTAGACTGCCACTTTGGATTAACCTCTGGGAGATGAAACCACCCACAAGGTGCAACTGTTTAGCAACAGTTTACCTATGGTAAAGAACCCACTGGCCATCTCAAAAAAGGAAGAAGCCTGCAAAACTGTTAAAAGATAATTTGAGAAACAGGTAAAATCATGACTTACCTACAGAAATAAAAATTGACACATGTGAAAGAATTTATTTTACTCATATGATGTAAAGGAACAAAGCAGATATAATAACCAACTCAAAAGTATATCAGAAAAGCATAAATTTATGTATAATAAAGAGATGTTTGCATGAATTATAAATGTGTTTTTCCCCCCCATGGGGGATAGGAAGTCAATTAAAATCATTACCAGACAGGACAGAATTTACCTAAAATTTTAAGGCGTTACAAAATAGCTCAACGACAATGACCAGTGCTACAAACTGACAAATCAGAATGGTAAACTAGAGGTGATACATAGTTTTCCACTGGAAAAACAAAATTGTTTTTTCAACAAAAACAATCCTATTATATTATAACTATATCGTCATTGCCAAATGGTACAATCAATATGACTTGCAGAAGCATCTGTGACTATGTAAAATACAGGACTGCTTTGTTGTTTCTCATGGCTTTAGATTCCCCAAATACTGAGACGGTACCTTAGGAAGTAGAGAGTCACAGTTACACATATACTACCTTAAATTCTTTGTAAGGATGGGCATTCATTATTAATGGATAAAAGTTTAAAAATTGCTATTTTTGATTTTGTTTTGGTCATATTTTGCAGCCACCTAGAGTAGAGGGCAAAAAAGATTCTTGTGTACAAAATATTTATCAAACCATCCCTCCTCCATGATAATGCAAACCCTACCCACAATGTTACTACGCTGTGAAGCTCTATTTCAGTGCCTTTGGGGTCTGGATTTCATTGTGTCTCACTCTTTTGTTGAATATGTCAAGGACCAAAAATTATCTCCTAATTTCCAGGATTCCCCCACTTGATTCAAACTGGCAGACTTTGGTGCTATAATAAGTGTACTGTCATCAAAATTGACCTATTTTAGCCCATAACTTAAAGGATCCTCTCTTCTACTGATTTATTTCTGCCTTGTGAAGGTCGCTGTTTCATAGAATGAGTTCCTGCAGTGTACCTCCTGGTTAATATATCTGCACTTCTCTAGATTTCTTGGAATTCACAAATACAATGAGTGGGTATTCCAGAGTGGTCAGCAGAACAGGGAGCCATCTGGGGACAATCACACTAAAATCATACTATGGTGATACTAAATAAAAATCCAGGGCGCCTGGGTGGCTCAGTGGGTTACAGCCTCTGCCTTCGGCTCAGGTCATGATCTCAGGGTCCTGGGATCGAGGCCCGCATCAGGCTCTGCTCAGCAGGGAGCCTGCTTCCTCCTCTCTCTCTCTCTCTCTGCCTGCCTCTCTGCCTACTTGTGATCTGATCTCTCTCTGCATCAAATAAATAAATTAAATCTTTAAAAATAAATCTAGGAAAACAGCATGATGATGAGTAGTTTACTTTGATGAAGTAGATCTCAATTCATTAGCTGAGTTCTGACCTTCAATGACTGAGAGTTGTGCTATTAAGTTCCAGTGTTAGAAGCACTGCTGTTGACCCTTTTTTTAATAAACCTGTCTGACAGTTTAAGCTCCTAATTTCCAGTTTTGGGCAAGAATAATGAAGGAGCATATATATTTTATTACTGACGGAGAAGAAAAAAAAGATGAAGAAGCACAAGGTTTAGCTCTGCCTGCCTCTTGTTTTCATGACAATTTATCTGGGAAGCCAGTTACCCATTGCACTCAGCTCCTCATTCCAACCACTGGCTTTATTATATGTGCAGAACCACCAGATGTACATACCCTGCAAATTAGGGATAAAGCACCATCTGCCCATGTACAGGCTTGTTTTCCAAAAAGGAAGCAGTGACTTTGCTATCTTTTACCCCTTTATTCATTCATATGCATGACTGGTGACAAGTTTACTACCCAGCTAATTCCAGGACACAGAGTAAAGTTAGTGAACAAAGAAAGGTATTTGAAAACAATGTACCTAGACATTGCTTTTTCGTCCTGGGAAGATTTCTGTCTTTTCTCCATTATATGTGTCAAAATGGCTCACAAAATCACTGTGACCTTTTTTTAGTTAAATTGTTTTTTATTTGTTATAAAGTTAATATATGCCCATTGTATTAAAGAAAACTAAATAAAAGAAGCAAATAAAAAGACTAACAGGGATTTTTATGCTAAAAAATACAATTAGGTAGGGCGCCTGGGTAGTTCAGTGGGTTAAAGCCTCTGCCTTCAGCTCAGGTCATGATCTCAGGGTCCTGGGATCAAGCCCAGCATCCAGCTCTCTGCTCAGCGGGAGAGCTCTCTCCCTCTCTGCCTCTCTGCCTACTTGTAATCTCTCTCTGTCAAATAAATAAATAAAATCTTTAAAAAAGGATTAAAAAAATACAATTAGGCTATATTGTCTATTTGTGTACCTTTTAAAAATATGATATATTGTATGCATATACTTCCTTTATCATGTGCCAGCAGTTGTCTGAGTATCTTATATATGATAGCTCATATGATGCAACTGTTGAAGTAGTATCGCTATTATCTCTATTTATAAGAGACAGTTAAAGCACAAGTTCACACTGACAGTTAGTGATAGAGCTTAGATTTGACCAAATTTTAAGCACTTCATTAGACTGTGTCTATCAAATTCATCTACAAGATAATTTTTTTAAAGATTTTATTTTTTTGAGAAAGAGAAAACACAAGTTGGGGGAGGACCAGAGGGAGGGAGAGGAAGAGCAGACTCCCCACTGAGAAGGGAGCCTGAGGATGCAGGGCTCCATCCCAGGACCCTGGGATGATGACCTGAGCCAAAGGCAGACGTTTAACCAACTGAGCCACCCAGGTCCCCCATTTATAAGATAATTTTATTTTACGTTTTTTGTACTTTTAAAAAATTATTATCATGTTCAATTAGCCAGCATATAGTACATCATTAGTTTTTGATGTAGTGTTTATTAGTTGCATATAACACCCAGTGCTCATCACCACATGTGCCCTCCTTAATACCCATCATCCGGTTACCCCATCCTGCCACCCACCTCCCTTCTGTAACCTTCAGTTTGGTTCCGAGAGTCTCTCAGTTTTATTTTATTTTATGTATTTTTGTTAAAGATTTTTATTTATCTATTTGACAGAGAGAGTAAGAGAGCACAAGCAGGGGGACAGGCAGAGGGAGAGGGAGAAGCAGGTTCCCACTGAGCAGGGAGCCCGATTTGGGGCTCAGTACCAGGACATTTGGATCATGACCTGAGCCAAAGGCAGATGCGTAACCAGCTGAGCCACCCAGGCACCCCTACAAAATAATTGTAATACAGTGTTCCCTGGTATGGATATTTTAACCATTCCTCCATTATAAGACATGTTAAACATTAGTTTACAAATAAGGTAAAGTCAGCAGTTAACAAAATGAGGTAAATCTGTATGACTTGCACAGATTTAAAAATTGTGATAGAGATTTTATATAACACATTAAAGGAGGAATCTGATAAGGTAATAAAGCCACTTCAAGAGGGGCACCTGGGTGGTTCAGTGGGTTAAGCTTCTGAATCTTGGTTTCAGCTCAGGTCATGATCTCAGGGTTGTGAGATTAAGCCCTGACTCAGGCTCCTCACTCTCTTCAAGAGAGGATCTATAGGTGAGTGAGAGAGAGATCGGGGAGAGAGATTGATAGAGCAATAATAATAATGAAATGAATGTGCAAATGAGAACAAAACTCTTTTCTTTCATGATGTGGGAATACAGAGTGGGGAGTCATTTCAACCTCCAGAGGGTAGAATTTACATGCCTAGAGACAAAAAATATTTTGCAACACTATGATTCATCTGCAGTTAGAGTTGGAAATACCTCTCCTGAAATAAGATAATGCTGGAAGGTGTACTATGGATAATACATAGTTTTCTATTGAGGCAGTAACTTTTCCTTACAGACCCTTAAATTGTTTCTACGGGTGTTTTGTTTTGTTTTGTTTTGTTTTGTTTTGTTTTGTTTTAATTTGACAGAGAGAAACACAGCTAGAGAGGAAATATAAGCAGGGGGAGTGGGAGAGGGAGAAGCAAGCTTCCCGCTGAGCAGGAAGCCCAACTTGGAGCTTGATCCCAGGACCCTAGGATCATGACTCAATCCGAAGGCGGACGCTTAGTGACTGAGCCACCCAGGCACCCCTGTAGTTTTTATTATAAATAATGCTGCAGTAAATAGTTCTATATACATTTTGTGCACATATTTAACAATTTGTTAAATTCTTATATGTGAAATCCCTTTTCTCAAGTTATGGATGCATACTGTCAGAAGGCCTCCAACAAATAAAGCTGTGAGTGCCTATTTTCCCACACATAGAAAGATACTGGGTGTTAAATTCTCTCACTTTTTAATCTTCAACTTTTTATTCTATTTCAGTAGTGACTAAAGGTTCATTTTATTAATCAGTGCAGAATTAAAGTTGTGGCATTTGACAAACTGAAAACTTGAAAAACATTGCCTTGAGTAAAGTGACCTCTACTGAAGGCACTAAATGAATTTATCATAGAACCACGTTCTTAAAGAGATAAAAAAAGACATTTTGTCCACTACCTTATCTCTTGACGAGAAAAGTTGCATATGAGTTTTCTATAAACATACACATACATACAAATATACATGGGAAATTCAAGAAGTAATCAAGAAGAAAGGAAAGGAGAATTATATGAATGAATCTACATGAACACTGACTGTATAAATAAGACTGTCTTATGAGGTTTAAAATATACATAAAGGATTAAAATACATAGCAAAAATAGCATATAATTTGAGGAGCAAAAGAGTTTAAATGTTCTAAAGTGTTTGCATAACCAACAGTCTCTGAAGGAATATTCTAAGTCTTCTTGAAATACTATCTGTAATGGGTAAAATTATGTCCTCAAAAAAGCTGTGTTTAAACCCTACCACCTTGTACCTGTAAATGTGACCTTACTTGGAAATAGGATTTTACAAATGTAATGAAGTTGAGATGAGGTCATACTAGATTAGGGTATGATCTAATCCAGTGACTAGTATCCTTATTAGAAAAGGGAATTTGGATGTAGAGACACACAAGAAAAATTCCATGTGATGATGGAGCCAGAGACAGGAGTGATGTGTCTGAGCTAGGAAGTACCAAGTATTGCTGGCAACCATGAGAAGGTAAGAGAAAGGCATGGAGAAGATTTCCCCATTAGAGAACCCAGAAGGAACTAATACAACTAATACCTTGATATTAGACTTCTAGGCTACAGAATTGTGAGAGAATAAATTTCTGTTGTCAGTTTGTTGAACTTTATTATGACAGCCCTAGAAAAATAACACACTACTTATCTGGCCCAAAACATCTGATATCCAACCGAAATATCTCATATTTAATTCCCAGTAAAATTGAAATAGCCAATTTTTATACACTTTAAAATGGAGTGCATTTATACTTTTCTGTAAAGAAATATACATTTTAAGTCTTTTCATAGATTTTCTTACAGAACGTTTTATTTTAGCTCCTGTGTTTCAGTCTCTCATTCATATATAGAAAGTGTCCAAATTTCAGAGTGTGTGTATATTGCGTACTTTTAAGTCTATTCTAATCAGTAGTACTAAAGTGAGTCACAGGCTAAATTCTCCTAATTTTTTTCTCCTTAATATTGTTACCCCACTACTTTCCTTCAACTGTTCTTAATATGTTTTCTAAGAAGTAGACTCCATAGTCTACAGAGGAAAGTACTGGTCATAATTCAATTCAGGAAGAATCAGTATAATTGAAGTTTCATTTATGTCAGTATTACCTCCACTCTTGATCCCAAATAATTTCTCAGTCAGACTACTCAGATTTAGGGCAAAAGCATTGAGTTAACTGCACTGGTGACAGTCTTCCATGATCAATCATATAAATTAATGTCTTAGTTTGATCTTGCTGAATATACTGCTGACCTTTAGATCCATTATAGAAAAACCATTTGTTTAAGTAGGATTCTGTTAGACGAGATGAGGGAATTAGCTGGAAATCAAGAACCTGACATCTTTACTTAATAAGATTCTGTTGTAGTCGGTTTAGACTGCTATAGCAAAATGCCCTAGACTGGGTGGCTGATAAAGAACAGAACTTTATTTATTACAGTTCCAGAGGTTGGGAATCACAAGATCCAGGTGTCAGTACATTGGCTGTCTGGTGAGGGCTGGCTTCTTGGTTCACAGACAGCTGGTTCCTCATTTGTTTCTCATGTCCTACGTTGGCAGAAGGAATGATGAAGCTGTCTTGGGTCTCTCTGTCTCTCTTTTTAAGATTTTATTTATTCATTTGAGAGAGAGAGAGAGAGAGAGAGAGAGGGAACATGAGTAGAGGGAGAGGGAAAAGCAGACTCCCCACTGAGCCCAATGTGGGGCTGGATCCCAGGACCTGGAGATCACGACCTGAGCTGAAGGCAGCCGCTTAACCATCTGAGACACCCAGGTGCCCCTTGGGTCTCTTATAAGGGTGCTAATCACATTCATGAGGGCTTTGCCCTCCATATCCCAAAGGCCCCAATTCCTAATCTATCACCTTGGGGGTTAGCATTTCAACATGAATTGGGAGCCAGGGGAGGCACATTTAATCAAGAACAACTACCAACACATATACGGAACTTAGAAGCCCAGCCAACTAACACATCACTGATAAAATTTTGTTAAGAATATTTGCATAAAACCAGAAAAGAATGTAGAATATGTATAACAATGTATTTTATTTTCTCCTTTATTTGTATAACATCCTTTGTGCCACATGATGTTTAAGGTTTTCTGCAAAAACATATTAATCTCTTTGGGGCAGAAGTAAAGAATATCACAAAACTTATCATGACACTATTTGAAAACGTAAATCAACACTTAGATTTGGCACGCTTAGTCAGTTTATACTTCAATGCTTAGAAAGAATGGTGTTAATCTCTTTTTTCTTGTCACTGCATGCTATATCAGGAACAGCCAAATTGCTTGTATAAAGTTCAAACTAAATATAAAATCATTTTGTTCAGAACATGCCTTTACTCAGTGGTTAGGTGGCATTTTCTAAATGAGCCCTCTAAACAGTACTTGGGAAATTTTCTCCAAAAGGTCATTTTCTACCACTTGAAAGGTCATTTTATCTTGAATATTTTTCTATGTCATAACCATGAGGGCATTATTCACCCACTGTAGGGCTTTTTCCCCCCACATAAAAGAAATAGGACTTATTTATTTATGTCATAACCCACATCTGCTCATTGCTTAGGAGTGACTACTAATGTAGAGTAATTTTATATTGAAGGTATTATGAGGAACATGGTTTAAAAATTAAAGTATTGGGCACTTGGGAGGCTCAGTCTATTAAGCGTCTGTCTTCGGCTCAGGTGATGATCCGAGGCTCCTGGGATCAAGTCTGTATTGGGCTTCCTGCTCACTGGGGAGTCTGCTTCACCCTCTGCTCCTCCGTCCCACTATTCTGTCTCCCTCTCCTCCCCCCACCTCAAATAAATAAATAAAATCTTTAAAAAATAGAGTATTAAATTGCTGTAAGAGCACTTTTGTAAGAGTACGTTTGATGCCCTAGAAGGAGCCTGCTTTCTGACCAACAGTCTTCCATTATAAACAAGAGTGATAAAGCAATGATTGAGAGTATAAAGAGCACAAGAAGCCAAAATGGCAGTGAGCGTCTAAAGCAGTGTTTCTCAACCTTGACTGCACATCAGAATCACCTGGAGTGCTTTTAAAGCTACCAATGCCTGTGTCCCACCTTTAGAAATTATGGTTTAATTGATCAAGGGGTGGGGCCTGGGCAGTGGTAGTTTTAAGCTGCATAGGTGATTCCAAAATGCAGTCAGGTTCGAGACTCACTTTATGGATTAGAAAAAATGATCCTTTATCTTCTGTTGATCACTGACGTCTTGAGAATTTGTTAAGAGCAATGGTCCTCTCTTCCAAGATATACATAAAAATCAGGGTGAGGGGTTATGGGCACTCCTTCTTCAACCTTATCCACTGTTGCATTTAAAAGAATTTGGCATGTATCCAAGCCAACCATTAAGAGTCTCTAGTTTAGGGAAAAGTAAAATTTTAAGGAATATTATGGCATTGTACTGAATCCAATTAGAGCTAGAACTCTCCATGATTTATCAGGGGAAGCTTAATATGAAGAATTACTAAACTGATAAAATAGCTGTAATATATAATGATACTCTGTATGACATAATATATGAGGAAGAGTACTTAAGGAAGACCAAACACAGACACAGGATGCAGACCTCATTGGAGAAGTTTTAATAGAACCCACTGGATGGCAGAGCAGTTTTCTCATACACAAAATCAAATTAGATTAAAGACAAACAAAACCTGAAATCTTAACTCCTAGCAGTGGGGATAGGCAAAAAGCTTCTTGACACTGGTCTTGGTAAAGATTTTTTGAGTGACACCAAAAGCATAGGTAATAAAAGTGAAAATAAACCCCAAAGCTCTGTAAAACAAAGGAAACAATCAACAAAATGAAAAGGCAATGTACAAAGTGGGAAATAATATTTGCAAATCATATATCTGGTAAGTGATTAATATCTAAAATATATAAGGGGGGGCACCTGGGTGGCTCAGTGGGTTAAACCTCTGCCTTCGGCTCAGGTCATGATCTCAGGGTCCTGGGATTGAGCCCTGCATTGGGCTCTCTACTCGGCAGGGAGACTGCTTCCTCCTCTCTCTCTACCTGCTTCCTCCTCTCTCTCTACCTGCTTCCCTGCCTACTTGTGATATCTCTCTCTCTCTCTCTCTCTCTCTCTCTCTCTGTCAAATGAATAAATAAAATCTTAAAAAAAATATATGTATATATAAGGAACTTCAAAATTCAATAGAAAAAATAAAAAATAAATAACCCAATCTGAAGAATTGGCAAAAGATTAGAGAGACATTTCTCCAAAGAAAACAAATGGTGAACATGTACATGAAAAGGTGCTCAACATTACTAATCCACAGAGAAAAGCAAATCAAACACACTGATATATCACCTCACACCCATTAGGATGGCCATTATTTTTTAAAAATTACAAGTGTTGCTAAATATGGCGTAAAAGGGAAATGTTGATACACTGTTAGTGGAAATGCAAATTGGTACAGACTCTGGAAAACATATGGGGTTCCTCAAAAAATTAAAGCTAGAACTACCATATGATCTAACATTCCACTGCTGGGTATGGATCAGAAGGAAATGAAATCACTACTTTGAAGAGATATCTGCACTCCTGTGTTCACTGGCTATTCAGAATAGCCAACAAACAAATGTTCATCAACAGATGAATAGATAAAGAAAATGTGGTATATACATATAGTGAGCCTTAATACTCAGCCTTGAAAAGGAAGGAAAGCCTGCAATTTGTGACACCACGGATGGATCTGGAGAACAGTGTGCTCTATATCATTCCACTTACCTGTGGAATCTGAAAAGGTAAACTCATAGAATGGTGTTTACCAGGGGCTGGCAGAAGGGTGAAATGAGGAGATGCGGTCGAAGGACACAAAGTTTCAGTTATACAAGATATATGAGTTCTGGAGATGTACTATATAGCATGTCTCTGCCTATAGCTAACAATACTGCACCATATATTTAAAATTTGCTAAGAAGGTAAAGTTTATGTTAAGTGTCCTTATTTCACACACATACATGTAATAGTAATACAGGGAGCAGGAGGAAACTTTGAGTAGTGATGGATATATCTATCCATGGCCTTGATGATGGTGATAGTTCAATGAATGTATACATATCGCCAAATTCATTGAGTATATTAAATATGTACCATTTTTACGTGTCAATTATACCTCAATAAACTGGTTTAAAACAAAAAATAGAAGATACCACAGTCATTTGAGAGGACAGAAGTAAATGAAAGTGCAGCATCAACACAAGGAATACTAAGACTAAGCAAAATTATGAAGTATATAAAAGGCTTTGTAGTTTCTCCCTTCTCCATTTTGATATTTCCCCTTATCCAGAAGCATTCTCCTGCTTCATTACTGCATGAAATTCTCTATTCTGTCACTTGAAGTCTTCCTCTTGGCTTTTCTCCTTTCTTTCCTTCTTTCCTCCCTCCCTTCTTTCCTTTCTTCCTTTCTTCCTCCCACCCTCCCTTTATACCTTTCATTTTTTTTAAAGATTTTTTTAAATTTATTTGAGAGAGAGCGAGAGCACACAAGCAGGGGAGACAGAGGGAGAAGCAGACTCCCTGCTGAGCAGGAAGGCTGATGTGGGGCTCCATCCCAGGACCCTGAGATCAGGACCTGAGCCGAAGGCAGAAGCTTAACAGACTGAGCCACCCAGGTGCCCCTCCTTCCTTCCTTTTCTTCCTTCCTTCCTTTCTTTCTCTCTCTCTTTCCTTTTTTTCTCTTTCTTCCTTTCTCTCCCTCTCACCCTTCTTCCCTTCCTCACTCCCTCTCTCTTTCTCTGCCTTCCTTCTTTCCTTCCTTCCATCCATCCATCCATCCATCCATCCATCCATCCATCCTTTCTGTCTTTCTCCTTTGTTCCCAATCAAATCCTATCCAGTCCATGGGCCAGACCTTAATAATTGATTATGCTATTTTTATCCAGGTGTTAATAGCTAAAATAATTATTTTCCTATTGGCATAGGAATTTTAATGTAGTACATTGCCTTAGCACAAAGAATGAGTATGATGGGCATTTCAGACACTGTTAAATGAAGTACTTGGGGGCAAAAAACATACTCAGCAGTTTTCAAAATAAAGTCATTATCTGCTTTCTTAGAGGGATCCCAAAGAGTGAGTTCTAAACCAGGTTTAATGATGGAAAAAAAAAAAAGCAATGATCAAGTTCCACCTTCTATACTACTGTAAAATTTGCTTTTTCCCAAATGGTATTTCTTCATTCCCAAGAGTTGTCAAAGTAATTGTTTGGGGGATCTTGCATTAAATAAAAAATAATCTACAACCTTACAGAGCCATCTACACTGAAGCAATGTATGCCTGTGTTTAAAGCTCGGATGAATAACTGGGAGATATCCAAGTTGTGCCTGTCAGGTAAGCTGAATGAAGCCATCTGAAACTTGACTGGCAGTGGAAATGTTCTCAGAATGTGTTGCAACAATCCTTTTAAATAGAACACACATACCACTATATGCAAGTTGCTCTGTAAATATCAATTATAGAATCCAAACCAGCCATAAGAGTAATCTGAAAGAACTGCCACTATTTCACCCAGCAAATGACTATCTAAAATTATTGCAGGTGAAGAAGCTTGTGACTCTCTGTATTGCTAAGAAAAATCACTAATTCACATTGTAATATAATCAGCCCATAAAATTTTTATCATTTTTTTTCAATTTTGCATTTATATATAATATAAATCAGAAATATTCCTAAAAGGTAATACCTGCAATCAGGCCCCTAATCATGCATGTAGTTCTAGATGAACTAATGAATGAATGTTGGAGAGATAGATAAATTAATTAATTAATTGAGTGATTATTTAATTAAGCCACTATACAAAATAGCACATAGACTACTCAAGAAATTAAAAATAGAACTACAATATGATCCAGCAATTCTACTTCTGGGTATTTATCCAAAGAAAATTAAAACACGAATTTGAAAAGATTTATGTACCATCTCCTGATGAATGAAGGGATGTATACACACACACACACACACACAAACACACACACATGCACACACACTGGAATACTACTGAACCATTAAAAAAATGAAATCTTGCCATTTGCAAGGTCCAACATGGATAGACCTTGAAAGTGTCATGCTAAGTGAAGTTAGACAGAAAGAGACAATACTATATGATTTCACTTATATGTGGAATCTAAAGTACAAAACAAATGAACAAACTAAATTAAACCAATGGATATAAATAATAGATTGGTGGTTGCCTTAAGCAAATGGGGTTTTGGATGTGGGCAAAATGGGTAGAGGGGGTCAAGAGGTACAAACTTTCAGTTATAAAGTAAATCATGGGGATATAATATAGAGCATAGTGACTATATTCAATAATACTGTATTATATATTTTAATGCTGCTGAGAGAGTAAATCTTAGAAGCCTTCATTACAACAACAACAAAATCTTGTATCTTTGCATGGTGACAGATGGTAACTAGATTTATCATGATCATTTTTCAGTGTGTACAAATATTGAATCATTATATTGTACACCTGAAATTAATATATGTCAATTGTAGCAGATATGTCTCCTCTGTGATCCACATCTTTCTTTTACAATGGGCTTCAACCAACACATGGCATTGGGCAGTCTCAAACAAGAAAATTTAAATAATATCATAAGACATGGAAGAGACACAACATGAAGAGATTTGGGGACCTTCTGAATGAATCTAAGGAGAACTGTCAATTTTTTTAAAGATTTTATTTATTGGGCGCCTGGGTGGCTCAGTGGGTTAAGGCCTCTGCTTTCGGCTCAGGTCATGATCTCAGGGTCCTGGGATCGAGGCCCGCATCGGGCTCTCTGCTCGGCAGGGAGCCTGCTTCCTCCTCTCTCCTCTCTCTGCCTGCCTCTCTGCCTACTTGTAATCTCTCTCTCTGTGTCAAATAAATAAATAAAATCTTTAAAAAAAAAAAAAGATTTTATTTATTTATATGACAGAGAGAGATTACAAGTAGGCAGAAAGGCAGGCAGAGAGGAGAGGAGGAAGCAGGCTCCCTGCTGAGCAGAGAGCCAGATGTGGGCCTCCATCCCAGCACCCTAAGATCATGACCTGAGCCGAAGGCAGAGGCTTTAACCCACTGAGCCACCCAGGTGCCTGAGAACTGTCAATTTTTAACAGCTGCTTTGTAGTAGTAATATAAAAGGCAGAAACATTATGGACATTGGGGAGGGTTTGTGCTTTGGTGAATGCTGTGAAAGATGTAAGCCTGATGATTCACAGACCTGTACCCCTTGGGCAAATAATAAAAATAAAATTAAAAAAAAAAGGCAGAAACAAACTTCTGTCTTGCTTATATCAGTTGTTTTTATGTCTCTTTAAGAACTCTTCAGCTTTTACCCTAACTAAAACATTGTTAGTGCACTTTATGTCTAAACTATTCTATAATATAAAAATAGAAATATCATAGCACATGTGATATTCTGTTATTTCTCAATTTCTTATAATTTTACATACCAAAATTTAAAAATTCAAAATTTATAAAGGAACATAGAAGAAAATGATATGATGTTTGTAATAAGTGCATCATTTCTGTATATAAAAATTATGTGATTGAAATTATTAGTTTCTAAGGGTGAAAAAAACCTCTTAGACAAAAGATTATAGTTCTTTTTTCTAAATTATGGGATGTTTCTCTCCCTTCATTAATCTGTCAGTGAATTGATAGGTATAATTAATTATGTGAATTAAACTGAATATAACTGCTCTTTTTTAAAGACAAATGCTAACAGAATTTTGAAATCTCTGTCTCCAGTAAGGTCCAGTGTGGACCTTCATTGGACAATATAATTCATTCCATTTTTTAATAAAAGGCAAACTCTGTGTTGATCAAAAGAATAGTGCTATAGATATCTTGCTCTTCTTATACCACTTCTGTTCCTATCTTTTGGAAACTTCCACTTTTCCATTGTTTGTGACTCTTGTCTGACAGTTAAAGGGTCCCACCATCCATGCTGTAAACATAGGGAACTTCCTAAGGCTGAGTCTAAACACAGTGAGTTTTTGAAGATATGGGCAAATAACATAATTAGTAAAATTGATGTTTATTTGAGGAAATCGATATGGATACTAAAAGGGGTCCTTTGAGAACAACAGCTTTAAAGGATGTATTGTTCTTACTGTGTCCCCTAATATTCTGATAGGAAAACAGACTCTCTTAAGCATTTCCAGCAGCAAGGGCCCTCATTTGGGTTATCAGAGAATTATACAGCCTTGGAAAAACTGGAAAATAAAGATCAGAAAGGCCACTGCTAGCGTTCATGAAAATTAGAAGTATGAGATTTACAGAAGAGCCTTCCAGTCATTTCAGTGTGGGTGATTCTAACAGGATGCCTGGAAGTTGATGGTAAAACCCATGTCTGTAGACTCCCTGCCTACACACCTGCCTACAGCTGGAGAATAATGGCTTCTCCGTCTCTTAGAATTTTCAAACCTCCTCAAAATGTGCTACTCATTGTTAAAGTCTAACAGGAAACTCTGCTGATAAGCAGCTCAGGAAAATGTAGTTCAGGTATCTCTGTTATGATGTGAGGGAGGGTGTAGAAGGCCACAGAAATGATACTGCTCAGCAGAGAATCTGAAACAGAGAACTTGTCCTGTACCCATTTTGCTTCTATATAGGAGACTGTCTCCAGGTATAGTCATTAGAGTTATAAGGGGCTGAGATGGAATTCTAATAATATCTTTAACCTCATGATTTAGCCTTTCCTTAGACTTTCCAGTTACATAACCCAGTTGGTTCCTTTATTGCTTTAAGTGTGTGTGTGTGTGTTCAGTTTCTATCTATAAAAACCAAAAGGGTCCAGGGCCACCTGGGTGACTCATTCTGTTAACCGGCTAGCTATTGGCTCAGGTCATGATCTCGGGTTCCTAGGATGAAACCCCAGGTTGGGCTCTGTACTCAGCAGACAATCTGCTTGGGATTCTCTCTCTCCCTCTCCCCCTTCCCACTCTCTTGCTCTGTCTCCTTCAAAACAAGTAAACGAGTAAATAAACAAAAACCCAAGAGGGTCCTGATTACTGCAAACAGAAACAAAATAGAGTGGGCACCTGGGTGGCTCAGTTAAGGTTAAGCATCTGCCTTTGGCTTGGGTCATGATCCCAGGGTCCTCAGGATCGAGCCCTGCATCAGGCTCCCTGCTCCCCTGCTTGGTGGAGAGCCTCCTTCTCCCTCTCCCTCTGTGACTTCCCTCTGCTTGTGCGCTCTCTCTCTCTCTCTCTCTCTCTCTCTCTCTCAAATAAATAAAATCTTTTAAAAAAAAAGAAACAAAAGAAACAAAACAGAGTAGTGGACTATGAGCTTAATCATTAGGTTTTTCCTCTGATTATGGAAAGATAATGCCTTGCAAACTGATGGTGACTCAGCTCAGGTTGCCAAAGCAAAATACCATCACTGGATGGCTTAAACAACAGGAATTTTTTTTCTCACAGATCTAGAGGCTGTGGAAGTCTAAGATTAGGAGGCTAGCGGATTGGGTTCTGGTGTGGTCTTCTTTCCTGACTGGTAGGTAGGTGTCAACTCACTGTATGCTCACGTGGCTATTCCTGTGTGTGCTCATGGAGGGAGAGAGATACAATAAAGGCATTAATCCCATAATGAAAGACCCACTTGTATGACCTCACCTTACGCTAATTACATCCCAAAGGCCTATCTCCAAATACTATCACACATTGGGGGATAGGGCTTCAATATATGTATTTTGAGGGACACAATTCAGTCCATATCATTCCACCCCAGAACTCTCCAAAATTCATGGTTTTCTCAGATGCAAAATATATTCATTCCATCCCAACAGCCCACAAAGTCTTAACTCATTCCAGTATCAATTCATCTAGAGTCTCATTTAAATATAATCTAGATCAGTTATAAGTGACATTCAAAATACAATTCATCCTAAATTTCTTCTCCAACTATGAACTTGTGAAACCAGACAAATTAAAAAAAATTATTAATGAATCCAGACACAGACCTACACCCTTCACTAAAATTAACTCAAAATGGATCACAGGCCTAAAGGCAAAACACGAAACTATGAAACTCCTAGAGATTACTTAGGAAAAAAATTAAGTGACCTTAATTATAGCAATGACTTTTTAGATGCAACAACAAAGTCACAATTCATGAAAGAAATAATTGATAAGTTTGGCTTTGTTAAAATAATTTTAAAAACTGTGCTCTGCAAGTGATGCTATCAAGAGAATGAAATGTGCCCCATATTTGCAAAAGAAGTCTGATTAAAGACTGTAATCCAAAATATGCAAGACAACAATAGAACAACAATAAGAAAATTAAAAACCTGATTTAAAAATGGGCAAGAGACCTGATCAGACACCTCACCAAAGAAGATATACAGATGGGATGTAAGCATATGAAAAGATTCTCTACTTCATATGTCATTAGGGAATTAAAAATTAAAACAGTAATGTTATTACTGCATACCTATTTATTAGAATGGCCAAAATCTGTAATTTCACCAAAAGCTGAAATAGGTGTGGAGTGACAGGGATTCTTATTCATAGCTGATGAGAATGCAAGGTGGTACAGCCACTTTGGAAGACTGTTTGGTGGTTTCTTACAAAATTAAACACACTTTTACCATACAGTCCAGTATCACATTCCTTGGTATTTACCCAAACGAGTTGAAAATTTGAAAACTTATGGACACAGATGTTTATAGTAGCTTTACTATTCATAAGTGCCAACATTTGGAACAATAAAGATACCTTTCAGTAGATGAATGGATAAACAAACTGGTACATCCAGTCAGTACAATATTATTCAGTGATAAAAGCAAATGAGCTATTAAACCATGAAAAGATATGGAAGAAGTTTACATACATCTTACCAAGTGAAAGAAATGAATCTGAAAAGACTGCATGATTCTGTCTATAGGACATCCTGATAAGGTGAAACCATGGAGACAGTAAAAAGATCAGTGGTTGCCAGGGATTAGGGGAGAGGGAGCAATGACTAGGCAGAGCACAGAGGATAGTTAGGGCAGTGAAAATACTTCGTATGATAATTTAATGGTGGCTATGTGTCACTGTACCTTTCTCAAAACCCAGAGAACTTAACAACATCAAAAAGGAACCCAATATAAAGTACAGAGTTTGGGTGACAATGTGTCAGTGTAGGTTCATCAGTTTTAACAAATGTACCACTGTAGTGAGGGATGCTGATATTGGGGAAGCTTATGCATTTGTGGAGGAAGGGGATTTATAGGGACTCTGTATATTTTGTGTTCAATTTTTCTGCAAACCTAAAAATGCTCTGAAAAATGAAATCTGTTTTTTTATAAGTTAAGTTATCCTATGACCCAACAATTACATTCCTAGGAATCTACCCAAGAAAGTGAAACTATATGTCCACATGAAGACTTGCAAATGCTTATATAGCATCCTTCAAAGATGCCAAAATTGGAAACACCGCAAATGTTCACTAATAAGTTAATGGATAAACTGTATCTGGTTATCCATGTAATAGAATACTATTCAACAATAAAAATGAATGATGTACTGATAAAATAAAAGAAGTTGGATGCAACATCATTATATGATTCCATTCATATAAAATGTCTAGAAAAGACACATCTAGAGAAATATAAACAACAACAAAAAATTAGTGGTTGTTTAGGGTTGGTGGTAGGAAAGGAAACTGACTGTCAACAGGTAAGAGGGATATTTTGGGGATCCTGAACATATTTTTTAAAAATTTTGATGGTTTCCCAACTCTATAAATGTAAACTCTCAATTGCACACAATGTGTGAATTATAACAATAAAACAAAAAATGACTTTTTTTTAGCAATTTACAAGCTGATTCTAAAATTTATAATGAATTTCAAAGGACCTAGAATAGGCAAAAGAACTTAGTAAAAGAAGAACAAAGCCTGAGGGCTAACACTATTGATTTTAAGACAAAATAAAACTACAGTAATCAATATAGCATGGTATTTGCATCAAGAAAAAGAAATAGATCAATGGAATTGAATATAGAGGCCAGAAATATATTCACATGTATATAGAGAAATGATTTTTGACAAAATCCAAAGGCAATTCAGTAGACAACGGATAGTCTTTCAACAAGTTATACTGAAACAATTGAATATCCTTATGCAAAAAGTGGATTTTGATTAATACCTTACCAGATACTCAAATTAACTAAACCTGATCCTAGACCTAAGTATAAAACCTAAAACTATAAGAGCCATAGGGAAAATCCTTGTGACCTTGGGTTAGAGAATTCTTAAGTGTGATATCAAAAACAAAATCTGTAAAAGAAAAATAATAAACTGGACTTGCATTATAAAAAAAAAGAACAGAAAGTTCTGTCCTTTTAAAGCTACTGATAGGAGAATGAAAGGTAAGCTACCAACCAGTAAGAACTATCAAAAAAAAAAAACTATCTGCAAAGCATAGATCTGATAAAGGACTTATATCCAGATTATTTAAAAAGCAGTTGAAACCAAACAATGACGACAATGGACAACAAATAAAACACTAAACTAAAAGAATGGATAAAAATTTGAGTAGACACATCATCAGAAATATATATTGGATTTCAAACAAGTACATAAAAAGATGCTCACCATCATTAGTAATTAAAGAGAAAAATTAAAGGTATAATAAGATACCAATGCAAACCTATTAGCAATGGCTAAGTTTAAAACACTGATTATATCAAGTGTTGGTGAGAATGTGGAGAAAATAAAACTCTCTTGTACAACTGGCAGATATACAAAATGATATAAACACCCTGAAAAGCAGCCTGGCATGTTAAACTGCTAAGCAAGCACCTAATATATTATGCTGCCATTTAACTCCTAAGTATTCTCCCAAAAAGGAAGATATGTATATACAATGACTTGTGCACATATATTCATATCAATTTTATTTGAAATAGCCAAAAGCTAGAAACAACAAAAATGTCCAACTGGTGAATAAACAAATATGGCATATTTATACAATGGAATCCAACTTAGCAATCATAAGAAATGAATTATTGATACAATTAACAACATGAATGACTGAAAATAATTATGCTAAAGAAACCAGATTAAAAAGAATACACACAATGTGTATAAATGTATTATTCCATTTATGTAAAACTCTGGAATGTAAACACTAACCTACAGTGACAGAAAGCTGATAACTGGTTCCCAGGGAAGAAAAAGAGGTTGAGAGAGAGGAATTGCAAGAGGACATTAAGAAACTTCAGAGAGTAATATATAAGGGACATTAAGAAACTTCAGAGAGTAATATATAAGTTTATTATCTTACCAATAATGATATAGTTTCCTTGGTGTGTAAGTATGTCAAAATATAATATTGTAAGCTTTAACTATGTGCATTTATTATATGTCAATTATATCTCAGTAAAGTGATGAGAGAATGGGAGTAAAAGACAAATTTAGAGAGGAGGTCAGAAGCCAAATCAGGCAGTTCTGGCAAGGTTTGTGAAGATTTTAAAATTTTAAGAAGAGGAAATCACTGAAATGGTTTTTTAGAAGTAATAATAAACCTTTCAAATAGCATATATTTTTGATGAATTAGGAGGAAACAGAATTTTACCCAGGGCAGATAACTTGCCTTTACAAGTAGAGTAATCATGCTGTTGCATAAAGAACACAGTCCACTAAGAGTTGCTACCATGAAAACATAATGTTTCACCAAAGGATTGGGCTTTCTCTGAGTTATAGGAAATGCACTGACTAATGTTAGGATACTAATAATGACTAATGCCAGAAGAACACTATCTGCAGGATGTTTGTACCAATAGTAGATGTGTGTGAGGCTACGATGCAATAAAGAATAGGTAAAGAAGGATTAGGGATGGAGTCTGCATAGAAGCAGCTGCCTAAGTTCAAAATTTTGTTAATACCCCCCTTGCAAGTACCTCATAATTCCAAAATAATCTTTCTTAATCAGCTTGGTCCTATCATATTTCAGTGAATTTTTCTTGGACAATTTTTTATCTAAAGAGAGACATAGTATTACATAAATCGTATACAAATTAACACTATTTTCTACTGTCCTCCATTCTCTAGTGTGAGACACTGCCATGGGAGCACACAAGAAAGTGTTTTCTTCTCCCTTAAAAATATATGAAAAATTAGGGAGGAGCAGCAAGATGGCAGAGGAGTTGGAGACCGATTATCATCAGGTCCCAGGAATTCACCCAGAGAGCTATCAAACTATTCTGAACACCTACAAATTCCACCGGAGATCCAAGAGAAGAAGAGCAGCAATTCTAGGAACAGAAAATTGACCACTTTCTGGAAGGTAGGACGTGCGGAGAAGTGAATCTGAGGCGATGGGAAGGTAGACCCGGGGGGAGGGGCCGGCTGCCGGCAAGGGAGCGAGCAGCGGAGCACAGACTCGGAACTGTTAGAAGTCGGCTCCACGGAGGGACGTCGCCCCAGAGACCAAGCGGGGGGTGAAACCCCTGCAGGGACAGTGTGGTCTCAGGACCCACGGGGACACAGAAAGACCAGGGGTGTCTGAGCACGACCAAGCTCCCAGGTCTCAGAGAGAAGCCGGCAGGAGAGACGGAGCTGAGCTGAGGTATCTCTCAGCTCGGGGTTACCTTGGGCTGTGATCTGAAGCCCAGCCAGGCCACTGCTCTCTGAGCGGGGACCCCACGGGAGGCAGACCCAGAGAGACTCACCTTCCTTCTCCGGGAGGAGTGGTGCAGGAGCGGCTGCAGGAATCTGCTGGGTTTGGAGATTCTAAACGGGGCCGCGCCAGAGACAGAGACACTCGGTCACAGGCCGGGTAAGCTCGGAGAGCGGCCGGAGACCAGTAGACGGAAGGGACTGCTTTTCTCTGAGGCGCTCTGAGGACTGAGGCCCCAGGCTCTCGGCTCCTCTGGGTCGGAGACTGGGAGCCGCCATTTTCAGTCCCGTCCTCCAAGGAGGTATGGAAAGCTTTCAGGGAACAAAAGCTCCCGAGAGCGAACCCGAGCTGATTACTTAGCCTGGCCCCTGGTGAGGGCGGTGGGAATCCGCCTCGGGCAGAGACACTTGAGAATCACAGCAATAGGCCCCTCCCCCAGAAGACCAGGGGGGGGGNCATCCAGTCAAAGTCAAGTTCAAGATTGCTAAACATTGTGGAACTCCAGAACTATGGAAAAGCAACGGATTAATTCATGGCTTTTTCCCCATGATTCTTCAGTCGTTCAAAGTTAAATTCATTGAATTTTTTTTCTTTGAACTTTTTTCTT